>CM073758.1:20889781-21489781 GCA_037127355.1 Schoenoplectus tabernaemontani
CCAGAAAATAATATACCCGTCAGTATGGAGATACCAGTCCATACACGTCTTTATCAGTTTTTAGGTACTTCATTTGCTAACATGCCTGTCCAAACTTTTTCCAATTATTCTTGCATTCCTCCACCATATCTTTAAGACTAAATTAAGGCATTCTGGTCAACTTAAGGACATTGCAAAATTGATTAAGGCTAATAATATAATTTAATTTAAGACCAAGTAGGCGACAAGGGGTTGATTCAAAACTTTTTGTAGAATGTAGTATTTAGGCTACAGAAAAGGAAATCAGCTTTTTCCATTTGATAACTGCTAATCCATAAGTTCAAGCTAATTTCAAGGGTTGTTGAACTGTCCGTAGCAATCACATGGAGAATTGAAAGTACATAAGACAGTTGGGATGATCCCGTAACCTTTTGGGAATAACAGGAGGGCCCTGTTGTGTTATCGAACATCTGACTTATAAGCAACAGTCCACTTATTAATCAGGTCAGATGGAGGCAAAATTGCACAATTAGCAAACCTGGCATTGAATCAGTCTGGTATGTAACTAAGAAGAACATCATACTCTGAGACATGCCTCTAGTAATGCAATAAGCGAATGACGTCTGGTGCCAACATTGATTCGACAGTATGCACAGATGTCACTGACAAGAGTTAACAAATCCTTCGACTTCTCTAAGAGAATGGGCTGGTTTAACTTGAAAACAGTCAGTGCAGAAATGCAACCTCTGAAATATTCGATCTCTTGAGCATTCAGAGACGGGTGCTGCCCTGGCTAGGCTTTACAAACCCACTCAATTCTTCCTCTGGATACTTTGAAAAAGGCATCCCACGTCTCGGCTTGATACTTCTCAGAATTTATTATAACAACCTCCTGTTATTTTGTCATCGTACCCTGAAATTGAATGAAACCAGAGACAGCTAGTAAGAGAAGTAAAAAAATAAGAAGAAGTAGATGTCTTTCTGTCGTGTTAGATAATAAATTGCTACTAATTCGGACCTGAAAGTCTCCAAATTATATCAAATCAAAACTTCACGCCTTAAAGGCAAAAAGAGACAAATAGAGTCCAGATTTAAAATAATCAGGATGAAATTTGACAAATCTGAGAAAGACCGAAGAAAAACTAACCATGAGTTATTGGATCCAAGAAGCACGAGTTCAACTTTTAATATCTATCAACCGAGGTCGCAATAGAGAGGGATGGTTCAATTGTTTATAAACAAACAGGACTACTCAGAGGGCTTATTTTAAAAAAACCAAATAAAAAAAACTTCCACTTGAATCAAAACTCATAACTCGTAGAATCATATTCACGGAGAGATCTCTGAATCCCTTTTCACTGGTAAAACACAATTAGCTTAAAAGAAAAAGGTAGATCAGAAACCTTACCTTACCTGATGACCTTCTGCGTCACATTATCTTCTTCCTTGAAAGAATAATCCAATCAATCATCGTCTATTCGCCGGTGCGTGCGACATGATCCCCCATAACTCTTGTGGCTTTTCCTGTGGCTGTGACTGGACACTCTGCGATGGCGCGAAGTTGACTCCTGTGGAGTCACGATCAGGGCTTTGGCACTAAAGGCGGGGGAGAGAGGGGTGCAGTGAAAGCAGTTATGGGGGAGGGTTTATGTTTTCGAAAGGGAGAGAGACGCGATGAGAGGGTTTTTGCTTTCGAAAGTGAGAGAGACGCGATAGTTTGCTGGGAGCGATTAGCGAAAAATCGAAGCAAACTGGAGAAAGGAAATCACCACAGACCTATCGTATACGTTCAATATTTGTTTGAATGTTAATCTGAACCGTTGATTGTCAAAAGGATATTATAGTCATTAAAAATGTTGTATCATTACTGAACTCTTTAGGACCTTTTTTAAGAGAGTAAGAAGTAAAATGAGATTATTATATTGTATGTATCATTTTTAAGCAGGAATCGGGAGAGTTTTCAAGCCTTGGGATTAAAATTGATTCCAAAATCAGCATCTAATCATCAATCTCGATGAAACTCATTTTTATTTTTATACTTTGTTTCAATCTCAATATTGATCTGACGACTAAAACAAGTCTGAGAATCAATTTTGATTTCAAGGGCTTGGGAAGCCCCCGTTCCTTTTAAGCATAACTAAATCTTTTATTGTGAGAATTTTTTCCTAGAAAATTTTATCTGGCTCCGCGAAGATTTAAATTAGGAGTGGATATATTTTGATAACGATAAAAATTAAATTATATAATTTATAAAAATAGTTAATTGTCACCACACAAGTACGACATAAAAAAAAGAAACCGGAGGAGTTCTCAAGCCTTTGGGACTAATTTTGATTCCAAGGTTGTTTCAGACGTTGGATCATCATCGACATTGAAACAAAATATAAAAATAAAAATGAGTTTCATCAAAATTGATGATTAGATGTTGATTTAACGGTTGAAACAACTCTTGAAATCAAAATTAGTCCCAAAAGGTTGAGAACTTTACCGGTTCCATAAAAAAAACACTTTAAAGTTAAGTATTGATGTCACCCTCAATTCATAATTGTATAAAACTATAATTTTAACACAAAATTACAGTATTTTATTGTTATATCCAAAAAAACTTCAATTCCCTTTCCCTCAATTCTCTTCTCACATGTGACGTGTGATGTCCCTTCCCTCTGGTACTAGCGGGAGTGGGAGCAAGATCATTGAAAATAGTGCTATGGATACGATCTTATTCTCTCCGAACTTAAATTATCATTCTATCTAGGTAATTAATAGAGATCAATAAATCATCTTGTCACGGCGTGACCCCGTTGGTGTTTTGGCTTGACAATGAATTTTTTTTTCTATCCCGGAATTTGATTCTTTTCATGAATGTTTTGGCTTGACAATGAAGTTTTTAGTTTCTGAGCAAGCAACAAAGAGTATGTATGTGTTGAGCACCAGCGTTCATGAACATTTGTAAAAAAAAAAAAAAAAAAACTTTAAAAATAAGACCTAGAGAGATGAGCCCAAATTATACATATGAAGTTATGCTCCGGATGGGCCCAGACTAGCAATAATTAAATGACAGGAGGAGACAAAAGAGGTAAGAGTCTCGTGCATGCTGCTATAGTAGAGGTTTGAAAGAAACCTCCAGGGCCAATTCGGTCTGGACAATCCATGACCGCTATCCAGACTGTTCTGGATCATTTTTTAAATCCATGACCGCTATCCAGACTGTTCGGCTGGAGGGGGTATGCTAATATTTCACATTATCTATAATAATCACTCTATAATCATCATATAGTAGACTGTATGATTCGTTTCACCTAAGCTCCAGGCTAACCGCCACAGGAAAAATCATACTGGAATCCGGCACTACAAAGAGTAAATGCATTTATATATGTCGTTAGAACTAACATTAGAACTCTGCGTCTCTGATCGTCTTCTCAATATTCAAGTGCAAATTTTCAACAAACTCCAATTAGTTGTGAACTCTCAAGCGATCTGTTCTAATCAGAAGGCATGCAAACTTGCAAACACCAAACAGATTCTTAATCCCTATCCTTTTTTGTCAATTGCTGTGCAACGAAGAACTCGCCCTGACCTCCTTCAATTCCTTGAACTCTATTTGGCTAACATAATAGTTATTTGAATGCCTTGCCAGATCTTTCTTCAAGTTTGTATTTAGTTAGTTTTGGTTGATCATGGGATCTGATTCGATCACTCAATCTGGCACGGCATATCCACCATCCGATCTCCAATCGCTTCTCATCATGTTTCCTCTCTCTAGTGCCTTCTCGTCCGCTCTCTCTGCTAAATTCAACCTCATTGATCCATCCTCTGCACACTCCGCCACTGCTCTTGCAATTCTCATTTCCGGTGTTATCCGAGTTGACTCTGTGTTTCTTGATAAATATTGTGATCTGAAGTTTGTGCAGACTGATAGTGGTGGAGTGAATCACATAGACTTGGAGGAGTGCGCGAGGAGAGGAATACTGGTAGCAAATGCAGGGGAGGTGTACTCAAAAGATGTGGCTGATCATGCAGTGGGGCTGTTGATTGATGTTTTGAGGAGGATTTCGGCTGCTGATCGGTATATTCGACGCCAATCATGGTCTGTACCAGAGGACTTAATGGTTGGATGCCGGGTATGGCTTCTTTTCTATCATTTAGATTTTCTGTATAACATCTGGTTCATTGATAATTCAAGGCTGTGTTGAGTTGCATGTTTTTCAATTAAAGCTGGTGATACTAGTTTAAAATCACAAAAATGTGTTAGTAATTAATAACTGATACGGAAATCAGTGCCTTGGCAGGAAATATTTTATAATCATGTGGAATTAGATAGGTTACAAACAATTTGCGCCTGGTCAGGTCGACGCTCCTAGCAAACATCAAGCATTGGATGACAGCAATAAATTTATAATTCGAAATAGACATTAGCTAATAATAGAGATCAACAAATTCTCAGAATTTAGCAATGGAAAGGACTAGGAATGTAGGATGTCCCACGCCCTCGTTCAAATAAAGAGTCCAATTCAGGCCTTGACACTTGACAAGAAGGCTGGGAAAACTGCATGCATTATTTTTTCTACGTCAGCCTTTTTTTTTTTTTTGAAAAAGGCTATGGATGGACCATTTCATTAAATAAAACAAAAGTACATTTCCACGTCATTTATTTGTGACAGATTTAAACCTCTAACCAAAGTAATCTTTGAAATGCTCGTACCTTTTTCGCATATGAACCAGTAATTAGAGGCGGATTCAAGAAAGACAAGACCCTCTCGGTTCACTAAAAAATAAATATTATATGATAAAAAAAAAAAAAAAATTCAAATATTCTATTTATTTAAATCGAGCACTCCTATCGATCATTTCTGCTAGTAACCACAAACCGTTTGATGAAACTCCTTCCACACGCAAAGATAGAATAAAAATGGTCTCCTCTCTGTCTCTCAGGCCAGCCACCTCCGACGAACATCCACCATCAAAACTCCCACGTGTCCTCGTGCTCAGTCTGATCTCCGATGAGCGGTCGTCAGCTCTCTCTGAGAAATTCACTATCGTCTCACCTTCCTTCCCACTCTCCACCTCCACTCAAGCCGTACTGATTTGCAGCTTCATGAACCAGGTGCACCAAGAATCCTGGACCAGTATCCATCCTCGAGGTGTGTGATGACCACAAGCACTGGTGTGGAACACATCGACTTGGAAGCTACCCGCTTGGATCAAAGGTAAACTTTTTTGGTAAAGGCATAGAGCATTCATACATAGCTTTTAGCTTGTGGTCACTGGTCATGTATAATGCAACCTTAATTGTGCCAACGTGTCGACTGAATAATTGTTATAATTAACAAAAAGATCACCCGATTCTTTAGCTTTTGGTGGATTAAATATCTTCAGTAAGTATTTTCTCGAGAAAATAAATAAAAAAAGAAAGTAGTTAGATTAGAAGCGTGGAAAAAATTATTCCATTCCAACAAGTTTGGAGCCTAGAAGCGGTCAGGCTGGTCAGCAAATAATAAAAGTATTCTAGAATCTAAATTTTCTTCAAAATTCTAGTTCTACATCATAATCGGACGGACGGAAGTGAGCTGTGAGCCCATGGCCACTTATTCTCTGAGAAGTTTCTCCACATAGGGCCCGTTTGATGTGCAAGTAGTGGGCCCCAGCCCCAAGGGTAAATTACGGGCAGCAACAGGACAACATTTCGTTTTTTAATCTCTATTGGTTGGAATTGTGATAAAACTAGTGAATCCGCTGCAATGCTCAAAACAGGACCACCATCGATTGAGATATATATTCAGTGTCATAGACTCTGTAGTTAACTAGTTATTTAATTCGGTTACTTCGGTCGAAGATACCTGAAAACATTTTAATGAAGTGTCACAGACTATAGTTATTTAATGACTCTTTTAACTTGTTTGGTTATTCCTGACTTTCACTAGTTTGTTTTGTTCCATTCTTTTTTTCATAATTTTTTTTATTCCGCGAAGGCTCTAATAATAGAGTAATGATAAACGTGTCAGACACGTGTACACGCACGTGTAAATACGGATACGAATACGTGTTCGTGTCTAAACATGTCTGCACGTGTCACACATTCTGTGTTGTTAAACGTGTGTGATTAATATATAAATAATTTCGACACGCTAAACACGCACATCTAATACGTCTAACACGTGTAGCACGTGCAGCACGTCTGACACGTTTATTAACATACTCATTTTTTATCGATATAATCAAAACTACCACGAGTGGACTCCGGGCACATGGATGGTTCAGCTGATGGGACACCGCACGGCACAATTGAAGAAAAGAAACAATCTTGAGTGACAATCCTTGTAATATCAAAAGGTAGTCGGTCCGAAACCCGAAAAAAATGAGGGGAAAATTAAAAATTTATTCTTTAATTAAACTTTTTTAAAATTTAAATCAAGATTACCAATTTTTTATTATTTTATAAATTTTCATGATTTTTCTTATATATTTATCTTATTTGAATTTTATTGAGTTTATACATGCTACAAGTGTTGACACGTGTCAAATACGTATAAATACGAACACGTCTAACACGACGTGCTAGACGTGTCACGTATCTTAGACGTGCGTGTTCGGGTTTTCAAGTTTTTGACACGTTCAAACACGTGTTGACACATCACGTGCTCGCACGTAACACACACGACACGCACGTTTGTCAATACACTAGCTAACATGCCATAATGCCATGGTGCGCAGACACTAACTTCAAGTTCTAAAACAAGATTAGTAATATAATAACTAATAAGTTATTTTCTAAGCGAATAAATAATAAGGCTGCAAGAAAAGTTCGTAATTTGTAATTTACTAAAAAGAATTAAGGCTACAAGAAAAGTTCGTAATACATAATTTGTTTGATGTTTGATTCGATTTTATTTCGTGTTCGGTTCGTTTAATTAGATTTTTTATTAGTTTGATTCGAGTTTGGCTCAATAACATTTTAATTAACTAGTTCAAGTTTGATTTAATAGTTCAAAATATAGTTATTTGCATATTTTTTAAAATATTTAGTCAATAATATATACAATAATATAATTATTTTATTATAAAGTTAATAAGATATTATTAATTTATTATTAAATTAATAAATATTAGTTAATTTTTAAAAAAAATAATATAAAACTAATAAAATATTAATTATTTTGGTTTTAATTATTTATGATAATATAAAAATTATAATAAAGTTTAAGTTCAAGTTTGATTTAGCTCGAATTCAATTTAATTTAAATTTGATTTACTTAAAAGTCAATTTAATTCGAAATAATTTTAAATCAAAGTTAACCACTAATGAATTAGATCAAATGCAATTCATTTACGGCCTACAGAATCATAGAAAAGCTATAAATACACGGTTTGTTTGCAGTTTGCAAGGGACGCATTGACACAGACACACTACCTTCACTCCTTCGCTATCACGGACGCATAAAAAAGTTAAAAACAGTAAACGAATCAATCGGAATCCATTTTCTTTTCAAAAAGAAAATGAATTCCGGTAGGACTGGATTCCCATTGGTGCTTACAACCTATTCGACGAAATTGCTCACTGGAGAAACGAAATGAACTCCTCTCCCTCTCTCACGGGCGCTGGCTCCACCATCATCACCTCCGACGATTGCCCGCCGTCGGATCTCCCTCCACTCCTTGTCGTCCGTCCGCTCTCTGACGCATGGTCGTCAGCTCTCTCCGCCAAATTCACTATCATCCCGCCCTCCTCCCCACTCTCCACCTCCACTCGCGCTGCGCTCATCTCAGGCGCTTACAACCGGGTGGACTTGGCTTTCCTGGACCAATACCCCTCCTTGAGGTTTGTTGTGACGACAAGTGCTGGGGTGAACCACGTAGACATAGAAGAGTGCAGGAGAAGAGGCGTGCAAGTGGCAAATGTGGGGGAGACGTATTCCAACGATGTAGCTGATTATGCCGTGGGTTTGTTGATTGATACCTTGAGGGGGATCACGATGTCGGATCAGTACGTGAGGAATGGGTTTTGGATGAGACGGGGTGATTACCCGCTTGGAACAAAGGTATTTGATTTATTTTACTTTATTGTTACTTTGCTGTTTGGTTTATTTTAGGATCACACGGTTGTGGTGCAAAGTAACATCAACGAATTTTAGAATACACTTTTCAGCAACCCGCCACAAAGTGTATTATATCAGCACATGCTTTAGGAAATAAGAATTATATCAACTACAAACCTACAACCACTGAACCACTGCAAAGAACTATAGAATTTTGGACTTAAGAGTTCTACTCGCAAAATTCACACTACAAAGAAATCCAAACATGGAACCCACAGAGGGATCTGCGTTGTCAAACCTTCCCCTGGTCATTTTCCTCAGCCCACCATCTGCCGACTTCTTAGCCTCTTTCTCTACCAAATTCCAACTCATCCCAACTTCATCTCCTCTCTCAGCTTCAGCCTGCACCATGCTTGATTACAACCTAGATTATGTGGACTCGGTTCTCCTAGACCAATTCCCTTCTGTGAGGTGTGTGGTCTCTGCAAATGTTGGGGTGAACCATATTGACGTGGAGGAGTGTAAGAGAAGAGGAGTTCAGGTGGCAAATGCAGGACATATCTACTCTACAGATGTTGCCGATTATGCAGTCGGATTGTTAATTGATGTTTTAAGAAAAATCAATCAATCCGACCTGTATGTAAAAGAGGGGTTGTGGTCAGTAAGAGGAAACTACCCTCTTGGATCTACGGTATGACTGTCAAGAAGCATATTTTCTACTGCTACTCATGTTCAGTCTTCTCTGAATGTCCATTTTCAGTTTAATAAGTGAATTTGTATAAATTGGGGGGTTTGTCCCTAATCATTTTGTTTATTTAGGAAGCTGGTTTATTCTTATTGCAAATTGCATGTGTGTCTATAAAAGCTTGCCTGAAAGATTGAAATGACTGATTTTATATGTTGTTCTTTTAAATTTCCCAGCTAGGTGGTAAACGGGTTGGAATAGTCGGACTGGGCAGTATTGGATCTGCAATAGCTAAGAGGCTCGAAGCATTTGGATGCAAAATTTTGTACTTGTCAAGAAAACCCAAACCAACTGTCAACTACAGGTATATCCCCAACATTTGTGACCTGGCCACTGAATCTGATATCTTAGTTGTGTCATGCTCATTGACTAAAGAAACTCATCACATCATAAACAAGCAAGTTCTGCAAGCCCTCGGCAAGGATGGCATTATAGTAAATATCGGACGTGGAGCTTGTATTGATGAGCCTGAGTTGGTCCGATCTTTGGTACAAGGTGAGATTAAAGGGGTTGGGCTTGATGTGTATGAGAATGAACCAAATGTGCCAAAGGAGCTGATTGAAATGGAGAATGTTGTGATAACACCACACCAGGCTGTGTTTACTCCTGAGGCCATGTCAGAAGTTATCCAAGTTTGTATTGCAAATTTTGAAGCCTTTTTTGCAGGTAAGCCATTGATAACACCAGTGGTAGCTGATTGATTTTTTGTTATAAAAGAATATAAGTTGGTTGTGCTTTCGTTCGTCTTTATTAGAATTGAATCATCAAGTAATGCAATGATAAAATTTGTTGTAAAACATTATAAACATGTAGTTTTTTATATCCCTTTGTAATAATTTATTGGATTATGGATGTTTGTCCATTCCGGTGAGGCGTATGTATATCAGATGCATTGGCTAGTGCCTAGTGTAGTTGATGATCATTTGTATTAATGCGTACAAAGTAACAAAAAGAACTCTCTGAGGGCACAAAAACGGCATGCCCCTTCATGAAATCGTGTTTTGACCAAGTAAAAAAGTCTTCTTTGATTGAATGTTTGTAGGGGATTAAATTTAGCGGATATCAGTTTGTTCAACGTTTCTGTTACTGCGCGTCACTTTTTAGTTCTTAAATTAAATTGTAGCAAAAGAAAAAAATAGGAATCCAAGAGAATAAAATTTATTATTACTTTTTACTTCATTTTATTTTGTTACCTCTTTTCTTATATTTTTTGTCTTTCCTTAAACATCGTTCTAACCGTTTTTTAGCTAACATTCTCGAAGACTTAAGTTTCATAAAGGAATAATGTAAAGAGTATATGTCTTAAGAAAATTAAAAAAATATTTAAAAAAAAAGATAACTCAAATTCATGAGAAATATAAAGCCTACCTTTACCCAGTTGCCCAATAAAGAAAAAGAGAGACGTTGTCCTGTTGACACGTGGGCCAGTTTTCAGTAATACAATTCTCTCGAAACAATTAGCCATTTAGAACCCACCAAGTTCAGATTTTTTTTATTTTAGTAAAATATAGTTAATATAGTTTGGTTTAGTTGATTTGTGTTGATTTTTTGTGTTAATTTTAAAATATGTTGTTGTAATTAGTTTAATTATGTATTAACACTAATGAGGCTAATTATTTTAAATTTGTTAGATTATATTTGGTTAAATACTATTAATTATATGTACATTGGTTAATTATGTGAAATTGTTCAATTATATCAAATTATACCGAGCTATTCCAAATTATACAAAAATTATACCAAAATTATAATATTTTTAAATAATTGTAGTGAAAAATAGAGTATCCGCAACTGCTTGTCGTGCCCGAAAATAAACATAGTGTTAGTTTGTAATAATCTTGAAGTCAATAATAGGATAAATTGGTTATATAAAGCTTTGTTCATGAATTGGATATTTAAACGATATTTTGTTTCCTTGAGTATTATTGAATTTATGAATAATTCCGAGTTCATGACTGGAATTGTGAAACTTCATAATATAGAATATACTCTTAAAAGTCACTAATCAAGGTAATTAGCAGGAACACTAATTAACTGTTATCAGGTTAGTATGTGGATTAAATAATGGTCAAATTTTACAGACCATAGACAAAGAGTTGTCATTTTAATCACATAGATAGATGTTCTAGGAACATCGTATTTGATAGACCCCGAATGAAACATTAAATGGAATTGTGTTCGTGTCATTAATGTTTTCGTTCAAGATTAAATTCTAAAGTATGAGGTATTCATCTTTCCTACATAAGATATGTATGTGTGTGATTTCTACCAAACGTTATCCGTAAAAGGTGGCTATAAAGGTAGCTCTTCTAAGATACATAACTTATGCGGAGGAAGAGATGGTTTGCCAAAAGTACTATTATCCCTTGTATTTCTATACGAGTTATAGCATCATTGGCCCCTTGATAGAGTAAGATTATCTCGCTAGCAAGATAATTACAAGAGTAATTATATTTGATAATTTACTCAGATCAAGAAAAGATTAAGTTTGCAAGGATGACACATACCTACCTTGAAACCGATCTCGATAAGCTATGAGACAAAAGAATTAAACACAAGTAAATAGTTTAATGGATCATGATATTGTACAAGACATCATCATCTCTGTGTAATTGGATGGTCATAGTGCATTCTCGCGATGCCTCCTATGATTATAGAAGTTAAAACGCTTTTTAACTCTATTTACCAACATAACACGGATCCTGTCGGGTCACACCGTATAGGAGTTAATCGGAGAATCTTATTGATTAATTATGAATTATTTATAATTAATAATAAGATGGTTATAATTAATTATATATGATATAATTATATTTGTCATAGAGATGACAAGAAGCAAAAATCGATCAATTTATAACGTGTGGACACGTCGTATAAATTCGCCGAAACAACAACCGAGAAAAATATAATTGTAGATGACAATTATATATATTTGATTTGGATTTTAAATGTTAATTATGGATTTGAATTATGGGCCAAAGCCCATTTATAATTAAAGTCTTAATTAATAATTAAAAGCCCAAAATCAGAAAAGCCCAAAATTGAAAAAGCCTAAAATCCGAAAAGCCCAAAAAGGCCCATGACGACCTCCAAGGGTATTTTGGTAATTTGTCCAAAAGCCCAAGGGTATTTCGGTAATTTGGCCAAAAAGCCCAATGGCGTTTTGGTAAATTGGATGAACTTTAAGGGTATTTTGGTCTTTTCACTTTGAAACCTCCCTACTATTCACGAGGGCATTTTGGTAATTTGTCAATTCCACTTTTTCTATAAATAGAGTGGTAGGGTGAGAGAAAAAGTTCCACCAAATCGCTTCTACTTTCTCCGTATATACGGTTGTTTCGTAATTCACGGGATCGGTGAATAGTGTTTTTACGAAAGTTGCGGTATTTCGCACATTTGTGAAATGTAATCATGCGAGTCGTGAATAGTACTATTTCGTCTTTTTCTCTGGTGAATAGTGTTTTTGCGAAAAACGCGCGGTTTGCGTATTTTCGGCAAAAGAAATAAGCCGCTCTCGGTTAGTCCCTGGTGGATAACCTACATGAGGCATCGACGTTTGGTGCTCCGAGACAAGCCGATTTTCATTCCAATTAAAATTTGGAAGCGAGGTATAACATCTTATATTAATCTATTTAATTGTTAAGTAGATTAATATTTTAGAAATCAATCATGGAGTAGATCAATAAAGGTTTAAAGAGTGTGTATCTCTCGGTAATCATCCGACACATCACTTTAACCCTAAGCTTAAGTTAAGTAAAATAATATTTTACCGTCTTTTGTAAAGGATTAAATGTCCGTAACTCTCGGTTATTATCCGACATACTTTAATCCCTAACTTAAGTAGAAGTAAAAATTTTGTTCTACGGTCTTTCCGTGACTTGAGCATTAATGGGATTTGGGCATTCCGAATCCCTACACATAGGTCGCAGAGGGCCAGAACCGATGTAAGTATTCTTTGTCGTATAATATGGAAAAAAATATACTTTATAATTTTAGCATGTCGTACGTAACAAAATAATTTTTACAGCCTCATAGCACTCTCCGTTTGAATGCACATCGTCCGAAAATACCATACAATGCGCAGATAGATTCATATCTGCATCGACTGGGTCTGTACCAGATGGCGATTATGGGTGATTGTTAGTTAGATAAATCACTCCTGACAGCGCTTGTTGAGAGGTGGCGACCAGAGACGTCGACATTTCATCTACCAGTCGGCGAGCTGACGGTGACGCTAGAGGACGTGTGTTGTCTATGGGGATTACCTATCAAAGGTATTTTAAATTTTTAATATGTTATTTTATATTTTTTTTGAAAGTCTACTAATCTGATTTTGCAAATTCAAACAATACAAGAAAACCAATAACAGGGGTGACTTACGATAATTGGAGCGGGACGGTGGAGATGCTCCTTGGGTTGGATGCCGATCCATACAGTTATGACGACATCACCGATAACCCGTGGCCGTTTAAGATCAAGAATAGGGGGAAAGAGAACGAGTACACTCATTTCTCGACATTTGGTATTCGACTCTCGTGTTTGCGTAAACATTTTCAAGAGTTGCCTCCCAACTCCGATGACGACACCGTCCAACGGTATAATTTTTACTATAAATTTTACACCGTTCATGAATTTATTTTGTAGGTACATAGGAGTACTAACTTTTTTTGATAGGTACACACGAGCGTTTTGCTTGGATTTATTCGGGTCCGTGATGTTCCCGAACAACAAGGTGCGAGACTCGGTGCACGGCGGCGTACTTGACATTTCTTGATGACTTGCTCAACGTACCTGGGAGGAAGGCTATAACCTGGGCAAGCGGTACTCTCTTGCTTGTATTTCAACCTCGTCGGTCATGTCCCAGAGTCGATTGCATAGCCGGACCAGTGCTCCTGCTTCAGATGTGGTCGTGGACACGATTCCCGATCGGGAGACCGAGGTAAATCATTATTACTCACCTCAATGGAAAAAAATCAAATTTTATTCATATTTTATTGACGGTGAAGGTGTAGAACCGAGGAGCCTCCACTTGGCGGTCCCGACCCTCAATTGCGGCCTCCATATGGTGTCAAATGGGCGACCCGACACTTGTTCAAGTACACGCCGCGACATGGAGGACCTGGGCACTTTCGGGATCAATTCGAGAATTTAAAAGACGACAGCGGCACACCTGACCCGGGGCCGGAACCGACGACTGATGAGTTTGACTTTTTCCAGGGAGATTTCATGTCGTACTCTCAGCTCATGAGTCAGATGAGCCTCGATCCGGGTGCTGGGACCTCCGATACCCAATATGATGCTCCGCGCGCGTCATCGTACGACACTCCTAGTTCGTCCACCCGAGTGCCCGAGACGCAGGCACCGCCGGACGCAAGACACGAGCGTCCTCGTCGTGAAATTCGGCCGAGAGACACGTATAGTCCGTCTCTCATTCGGAGGATGTTTCGTAGACGTTGATGTATTTTTTTAGACTGTTGTTTGTATCGACTTTTTTAGATCGCACCAAGTTGATAAAAAGGATCTCAGGAACCGAAACCTACATCACAATTCACAAGTTTATGAAAACAAAAAATGTCTGATAGAACTCTCTCTTTGGAACCCAAAATTAAGCCTGAAGTTCTCCTCCTCCAACCCCTCTCCATCCATTTTGGACCTACTCTCTCTCAAAAATATAACTTCCTAAAACCATGGCTATCTCCTCTCTCTTTGAATGCCTTTCTCTCCACTCATGCAAAATCCATCCAGGCCATAGTTTCCTCAGGTCCCAATTGCCACCTAATTGATAATTCCCTTCTTCAACTTCTCCCCAATCTCGCCATTGTCGCTGCTGCAACAGCTGGTGTTGACCATGTTGACCTGAAAGCTTGTAGCGAAAAAGATGTGGCCGTGACGAATGCTGGTGAGGTGTACTCGCCGGATGCCGCAGATTTTGTAGTGGGCTTGTTGGTTGATGTGTTGAGGCGGATATCAGGTGGAGATCGGTTCATTCGACAAAGGTTGTGGCCGGTCAAGGGAGATAACCTGCTTGGATCTCAGGTTAGTGATACTCAGATTACTGATGCTTGTTAGGACCCGTGAATATAGTTAGGGACTATCCATATAGCCTCATAGCTTCGGGATACACTTCTTGATCTGATCTGATTAGGGCTGCAAACGAATCGAACACGAACGAACTGACTTGTGTTTGAGTTTGATTTGAAATCTATTTCGAACTAGTTTGATTTGAAATAGATAGGCAGTTTCGAACTCAAACCATTGTTTGAAATTTGATTCGTTAAATATTCGAACTGTTTGATTTGATTCGTAAATAGTTTGAAATATAATTATTAGGTGAACAAATTCCACAATTCATATCAAAATAACAGAATCAAATATAAAAAATGTTAATTTAATATAAATTCATACAAAACTAAAAGTTCATTCAACAAAAATTAATAAATTTTATATAAATTCATACTACTCAAAATCTCAAACAATCAAATAATTAATACAAATTCAAACAAAAATAGTTCGCGAACACATTTCGAACGAACTCACCATGGTTCGAGTTTGATTCGATATAATTTCGAATCGAATCAGTTTGATTTGAAATTAATTTCGAACTAAAATCGAACGAATTTTTTTCAAACTTTTTTCGAATCGAACACGAACGAACTACGAATTTCGAATATTTCTTGCAGCCCTAGATCTGATCCACAAAAAGTACATAAATAATAAAATAAAAATAAAATTTTCTAAAAACGATTATGTTCAAGGAAACAGTTGGAAATTTTCCACTTTTATCAAAAAAAAAAAAAAAACAAAGGAAAGATATATCTCATTGGGATTTCGGACTTCGGAGGAAGCAAACAAGCCATATGAGATACATTGATAAAACGCATTTTTATATCTGGTACATCGAATTTAAGACCAATTTAGTATAAATGAAAGCTTGAAAATTAACTTGATTTTTTTTTAAAAGTCCAAAAGACAAATCTTTTCAAAAAAAAAAAAAAAAAAACATAGTTCCCAATCCCACCTAAGATTTAAATGTCGAAAACAAATTTACGGAAACTATTTTATTTAAAAAAAATATGGCTCACATTAATTTTGATATATATTCTTTTTCATATGACAATTTGTAAACTAGAACCTATACTACTTCGAGACCTATTATTATCGGAGCTAAGTTTGCAGTTCACATTTACCAAAACTATTAAACAATAAGCCTAAATGAGAATTAGTTTAAATGAACTTCATGCTTAAGCTTAAACAATTAAAAAATAACTATAAAGTTGATATATGTTGAAAAAATATATAATCTTCATAATTAATCATGATATTAATATCTATTGTTATATTAATAAATCATGCATCCGTTGTAAAAGTTAAACGAACGTATAAATTAGGAAATAAATTCATCTACTTTTTTATAAAAAAAATAGGAATGTATTATTGTAGTTTGAACCGGTGGTTAAATCGAATGAATCAGAGTATAGAAGTCTAGAAGAAGAATTCTATCTCATTGTCTCTGTCTTCGCATCTAATTTGATCAGGAGTGGAAGAAAAATCTCCTAGCCTCCCCTCATTTCGATACTTCCCCCGCGACCTCGACCTCGACCTCTCTCGAATTCAATTCTCCTTTACCAAATCTAAAACCTATGTCTATTACTCGTACAACTAACAACACCTCACTGGAAGTAGATTCTAAAAATGAAGAGAAACCCAAAGTGCTCCTACTCCAATCAATCGGCCCTGTCTTCGATTCCACTCTATCTGCAAAATTCGACCTTGTGAGAGCCCACGAATCGCCTCTCCCTCTACCCACCTTCCTCTCCGCCCATTGCCACCACATCAAGGCCCTCCTCACCATGGTCCCGATATTTACCGTCGATTCAGCCCTCCTTGACCAGCTCCCCTCTATTGGCCTTGTTGCAGCCAGCTCGGTCGGGGTTGATCACATAAACCTCGATGCATGTCGCGAGAGAGGGGTTTCAGTTACCAATGCTGGTGAGACGTTCACGCCTGATGTGGCTGATTTCGCGGTGGGCTTGTTGATTGATGTGTTGAGGAAGGTTACCATTGCGGATCGGTATGTGAAAAACGGGTTCTGGATGGTGAAAGGGGACCACCCGCTTGGATCCAAGGTTAGGTGCATTCGGTTTTCTTTTTCTTTTCTTTTCTTTTCTTTTCTTTTTTAATTCGCAGCGGTTCAAAGAATTGATACGTCTCATATCTGGCGTCCACATCCTCTATTGTCCTTGAGGAAAGCAGGATCCTGCTTTTCTCTCATCTTCATCACACAAAATATCTCATTAGCTACATTTGTGATGGTAAAACATTGCTTCCCACAACACCAAGTTCTGCCCCAAGCTTAGCAATAAATTTTGATTAATTTATCATCTAACAAATTTGATCGATACATTGTACTTAATCTATTACCCCTGCCTCTCGTACAACAGTAAATATGTGCTAAGGAAATGATAAAATACTGGATCGTAGCTTATTAAATCAACTGACGATCTTAATCTGGAAAAATAAATATAAAAACATTTTAATAATTTAGATTTTTCAAATCTACTGTTTTTTTAGCGGGAGCTCTCCTCATTCGTCCTAAATAATGTGGAGATTTTGACGGAAATGTATTTGTGAGAAAATAGGTTTCTGGAAAGTCGTGAAATTACAAATTAATATTCATGATCAGTGGAGATGGCAGCGATAAAAGATAAGGAGGTCAATAAGCGATCTTTTTTTTTTTTGAAAATAGTCACCCACTTTCATTTCATTCTAAAAGCGATATATGACGGTTTTAACAGCAGCACAGTACAAAAAAAAAGTATGGCTGCTATATAATTACAACAAAATGATAGCAGAAAACAAAATTTGCAATGGAATTAGTTTTCATATCTAAGCATGATTCACCATCAGCACTAAGAATGAGAAGATTTCCAACAGAGAACTATCAAGAAGATCCACATCATCATCTCCTTCAGAACTATCCAATAACAAGCTTAATATTCGAAAAACGTTTAAAAAGGTCTAATAAAATTCAGGTTCCGGATATAATTTGTGTATAATCGGGGAAATTTTCGTTTCTATATCTAGGAAAAATAAATTGTAAAGTTTACCTATAATCTGAATTACAATTATATATGTATGATCCGAAAAAAAAATCATAAATTTGCAAGTAGATATTTAGTTGATCAAATTCATTGAATGTTAATAACACCGAAGTGCAAATATAAGAAAGAAACAAAGAGAAAATAGAACAGTCAGATTGGTCTTTCTTTTGCTGGGCTGGATTAGCTCAAGGTTGGGCCATATACCATACTTACATATAGGAAAATTATTGTTCATTTTCCTTGACCAAATTAATGTCCGCTGGAGAGTGGAGAACGAGGTTTTTACTCATTCACTTTTAACATGAAAATGCCAGGTCAGCGGGAAACGAATTGGTATAGTTGGGTTAGGAAGCATCGGATCTCATGTGGCAAAACGGCTAGCGGTATTTGGTTGCCCCATCTCCTACTTCTCTAGAGCACCAAAACCCAACTTCCCCTCATACAAATATTTCCCTAGTGTACTTGACCTAGCTCAGGACAGTGATGTTTTGGTGCTCTCATGTGCACTGACAGACGACACCCGCAGCATCATCAACCGAGATGTTATGATGGCATTAGGCAAAGATGGCATTATCATCAACGTCGGGCGTGGAGCCCTAATTGATGAACCAGAACTTGTGAGGTCTGATGATTACCTATTTTTATAATAAATGTGTAATCCTCTCTAGTTATCAAGTTAATTATTAAGAATTTGGTATATACATTTGTGTCATCTAATGATAGGTGCTTGAAGGAAGGACTGATAGCCGGGGCTGGTCTCGATGTGTTTGTAAATGAACCGGATGTACCAAAGGAGTTGTTTCAAATGGAGAATGTGGTATTATCTGATCACAGAGCAGTGACAACGCCCGACTCTTTTAAAAGTGTAATGGAGTTGGTGGTTGCCAATTTGGATGCTTTCTTCTCTGGCAAACCTCTGATTTCTCCTGTTTCATGTTAAGGAAATAATTTTTTTTATAGAAAAAAAATAAAATAGACATTATGATTAGTAGAATTGGCAGGGAAATTATTAATGATATTTCAGAACATTGGGCCAACCACAGTGATCGGATGTGAGTGGTAAGCATTACAATTCTAGTCCAATTATATGTATCATTTATTTTGTTAGATATAAAACGAAATAATATTGTATATTCTAAATTTCAGTACTCAGAATTCTTTAAAAGAGTCTGGATTCCTCAACATTCTTCTCAACATTCTTTTTTTTTTTCTGTGAACTAGCACAGTCTGTCCCAAGTCAGAATAAAGGAGGAAGGTTGCGGTGGGTGTGGCGAGCCCTGCACTAAAACAACCAATCTTTATGGAAATGAAACCCAGTCAATTTTCGTTGGGGCGTCACCCTCTTAGCGACGCGTCATATTGGAACTTGGATATGGTGATAAGAGAACAAGGGCCGGGTCGTCACCGCCTTAGTGGCGCGCCATATTGGAACCCGAATATGGTGACAAGTGAGCGAGAGCCGGATCGTCATCACCTTAGTGACGCGCTGCATCGGCGCTCGGATGTAGTGTCAAATGAACAAGGGTCTTCGCATTTGACTCGACGAGTGTGAGGGGCAAGGAAGCTAGTCGGGGAAAGTAGGATTCGTTTAGGTAGTTGGAATGTAGGGTCCTTAACAGGTAAGCTAAGAGAGTTAGTTGATACTGCGATTAGGAGACGCGTTAATATCTTATGTGTTCAGGAGACTAAATGGACGGGTCAGAAGGCTAAGGAGGTGGAGAATACAGGCTTTAAATTGTGGTACACGAGAAAAGAATGAAGTAGAAATGGTGTAGGCATCTTAATTGATAAGAGCCTCAAGAATGGAGTTGTCGCAGTTAGGAGACAAGGGGATAGGATCATCATGATCAAATTGATTTTTGGAGATTTGGTCTTGAACGTCATCAGTGCATATGCCCCACAAGTAGGTTTAAGCGATGATGTCAAGAGACGATTCTGGGAAGACTTAGAGGACATAGTTAGAGGAGTGCCTAGCAGTGAAAAACTCTTCATTAGAGGTGATCTTAATGGTCATGTTGGCACAGGTAGAGGGGGGTTTGAGAGGGTATATAGGGGTTTTGGATATGGCGAACAAAATCAAGAGGGAGAAGACATCTTGAACTTCGCTATAGCTTATGACCTCATGGTAGCGAACACCTTCTTTAGAAAGAAAAAATCGCATTTAATTACTTTCAAGAATGCGCCAACACTCGAGCGGATCGATTTTGTCCCGACTAGAAGGAGGAGAGACCAAACCGAATGGATTGTAAGGTTATACCTGGCGAGTGTGTTGTCACACAACACAAACTTTTGGTGGCTGATTTTTATTTTCAGGTATGCGTTCGACGAGATAGAGGCATGAAAATAATGAGAACGAGGTGGTGGAAGCTCAAAGTAGACGTTTCTCAGGTGTTTAAGAATAGAGTTATTGCAGAAGGATTGTGGAACGAATGTGAGGATGCAGATAATATGTGGAAGAAGATGTCGACTCACATTCGGAAGGTGACTATAGAGGTGTTTGGAGTAACTAGAGGAAATAAATGTGAACCTAAAGACACTTGGTGGTGAAATGATGAAGTACAAAAGGCTATCAATGAGAAGAAAGAATGTTACAAACATTTACATCACAACAAGAGTGATGAAAACATACAGAAGTACAAAGAAGTTAGAAGAAACGCAAAGAAAGCTGTGAGCGAAGCAATGAGTCAGACATACACAGAGTTGTATCGGAAATTAGATACGAAAGAGGGCGAAAATGATGTCTATAAGATGGCTAAACTTCGAGAAAGGAAGACAAGAGACTTCCACCAAGTTAAATGTATTAAGGATGAGGCTGATAGACTTTTGGTGAAAGATGAGGAGATTAAGAAAAGATGGAGAGCATACTTCGACAAGCTATTCAATGACGAGAGTGAGAAAACCGCGATCGAGTTGGACAACTCAATTGACACCAATAGGCGATTTGTTCGAAGAATTCAAGAGTCTGAGGTGAAAAAGCTTTAAAAAAGATGAAACATGTAAGGCGTTAGGACCGAATGACATCCCGATTGAGGTATGGAGATGTCTTGGAAATATAGCAATAGTGTGGCTCACTAAACTATTTAATACCATTTTTCGGTCCAATAAAATGCCTGATGAGTGAAGAGGAAGTATATTATTACCAATCTTCAAGAATAAAGGAGATATTCAAAGTTGTACTAATTACAGAGGAATTAAGCTCATGAGTCATACCATGAAGCTTTGGGAGAGAGTGATCGAGTACCGTTTAAGAAAACTGACAATTATCTCTAAAAATCAGTTTGGTTTTATGCCTGTGAGGTCCACTATAGAGGCGATTTTCTTGATAAGATAACTTATGGAGAGGCATCGAGAACAGAAGAATGACCTACATATGATATTTATTGATTTAGAGAAAGCGTATGATAAAATTCTGAGAAATATCATGTGGTGGGCGCTCAAAAGGAAACTAGTCCCAACAAAGTACGTTACCTTTATTAAGGATATGTACACAAATGCTGTGACTTGTGTCAGAGCATATGACGGCGAGTCCGATACATTTTCTATTAAGATAGGATTACATCAAGGGTCAGCATTGAGTCCATATATTTTCACCTTAGTGATGGATGAGATCACAAAGGACATACAAGAAGATATTCCTTGGTGTATGCTCTTTGTTGATGATGTGGTGCTGATTGACGAGAGTAGAATTGGAGTCAATCGAAACTAGAGTTGTGGAGACAAACTTTAGAATCGAAAGGTTTTAGACTTAGTAGGACAAAAACTGAATATATGAGGTGTCAGTTCAGCGAGAAAAACTTAGATGACGGAGATGTTAGTTTGGATGAACGAGTAGTACCCATGAATGACACATTTCGGTATTTGGGATCGATGTTGCAGAGGGAAGGAGAGATCGATGAAGATGTGAGTCATAAAATAAGAGCTGGATGGGTAAAATGGAGACAAGCATCTGGTGTTCTTTGTGACAAGAAGGTCCCAAACAAACTAAAAGGCAAGTTCTACAGGAGGTGATTAGACTCGCGATATTATATGACGCAGAATGTTGTGCTACAAAAGAACAACACATCCAGAAGATGAGTGTAGCTGAAATGCGGATGTTGCGTTAGATATGTGGCCACACAAGGAAAGATCGAATCAGAAATGACGATATTAGGGACAAACTTGGGGTAGCACCAATTCAAGAGAAGCTAATCCAACATCGTTTGCGATGGTTTGGTCATATCCAACGAAGGCCTCCTGAAACATCAGTACGCAGTGGTATTTTAAGTCGTCCTGAAAATATAAGAAGAGGAAGAGGTCGACCGAGACTGACATGGGAGGAAGCAATAAAAAGAGATTTGAAGGAATGAAATATACCCAAAGAGTTTGCTTTGGATAGGAGTGCGTGGAAGATAGCGATTCATGTACCTGAACCATGATTTAGGAGTTAGAGTCTAATAGTAGAGTTATAGACTTTATATTCTTAGATTTTTTTAGGATTTTAGGATTTATAATTTAGAAATAGAGGTTTAGATAGGATTTTAGGATTTAGAATTTAGAATTAGGTTTTAAAATAGAATTTTAGGATTTAGAAATAAATTTTATAATAGAGGTTTATTGTACTATTATTATTATTGTTATTATTTTTACTATTATAAGCATATTATCATTATCATTATCATCTTTATTTATATATTATTATTTTATTTATTTATTTTCTTTTTTTTCCATCATATTCATTATTATCACTGATATTTGAGATCTTTGATCTTATGTTTTTCGATTGAGTTTCATTTCTAGCCTACCCCAATTTATTTGGGATTAAAGACTTTGTTGTTGTTGTATAGCAGTGTGAACGGTTACTATGTTAATTTCATTGACCAAACTTTTTAGCATGTTTTTACATTTTTTTATCACAAAATCACTAATATAATTGCAAGGAGATTAGATAGTTAGAGAGCGATTAAATAGAGGCTTTATAAAAGAGAGAATCAAAAGAGAACAATGGATGCGAAATTACAAATGTCATGTTGTTTAAATAATTAACAAGGCTAAAACATAAGGCCTCGACATTTAGTTTACGTAGTCTAATTTTAAGTTCATTTGATGAGCTAGAAAAATGATACCTATGCACTAAAGTGTTGAGTTCTGGAATGCACTTGTATATTCATTTTTTTTTTTTTGAGGTAGTACGCAATTGAATTGTCTACCAATAAATTTTAGAACCCCCAAATTAACAACTGTAGAGGATCCACCGCCCAAAAAATTTGGACCTCTGTTTAGTTTTGTACTTTTTAGTTTCAAGGAGTGATAGAGTCTATTATGATGGGTTTAGAAAGTCGGTAGCATCTATTGTATCATATTAATTTTCCATTTATTTTGCTCTTTCCACCATTCATGCGTATCGTTTTTCTTTTTCACGGCCTGATTAATTACAAGGTTGCACACCATAACTTTTCTCTTGTTATAGCACTATTGTACCTAAGTTTTGAAATTTCTACCTAATTGCTCATATAAATTGACGCAATCTGCAGGGATATACTGGTGCTTCAAATCTCAAATTCTTATATTTAATTATAACGTCCAATGTGCATCTATTTAATGTCATCTACATTTAAATTATTTACAAAATTAAAATTTATGAATTTCTTAAAAATGTAGTTCCATCTATATTTGAATTGAGCATTTTAGTAACATAAATTTTAAAACTAGAATGATTATGGCATGATTTCAATTATGATCGTAATAAGGAAACTTATGCAAAGATTGATTTCAATTATGATTGTAATAAGGAAAAATTGACAACCAAAATTGCTAAGGTTTATGGCATGAGTTTATTCAGTGTTGAGGGAACGCATTTTATGCACATTGATGAGCTGAGTTCTTTTTGAACACAACACCAGAGCATACTGCATATATATATAAATTAATGGTCCACTGAAAAACTAGGAATCCTGGAAACTTTATTGTCTTTGATTGTAAAATTTTTATTTTTTTAGACTTGGAAGAATCTCTAATATAGTAAATATGTTAGTCAATATTAATCTTCGAAAAATATTTGTAAAATCGTGGAACTCCCTTCGCTCTCGTGGAAAAGAGCAAAAAAGAAAAGGATGATAAAGCAGTCAAATTCTAACCGCACCGTCAGCTAGGCGGGGAGGTCACGAAGCCGGTCTCCTCCGCCACCGCCATCTCTATGCCCCTTTCTCTTACATCCTTTCTTACTCTTTTTTTCTTTCTCTTCTCTCTCTTTAACTTGGGAAATGCAAATATAACTAGAGTTTTGGGGCCATTGTTACTTCGCCGATATCGTCCAACATCAACGGGATCGCCTCCACTACATAATTGAAGGATGAGAAATTGTAGATATTATTTATGGGATTGTTGTGCTCCTATGATTCCTCTAAAAAAAGTTCAATTCTTTATTGGACAAATTTAATTTATAACTGTTATATTAAGTGAGAGTAAAATTCATTATTGTAACAGCGACCAACAACCATTATTCTATTATCGTATAATTCAAGTGATCTAAATAAAACAATGAGAGTTTTTTTGGCAAATCAAGAAGCAGCATTAGAATAGTAAAAACAAAATAGTAAGAGTGATTTAAAAGGTGAGTAGCTTAGATTTTCATCTTTACTCAAAAAAATATATAATAATAGTAAAAGTGATATCTGAAAGAGTGAAAAGAAAAGTATTATTTTGAATTATTTGGAGCAGTGAATGTTGTTTAGTAAAAGAAAATTGAATAGTAGAACCATAGAGTTAGGAAAATTGAATAGCAGTTACCAAACGGACCTGAATGTAGGACAACCATTATTCAATCATCTAACAATCTGATTTTAATCAAACAGCGGGTCTAGAATAATGACAAATTGTTAAATCACTTTCTTATATAACAGATGTAGTCCTGGATCAAGAGCACAAAATGTCCTTAACACATGGGCCGAGAACCATACCCTGGAGACCCCTTTCAGGTAGACTGCCAGATCAACTCTAATAGGCTGAGACGATTCTCCCACACTAAGAAATCAGTTACATGGTCGCCAAGAGGCACAATCTCGTAACCATCTTTTCGAAAAACCAACTTTTTTTTAATGCCGAAATCGCCTCAAATCAAATATTGCACCATCTAGGTCGAGGCATTCTGTAATCGGATCATAATATGCAGTTGATAGCAGTCGACAAATGTTCTGCAAGAAGGCACAACAACAGCAAACAAACTATTGTACAATCTAGAGGACGGGGTGTTCGAATAATACCACACACCATAGATGTTTTGGCATCAGCACATTTAGACAACCAATGTCTTACCAGTGGCACCGCTGATCAATATTGCCTCTCCTGGCATTTGATCAGTGGCGTTGCTTTGTAAGGAATCATGAAGCGTACTGAACCTACTGGTACAGCATCTAGTTCAGTGTCTAAAACATGATTCATGACTCTCTGTCCTTTTTTTATGACTAGTTAGTATGAAATGCCCAAGATGAAAGTGCATGCATTATACTGAACTGGTTTAGCACTTTGACAATTTACAAATGTTCACTGTTGACCATTGTAAATTATGAAAAAAAATTCTGTTAGTTTCTATCCATGATTAACTTTCAGTGTTTCTTGCGGAACAAAATTAGAATGGTAACACTGCATCAAATTCGCAGATAATCATGCATGCAAACACAATGATCTGACGAAACCATTGCATATCCAGAAAACTCACACAGTTAAGTAATGGAAGCTTCCATTAAACATTGTCTTTTGTATCCTCAGTAGCTCTCTTATATTCAGGTTTGAGCTCATGAGTTCCTTGATTTGGACCTCTCTTGTTGTATACACATAGATCATTCAGTATCTCCTTCAAAAATTGCTGCAAGAATTAAACAAACACCGGTGTTAAAAAACTCTAAAAAGTAACACTGGTTCAGATTTCAGATATTAAAATTCTGGCACCAAAACAATTTGCACTATATAGTAGTGAGTGAATTACCTCAGGCTGATCAGTTTCTTGAACAAGTTGTTTAAGGGCCCAGTTAGGTTGCCTCTCAAAGAGTTTAAAGATGATATCTTCCATCTCACGTCGATCCCGACGTGTCCTCTTCATCTCCGTTCCCTTTGTCGGTGTCACCTTCTTCTGCTTATCCTGCAGAAACAAATTTATTGTAATAAAAAAAGAACAAAGAGAAAATTTGTTGATTTCGAGAAGCTGTAAATACTATTGTACCTTTGTTCCAGAAGACACCAAACCGACCATCCCAGGCATTGGCCTCATAAGCATGCCATGGTCATTATCTAGTACCTATTTATGAAAAATTGAAATACTGCATCATTCTCTGCTATAAATTTGCAATTTCAAAGTACAATGTCATGATTACCAAAGTTAAAGACTAGACACATTTTTTTTTTGAGAAAAGTGGAATACTCCACCAGTTTCATTGAAACTGAATAGTTGTAGTACCAGTACCAAACAACTGGTACCATACCAGACTAGACACAATTTGATGATACTGTTTATTCTTACTGCTGCAATAACAAAACCAACTGTATTTCCGATAACAAGGTTCAAAAAAGGACATATGTTGTACCTGTACTTGTCGTGTTTTAATCATAGATCTGTTTGTCCGCTCACGACACAACTTCCCATATTCACCAAAATTATCACTATGTGGTTCCATGTCAAATTTGTGCTCTACTCTCCCCTCCAATGCTAAGTTTCCTGCACAAAACACAACAAAAATTGTTTTTTCTTCAACTTTTGTTTCAGGTTCCTCATGTTGTCAACAATACTACTTAAAATTAAAATATTAAATTTCAGGTTGTTGTCAACAATACCAATTTATTTGGGATTAAAGGCTTTGTTGTTGTATATAAGTTAGAAGTTGAACCTAGTTGGTATAGGGGCATATCAGCTGTTAGCCTCTTATATTGAAGTGCTGACTGAACAGGTCTAGAGCCGAACTGAATCAATTAAAAATAAACCATGAAAAAAACAGCAAATTATCATTAGCATATGCACCTTGATTAGACTCCGAGAAGATACACATAGGCACAAAAGTCCTTGAACATATTTAGAGAGTAGCTCTTAGGTGTGTTGCCAGAGTGTGTTTGTGCCATCTCCATCTTAAACTGTGAAGTATCAAACAATCATACATCACAATAAATAAAAGCTGTAAGCTATAGTCCAACCATTATATACTTAGCAAGACACATATGTGGAGGTAACAAATTGTTTTCTCAATTCCTAGTGCTATTTGACCTAGCTACTCAAATTTCTTTAACTAGAACAATAATAAACACACCTGAAAAAAAATAAAGGACATAAGAGGAAAAAGAGGTGCAAATTGAAAAACAGTGAAAGAGGGATTGAACCTGCATAGAGGAGGATTCGTCGCAATTGAGGAGATCGAGCGAGAGAACGACCTTAGCTACGATCGGGTTCTGAGTGGGATCACTGGAGCCGGAAGATCCGGCGGCGGCGCTAGCGGCTTGCCAGGATCGGGTGACGACAGGCGGGCATTTCATCAGCCATACCGACTTGTCCGCCCGAGCCGTTTCCAGAGTGTATTTTCCTTCATCTGCCATTAGAGACGCACGAGCAATAGAAAAGAGGAGCGCGAGAGAGGGAAGAGGAAGATGGGGTCGAGGTCGGGGTCGGGGTCGGGGTCGGGGTGGAATTTTTATCGTCTGCCGCGCGCTGCATCGTACAGCGCGGTTTTCGAACCGTCCGATCTGCGTAGAGATTTGTGTTTCATCAATCTCGAAGTACGCCGTATATCTAACGGCGTGCGTGCGCGTCAGACGAGTCGGGGTGATGGTTGGATTGCGGTTTCAAGAATTAGTGAATTTTTGGAGTTCTGTTAATGAGTTTATGTTGTTGATTCTGACCGGGGTACCAAATCTCGGTACAGGCACCGATTCGAATTTGGCTGAATCGCGCCATCCATCAATTTTTTTTTTCGGAATGGGGTTTTCCACTTTTGATTTCAAAGTATGTCTTCACTTTTAGATCGGAATTTGATCATTAATCTTGATATAACTTATTTTCAATCCCATCATTTATTCTAATCTCAATGCAAATCTCAAAATAAAAATATGCCTTGAAACTAAAAATGACCCCAAAGATTTGGGATTCTCTCCCATTCCTTTTTTTTTTCTTCATTTATTCTCATGAGTTTTTTTTTTATAAAAAAATGAAGGTAAACACTCAATTTATCCATTAACATATATAAAGATTTTCATAAATAATAAAATAAATGATTTGGATTGTACATGAAGAACCGCTCAAATTTCTTTCAGCTTAGAATTCAACCTTTTTTCAATCGAAAAAATTGAACATGTACATTCAAAGAGCTAACTCTGCATGAATTTTGAAACAAAAAGAATGATTATATTAGTATCTCTTAATTATATAATATTAGATTGATATGAAATTTGAGAAAAATAGATAAATGTTGCCCAAACTTCTGAAATTAAAAAAAATGTCACTTCAAACATGAGTCTTCGAAAAATACTACTATAAACTTAATTAAGTTAGATACCTCCATCTTTCTCTATCTTCCACCCTCTTTCATGTTATCAGGCCCTAATGAGTTTTCATCTTACTATTTCGCCTTCAATTTGGCTCTTTTGATTTGAACGGGGTCCATTACAAAATAGGGTATGACAAGTCGAGTCAAACTAAGCCAGGGCAAATTTGAGATCGATTTATTAATTTAATAATTCAAAAATATTAATTTGAGATTAACTCATTAAATTAATGAGCAAACCAAGCTAACTCGTTAACAACTCATTTAATAATTAATAATATTTTATAAAATATTTTACACCAAAATTTATAAAAATAATGATATGAATCAATAACAACAGAATTTTATACATGTTTCATACAATAATTTCATATATATTGAATTATAATTTATATAATACATCAAAAATTCATAACAGAATAATATAAATAATAAATATTAATAGTTTAATGAGGTTAACGATTTTAGTAAACCGAGTTAGGACTTGTAGAAATATTGAAGTCAAGTATGTATTGTATTGTATAAAGCTTTCTATTGATATCAAAAAACAGTCACATGTTTTCTCTATTATAGTTGTTATTTTATATTTGTACTGTACCAGTAGTACACAACGGTAACATAAACCGTAATGTAATGGTAAAGAGTTATTTCACTAATTGGGCCTGTGATGGATCGTTGAGGCCCAATAATATAAATAATCTTATTTCTAATTATTATTTTTAACATTCTCCCTTAAGTTGGATTGTAAATATCGATCAATTCCGACTTAGTTGCATTTATATCGAACGGAGTAGGTTCCAAGTCTTTTGTGAATATGTCCATCAATTGATCTTCACTTCTAACGAGTGATGTTTCTATTTTCTTTAATTGTATTTTATCTCGAATAAAATGACAATCAACCTTGATATGATTTGTCCTCTCATGAAACAGCGGATTTGATGCTATATGACATGCCGCTTGATTATCACAAAATAATTTCATAGATGATTGAGTAGTGATATCTAAATCGCTTAGTAGTTGCTTTATCCAAATTAGTTTTCTCGTTGTTGATGTCATAGCTCGATACTCGGCCTCGATGGTTTAATTTTGCTATGATATTTTTTTTACTCTTCCATGTGACTATGTTCTCACATACAAATATGCAATAACTAGCTGTAGATTTTTTATCAAAGTTTTCGACCCAGTCTACATCGATATAGATATCATTAGTATAATGTTTTTCATGTATATTTCCTTGTGTTCTTTTTAGATATCTCAAAATTCTTTCAGTTGCTTCCATATAGGTTGATCTCGGGGCATGTATGAATTGACTTATTTGACTAATGGCAAATGCAAGATCCGATCGAATTACTGTAAAATAAATTAATTTTCCTACAAATCTTTGATATTGAATGATATCTTTCAAAGGTTAACCCTCTTCCGTGTTCAATTTTCTTTTATTATCAATAGGGGTTGATACCGATTTACACCCTTCTTTACCGATTTCTTTTAGTAAATCCAATGTTTATTTTCTTTGCCGATACTTATAATGACATCAACATATACTAATACAATGGTTATACATGCTTGCGTATGTTTAACAAATAATGAGTGATCTGCACTACTTATCTTCAAATTATAAGAAGTGAAATAAGAGCTAAGTTTTTCATATCATGTCCGTGAAGATTGCTTCAATACATAAATAGCTTTATTTAACCTACAAACTAAATTAGAATTATTTTCTTTTTCATGGCTCGATGGTAAGGTCAAATATATTTTTTCTTTAAGTGTGTCTTGAAAAAAATATTTTTCACATCCATTTGATATAAATTCCAACCAACATTCACTGCAATTGAGAATAAAATTCTTACGGTATTCATTTTTTTCACGGGTATAAATATATCTTAGTAGTCTATATTATATGTTTGAAGTATTTTTTTTTTGCTATTAGTCTTATCTTATATCGTTCTATGGTACCATCACTATTATATTTAATTTTATAAATCCATTTACATCACCCGATTTTTTTCTTAGGTAATTGTATAATTACCCAAGTTTTATTTTCCTCAATGTTTTCAATTCTTCATACATGGCTTTGCACCATTTTAAATTTTTGCTTGCTTCGATATAATCATTGAGTTCTTATTCTTTTGATATGAAAATTAGAAACAATATATATTGTGAAGAAATTTTTTTATAAGAAATAAAATCTTATATGGGATACTTTTCCTTACCTTGTACTTATGGAGTCTTTAAGTTTTGTGGTTTGTCTTAAGGTTCTCATAGTTCATCTTATCTCAACTTCCCTCCCATCAAGCTCTACATCATCTTATATCTCTTCTTCTTGAGCCTCCATCTCATTTTCTTGATTGGTAATCTCGACATGCTCTTAATCAAGAAGATCTTCTTCCCTAGAGTCTATGATATCTAATCCATATAGTTGGAATGATATCGGGTTAGTTCGATCAATGATATGAGAGTTTTGTTGATCTTTATTTATAAAAAAAGAATTCATTTTCAACAAATATATGTCTATAGAGATATATTTTTTATTTATAGGATTATAATATTTATAACATTTGATTTTTGTGTAATATCCTAAAAAATAATTTTGATTGAATTTACATCAAATTTATTTTTTTTAATTTTAAAAAAATAAGTACAAGCAAAAACTTTTAAATGATCAATATTATATTTGTTGAAAAAGAATTGTGAGAGGTATTTGATTTTCGATTGTAGAGCTAGGTAGTCGATTAATTAAATAGTTTGCACTAAGAATAGCGTTCGGCCAATATGGTTTAAGTAAATTATGTTAAACAAGTAACGCTCTAGTCATTTCTAATAGATATTTATTTTTTATTTCCACTACTCTATTTTGCTCGGGTGTATTTATGCATGTGGTTTAGTGTATGATTCATTTCTCTTTAAAAATGATGTAAATTTATTATTTACAAAATCAATTTCATTGTCGGATCTAAATATTTTTATCTTACATTGTATCGGGTTTCTACTCGATTAATAAATTCTAAAAAGTAATAAAACACATCTTCTTCTTTTTTTTTACTAAATATAACCATGATTTTTGAGTAAAATGACAAAAAAACATTATAAAAAATTATAGGGGTCGGGCCCCATACACTGCAATGAACTAGATCGAATAAACCTTTGTTTTTGCTATTTATAAATAAAAAGGAAGCCTAGTTTGCTTTGCTAGCTTACATATATTACAAATAATGCACTTCTTAATAGGATTTTTATAAAATATGCTAAGTACTCTATCTGATGGATGTCCTAATCTTTGGTGCAAAAGCTCGTAATCTTGATTTTTTGTTAGAACGCAAAGTTTTTGTTGAGATTTTAAAATATATAATTTATTTTCTAATAATCCTTTACCAATCAATGTCTTGGTGTTCCGATCATGTGTACAAAGTGTTCATTGATATGTGATTCCATGGAGTGAAGTAGTTAGGACATGATTATACTATCTTGTATCTCTCATTCTCCAGTTTCAATAAGTGTTGCTAGTTTGCATTTTGAGCCATTGATATAGCCTAATTTGTCTTTTCCTCTGAGAGAAATGGTAGCTGTCTTGGCCAATGATTGATAATTTTTACCATTGAGTATTATAAAATTAAGCTTAAGAGAAGGGGTTGATGTTTGAAGTTTCTCTGATAATAGTGGTGGTTGAGTTTGAGGTTCTCTCTGCCATTATATGGTTTACTGGTTTTTGGAAGTCTTTTTTTTGCCGGTATATTTTTTTGGTATGTTTTTCGGGTTCTAGTTTTATGAGAACAGTTATTAGTTTTGATTTGCTGATTTTCGGGTTCTGGTTTTATGAGAACAGTTATTAGTTGTGAGGAGACCCATACCAAGTACCAGCATAATATTTATCCGACCCGATAAAAAAAAAATTATGGGTTGTAGATACATGCCAGCTACTGGTATGACATGAGTATGCTCTCGGGTATATGATGACAGGATATTAATCTCGCTCTGATACCATGTAGAAATATTGAAACCAAGTATGTATTGTATTGTATAAAGTTTTTTATTGATCTAAAAAAACAGTCACATATTACTCTATTACAGCTGCTATTTATATTTGTATTATATCAGTGGTACACAACGATAATATAAAATAGTAATATAACAATAAAGAGTTATTTACACTAATTGGACCTGTTATGGATTGCTGAGGCCCAATAATCTAAATAATCTTATTTTTATTTATTATTTATGTTAGTGTTAGAGTGATCTACAGCCAATCATGTGATGATTATACTTAGCTTATATATTATGATGATTATACTTAGTTTATGTATTAGGATGATTATACTTAGCTTATGTATTAGGATTCCTTTAGTTGTTTATTATTTATATATTGAGTTGGACTCAATTGTGAAATATATGCATTAATTAATAATAACTCTAAAATGTCAATAATCTGTTAATTACCTAAGAATAATAATTAACTAAGATTAGTGTGTAAGTTGAGTGATGATTGTGTTTCACAAATCATACTATAAGTGTTATCGGCTCAATTACACAAATAACGTGTTGGACATATTATTGGACTTGACTTGTAATAAAATACTATAAGAATTGTGTTTGTATCATTAGTATTTTATTTGCTTGCTAATTCTTAAGTATGAGATGAGTGTTCTTCTTATACAAATGATTTGTATTTGTGGATATTATCCAACGTTGTCCGTAACTGGCAACTATACAGATTCTATCTCGATATACATATTTTATATGAAGAAGAAGTACGAATCAAGAATACCGATGTCACTCTCGTTTGTTGACGTGAGCGATGGTATCCAAATTGGGAGCCCCTAGATAAAGAATGTAGTGCAAGAATGACACGTTCCTATTTTGCACTATTCTGGATATCATGTGACATGGATTGAGCTCGGGACAATTATCATCGGCCAGGACCAAGATATTTATAGCGTACATTATATCTGTATTGTTTAGGGGTCACAATGCACATTGTTAGGTGCCGTTTGTGATCTATGATGATTAAACGTGTTTTAATCTCATTGCGAAGTGTATACAGGTCCCAAAGGGTCACACCGTATAAGAACAAAGCCTATAAATATTTCTTGATCATTTTGGTATTAGTTATCTAGAATTAACATGAGTTAATTAACCATTAGACATGATTAATTAAGTATATCTATCAAATAGTTTGATAGATATGTCAAAACGGGTTAAAAATAGGTCCGAGAAGTGTTTTCGGGACACATGTAGACCCCGTACGGCCCTGGGCAGAGTGAATTCTAGGCAGTTTTCTGTACAGTGCAGTTCTGCGCACGGTTCGGTTTTTGAGTCGGTTAGAGGGTTATCTTGATCCAAAAATAGCTAAATTTGAACAGGACGTGACCAACTATTAGTAGAAGGTTTTCATCTAAAAAAAATCATACCTATAGTCAAGAAACCCGAGATTTTTCATCCCTAACTGCATCAAAATTCTACTGAATTTCTGCTGCACCAGTTTTGACTCTCTCATGTGTTGAGAACCCTTTACATCACTTCTAAGAGTTAGAATTCATGGAGAAGTGATCAAAGGATCAAGGAGAGCACTCTCAATTGCTCTAGCAAGAGGTTGAGAAGACGTTTATGGGCTGTTCTTGGTGGATACTGTTGGAGGAGATCTCGGTTAGTCTCTCGATGTCGTGCGCGTCTCCTGATTGTTTTTTGTCTTTCCGGTGACTCAATCACGCATTAAAAGTAAGGGTACCAGATTGAAAATGTTATTTTCAGTTTAGAGAGCAATTCTATTGAGAAGTTTGATCTTGCTCAGCATATTCTTGGGTTTGGCCAACACCAGTAATGTTGTACCAGAGAAAGGTGTAATATATGAGAGCCTTAATTTTCTTCTATTTCTTCAGTTATAATTGTCTTCCGTTCTCAGCCTTCCTGTGTCGGGGATTTTTCACTGAGGCGACTAAGCGATTCGAAATGTATCCGCTGCATCTTTCTTTTTCTATTTTTTTGTATCGACAAATAATAATGGATTTTTATGTCTATGACAACTGAGCTCCACTAAAATAATATATCACTCCGAATATAAATCGGATTGTATAAATTTCATCCGGATGACAACATTTTTTTATGTCAACGGATGAAAAAGTTTTTTCTTATGACAATAGATACGGATCTCCTAATAACTTTTTAATAAAATCTAAAATGATAACATTTTAAGTAACTGTGTTACAGGGAATATTGAAAAATTTAAATATTTCAGATTTGAGTAAATTTTTTGATGTAATAGTACCTCTAACCTACCTCTTGATCTCAATCAGATTGCAGAATGTGCGCGTAAAAGGCACAGCGATGAGTTCCACTTTGGCTAGTCTGCCCTGCTGCATTGCCCACTCACTTATGGGCGCCTTTAAATTAGCTCAACAATGAATGCCCCTTTGACCGAAAGCACTAAAGCAGCCCGACAAACAGCGTTTTTTTACACATGTTAATTTTTGAATTATAATAGCTTCACTACCACAAAAAAGATCTTTAGAACCGACCATTTAGCGGCCGTTAAATAGAAAATCGATTCTAAAAGAATTGAATGGACATTATTGTAATTTGATCGAAATATTTTAGAACCGGTTATTATAAAATAGGGGTTGTAATAGTTACAACAGAATTTTGTTTATCATCGGTTTTCCAAAGAAACCGATTCTAATCAAATAGCTTTAAAACCGGTTATTTAAAAACTAGTTCTAATCAAATAGATTTAAATCCAATTATTTAATAACCGGTTTTTTAATCAATTTGATTAGAACCGGTTATTAAGCTACAAACAAGATTGGATTGAGGGACTCATTTCTCATTGGAACCATGCTTTGTCTTTATTTGTGTATTATAATTATTTAATTACTTAATTAAAGGAACTATGTGTATGTACAATGTGGTTCTTTGTAATTAAATAACTGGTTTTAATTCATATCCCTAAATTAGAGCCGGTTTTTTTAATAACCGGTTCTAAATTTTGAAGCGGTAGATTTTTAAATTAAAAATGGTTAAAGCCGGTTATTTAAGAAAATCGGTTCTAATTAGTATTCCTAAATTAGAGCCATTTTTTTAATAATCGGTTCTAAATTATGATTAAATTTTATGATAATATATAAAATTCTCTGACATCATATTAATATAAAAATTCTTTGATTAAAAATCTAATTCATATTAATTAACGTCAGAGAATTAGATTAAAAAATAAATTTTAGAGTACTTCATATTAATCTAATTCATATTAATTAAAAACTGATTTTTATTAAAACCGGTTCTAATTCATAAAATTGAATTAGAACCGTTTTTTTAATAAAAACCGCTCTAAAGAAATTCTTTGCGTTAACCAATAGAATTTCAGCTTTTTGCTCCCACGGATTGTTATATTTTTCAATCTAACCGTTGGTTCATCCTTATCCGACGATCTAAAAACCAAAATTCAAAAATCTAAATCCCACGGATTATCACTCTTCATCCTCCTATTTCATATATAAAAGAGATATTGAGAGACAGAGAAAGAGAAAGAAAGAGAAAGAGCAAAGGTCGTCTTGAAGAAAGAAAAAAGAAAGGGAAAAAGAAAGACGGATTTGAAGCTCGTCTTGAAGCTCAAAAATGGATTTGATGTTTATTTGAAGTTTTTAGTTTAGTTTTTTTATTTTTTTCTTTAGAAATTCTAAAGATAGAAAATTTCTCAGATTTTCTTTAATATGTAAATTATATATAATTATTTTGTTAATGAAATATACTTTATTAGTTAATGGTGAAATTAAACTATTTAATCAAAATTTAGAGAAATCATTTCAAAAAATAAAATCATAAATCATAAATAATGGTTTATGTTGTAAACAGTTAGAAACGGCTCTAAACGACTGATTAGAAAGAATTAAATTAAAGCATTTATTTAAAGCCAGTTAGAAACGGCTCTAAATGGTGATTAGAAAGAATCAAATTAAGGAGTTTAGAACCGGATATTTGAAATAACCGGTTCTAAAGGTTAAAGTTTAGAACCGGTTATTTTGAAATAACCGGTTCTAAAGGTTAGAATTTAGAATCGGTTATTTGAAATAATCGACTTTAAATGCCCCATTTAGCACCTCCTCTTAGCGCCGGTTTTTAAAACATTTAGCACTGCATAGCTTTAGTACCGGTTGTATAACCGGTGCTAAATACTTTATATAACCGGTTCTAAAATATTTTTTGTGGTAGTGCTTTTTAGAAAAGAAATAACATAAGAATTTAGAATGCAAGGGAATCGGGTGTCCCAAGACCTTAGCATCAAAGCTTGTCTCAAGCTTTATTTCAACCTTCTAATTCTCTTATTTCACTAATTTTGATGAAACTCATTTCATACTAGTTTTATATCAACAATTTAAGTATTGATTAGATGGTTAAAACAAGACTTGAAATAAATTTTGATCCCAAGACTAAGGATACCCCCTCCTCCTCCCCAAATTCCGAATGCAAGAGGATAACTAGGATCGTAAACAAGCCGAGTCGAATCAAGTCAAATCAAACTTGAGATATATTTATTAACTTAACAAGAGAAAAATATTGGTTTGAAATTAACTCATTAACTTAAGAAGAGAGCCGGCTCATTAACAGCTCATTTAATATTTTATATATTTTATATAAATACTTATACTAAAATTAAAAAAATTAATAAAAATCAATGACAACATAGTTGTATACATATTTTATACAATAATTTATATTGAATTATAACTCATATAAGACACTAAAAATTCATAATGAAATAATATAAATAATAAATATTAATAGTTTAACGAGCCTACAAGTTAGGGCTAATTCAAGCTCAACTCATTAACTTAACGAACTTAACAAGAGCGATAAATTTGAGTCGACTCCGAACGAGTCACGGATGATCTATGAGCTACTAATTTTTCTGACAGCCCTAAAGATAGTACCTCAGACTATAAAGTCGTTCACTAAATTAACATCATCCATATAAGTTGTATTCAATTAAATACAATAATAATATATTTCATGTATTTTGCAAGTGCAAAGTTTAAAGTTTGAAAAAAGAGCTTGCAAATATCATGTCACAATTTTACAAAAAGAATTCGAAATCATTATATTTGAGAGTTTCTCCTTCACTAGCGATATTTTTGTTTTTCTTTCCTAGATGAAATATGTGTATCGGAATCAGAATTTTCTTTAAATTGATATATAAGTTGAAAAGTAAAATAAAACAAAAAACTATAGAGAAAATTTTAATATAAATCACACAAAGTAATTGTTTTTTAATAAATTAAACTAGGTTTACCTCACTAACACACATTCATGATGTTTTTTTGCTATTGAGAAATTAAATTATTTCCAACGATACAATTAAATTTGTCCATATCTATTTCATTGGATTTAAAAGTATATTGAGATTCAAGAATGAATTTACTTACATATTTTAGTGGGTACTCTTACTTTAAATCATATAAAATAGGATATTTGTGTGTGGAAATGACATTCTTCAAGTTTATTTTTAGTTTACTCCTTTTATGAGTGACAAAATTTTGGTGGGATTGTCAGTCATGAATATGATATAGTTTGAAAATCTAAAAACCCTTTAAAATTAAAATATTTATGTAGTTAGTACGTAAAAAGAAATGTTAACTAAAGATCAACTTCTCAGAAGAGGTTGGCAGAGTGATTCCTCTTATATTTTCTATTGACGACTTAAGACTATAGATGATCTTTTTGTGCAATGCTCTATTGCTAAAGTCATTTGGGAATGAATTATTACTTTTAATAATTTTCATTTTGTATGTCAGACCTTAGATAATCTCTGGATCATTGATTGTTGTATGCCATTAAAAGATAAACTTTTAGTTGAATTGATTAGAAGTGCAGTCTGTTGGGTATTATGATTGGTTCGAAATAAATACATTTTTGATAAAGCTTCAATACCTTCTCTTCGATCTTTAGGATTACAAATTATTCATCTATCCACCTTTTGATGTACTGCTAGAAATACATCTCAACTGCCGAAATTAACTCTAATGTTGCCCTAGAAAGTAGGTCTTTCTTTGCAGGTTGGGACAGTGATAATTATGATGGAGGGAGATAAACGCATGGATGTGGGACACCCTCTAATACTTAGAAATGATCAAATGGTTGATATATCTTAGTCTTTATTTAGTTTCTAAAGTTCCTATATAATTTGCTTTTGTGTTGTTAGCTTCATATTGTGTTTGTTGGTGTTTTGGCTTTCTAGTGATGTTATGTTGCTGAAATTCTTCGTTTTATTTACATAGCCTTGAAAAAGGCTGATTTAGGGACTATGTTTATAATAGAACCTAGATATTACTCTTATGTAGATTTACATTACTTGCAGTGAGAACTATGATATCGGTCATTCGGTACTAGTTATTTTGATCTGGTTTCAATGAAGCCGGTAACTTTAGCCACTTTCATAAACAAGTATATTGAGATTAATGTCAGAAACGAAAAGCTATTTAAACTTTAAAGTTTAAACCGACCAGCTTGGCAACTAAAGATCAAGTAATGAAACATTGCTCATGTTTTGTAAGTGAAGTAAAATTAAAACAAAGTAAATGCTAAATTATTTTAAAATAAAATATTTAATAGTAGTGAAGTAAATAAATGAACTTGAGTAAAATCTTTTAAAAAAATAAAATTTCAATGATTTAACTTCAGAGTTCTCCTGTAAATACTTTCACTTCTCATTTTTCTACAAAAAAACTTACTTCACATTGAATCACTTTTGTTCGATACATTAAAATTATTTAAATCACTTTTACTTAATTTTTACTTACCACCAAAAGGGGCATTAATTTATGCTTGTCCGACTTACCACCAAAAGGGGCATTAATTTATAGTTTTTAGAATCGCGTCAAGTTCGTTTTGCATACATGTTCCTTTGTATTTCTCTTTGTCATATGTCATATGCATTATAAAATTCGGCTTTAGGGTAATATTTTAACTAGCAATAATGCGCACTTCTGAGTTGAGTGACTTTTACTCTAGCACTAATCTAAATGAATGATAACGGACGGTACAGAAATTGAGTGGACAATTAAGTGGCGCTCTTCTGGAATTTTTTTTTAAAGGACTGGTCTCATCATAATATTTTTATTAAGAACCACGTTCTGAATTTATTTTTATAGAGGGTCATGGGAGTGGGGATCCAGGGTCACACAATTCAAAGTGTATTTTTCACGCTCGACAGCTGACTACATTCAATCAACATTGAAGGGCGCAAGTCCAGCTCACGCCCTTCAGTTCAAACTTAAAGGGCGCAAGTCCGGCTCACATCCTTCAATTGTGCTAGCAGATAGACCTTTTTGTGAGGTTTTCAAATTGTATTTAAACGTCCCGATCGGAGTTTTCTATAAAAAATTATAACCGTTTAAATATCAAATTTACAGCTCATCAGCACAAATTTAGAAATTCTTCAACCCAATACTCATTATATATAACAAATAATTAATTATATTTATATTTTTAATTAAAAATTTAAATATAATTATAGTTATTTTTATATATAAATAGTCAAAATTAATTAAAATTATATTTATATTTTTAAATATAATTCGATTAGTTATTAATTATATTTATATTTACATTTCATTATTGATGGGTCATAATTATAATTAAAATTTTTAAATATAATTTTAATCGTTTACATATATAAATAACTAAACTTATATTTAATTTTTAATTAAAATAAAAATATAATTATAATTATAAATATTATTTTAATTAATTTTAATTATATTATATATATATATATATATATATATATAAATAACTAAAATTATTTTCAATGTTGATTGGACCTAGTCAGTCATTTATTGGACATGAAAAATACAGTTTGAAGAGTGTGAGCCCGGGTTGCATCCTTCCCATGGCTCTATGTGAAAATAAGTTCAGAGTGTGACTGTTGAGAAAAAAATTCTCGCTCATCTCATCGGGCGTACTTGCTCTCCCGTTATATAATCGGAGAAATGAAAATGGAAATCTCTGTTTCTCCATAACCAGAGAATTGAAATTTTTTCTTAAAAGGCTTTGAACAATACTTTATTTTCATCAAGGGTCACACTCTAAACTTATTTTCATAAAGGGTCATGGGAAGGGCGCAACCTGGGCTCACGCCCTCCAAAGTGTATTTTTCATGCCCGACAGGTGAATTTCCAACCAACATTGAAGGACGCAAACCCAACTCACACCCTTCAGTTCAAACTTTAAGGGCGCAAGCCCGATTCACTCCCTTCAATTGAGCTAGTAGATAGACCTTTTCGTGAGCTTTCCAAATTATATTTAAACGTCCCGATCGGAGTTTCTTATGAAAAGTTATAACTGTTTAAAAATCAAATTTTCAGCTCATTAGTACAGATTTAGAAATTCTTAAGTCCACTACCCATTATATATAACAAATAAATAAAATTATATTTATATTTTTAATTAAAAATTTAAATATAATTTTATTTATTTGTTATATATAAATAGTTAAAATTAATTAAAATTATATTTAAATTATAATTAAATTTATATTTTTAATTAAAAATTAAATATAAATTTAGTTATTTATATATATAAACAGTTAAAATTAATTAAAATTATATTTCAATAGTTAAATTATAATTTTAATTATTTGTAAATTTATGCCGATGAGTTGAAAATTTAATATTTAAACGGTTATAACTTTTGATAGGAAATTCGATCGAGACGTTTAAATACAATCCAAAAACCTCACAGAAAGGTCTATCTGCTAGCTCAATTGAAGGGCGTGAGCCAGGCTTGTACCCTTCAAATTTGAACTAAAAAATATGAGCTGGACTTGCGCCCTTCAATATTTGTTGGACGCTGTTAGCTACCGAGTATAAAAAATATGAAGGGCATGAATCCGGATTATGTACTTCTGATGACACTATGTGAAAATAAATTATCCCGAATGAAAATATTATAATGGACCGACCTTTAATAAAAAAATCCGAGAGAATTATTGGATTTTTTACTTAAACGGCCTAAAAACAAATCTTAACTACAAAAGCGGCCTAAGAGCAAATTTATTTTCACAAACGGCCTAATAAAGGGCGTGAGTTCAACTCACGCCCTTAAAACACTATTTTCTCTGCCCGCCCGCTGCCCAAACAAAAGAGAGCAAAATGACCCAAAGGACGTGAGTTGAACTCACGCCCTTTAAGTCCATATATCGCATTTATATCAATTTTTTTTCACTTTCGGTGGTTTTGAAAGATAACAACCAGAGCACATCAATATCTAAAGGGCGTGAGTTGAACTCAGAATTGTTAGTAGAATTGTTAGTAGATTTTTTTTTTCTCCATTTCTTCCATTTTCAAGTTTCAACTGCCCACTGTGCTTCCGGCTCCACTTTGGATATCACACTCTCCAGTGTGGTCCAGTACTTGCTCCTTTACCAAAACCCCTAATTGAAAGTTCCCCTTCTGAAGCAACCGCGCGGCCTTTCCATCCGATCCTCAATTCGAATCCCGCGAGGTTGCAAATCTGTTTAAGCACGGAAATTGAGTGGTTCCTGTTTATTTTTGCCAGTGGTTTTTTGTGTGTTTTTTTTTAATTTTTTTGGAAAGGACTTATGGTTTCAACTATTCAATCTGAGAGTGTACTGCTGATCTGTGTAATTTGCTCCTGCCTCAGATCATAGGGCATATAGCGAATTAGCGATAGTATTCTGCAATATTAAGATTAAACTCTCGTCTCAATCGTGTGGCATTGTGAAGTTTGTTTGGTTTATACATAGGGATTCATTCAGATTTTGTTATCACATCAAATTAAATATTGGATCATACTGATTTGTGAACTGCTTTTGGTTCTACTCGATCCCATTTTGTTCCTCTACATTTTTTAGTTTGCTAGTCTCTTATAAGCAAATTGCTTGATCTGTTTGTTATTTTTCAGGATATTTATCTAAGTTAAAAGTTCCTTGGCAAGAGCAAGGAAGTATGCTAAGACCTGGACAGAAGGAGAACCAAAACAATGATAAAGTGTATCCGCAACCTCTGGATGAAAGTGTAAATAATCAGAATAGCAGGGATATCTCCATGGATTCCCTTATTGCGAAGATATTTAGCAATATAACCTCTCTGAAGGCGGCTTATATCCAGCTTCAAGATGCACACACACCTTATGATCCTGACCAGATTCAGGCAGCTGATAAGCTTGTTATAGAAGAGCTCACTAAACTGTCTGAACTCAAGCACTCCTATAGGTACAAAAAGGAAATTTTGTTAAATATAGAAAAGTGACATGTTATGCCCTTTTTAATCTATTGCTAGTGAACAACTTGCTTGGTCTTCTCTTGGTAGTGGAAGAATACAGCTGAGAGTTTTGAGTCATATTATGACCCAAATCCAGCTTTCAACAATAATCTGACCTTACTATTATCAATCATGGCTTCCATGCATTTAGGTGATTTTCCATCATATGATAATATTCCAAAGCTGTAATTCTACTGTCCAAAAATTCAAACAAACTCTCTGATATCTGAAGTAGAATTATTGAAGAGTCAGTTTTTCTAATCTGGTAAGTTGCTACAGTTATGGTTGTTTTGATGATTTGTCCCTTAAACAGGCAAAAAGCACATAACTGGTTTGAAGCTTCTTCTTTTCTTGTGGGACAAACTTAGTAGCTACATTTATTATAACATTTAGAGGGAGAAAGAGCGACGGTGCTGGTTTGAAGCTTTGTCTTTTCTGTTAATGCTCCCGTCTGAAACAAAATTAAAAAAATTCTCTGACATATATTGCAATTAAGGGATTGTATTGATTGCTTAGGAATAATCATCTAACATTCATCGCCAGTAAGGACTTGTGTTGATTTATTAGGAATTATTAGGTCATTGTACTGGGTGCATTTGGATGAAAAGGTGAGTTAGTGGGATTAGCAACTTACCAAATGATATGGAATTGGCACTTGGGTTGAGTTAGTGGAATAGCGAGCAAACCCAAAGTTTTTTAATAGCTATCTATTAACCCAAACACAAAATAGAAATAAAGTTTGGTTAGTCGAATGGCGAGCTAACCAAAAGAATTTGAATAGCTATCTACTAGCCCAAACATGAAATAGAAATTCAAACACAAGTAGAATTTGGATCTGCAAACACATAATAGTAACCCAGGTTAGAACTATTCTTCACCATCCGAACACACATAGTATTTGGATCTGCAAACACTTCAATCCTACACTTGTAGAAATTGATGTGAAGTTGTGGTACTGTTTGTCTGTTTGGGTGTTTTGCAAACTGACAAACATATAGGAATATCTAGAAACTATCTAATTCTGATAAAAGCATCTTATTTCCTTTTTGCCTCCAACAAAATAATTCTTACGCCATTTTTTTTTACAAAATTACAATAGTATTCTTCTCATAAATTACAATAGAATATTCATATGAAATATCAAATATAATTTGCATGAATAAAAAAGAAGCAAAAGAAAATCTTACCACTTCCAAAAGCAAGTATAATTTATACACTCATAATAGTTAAAACTTCCATTTTAAGTAAATAAATTTGTAATGATCAAAATTTAATTTTTGCCATACAATGAACAAAAATAAATCCTATGCAAGAGTTGAACTTTCATCAAGCACTGCGTATCTTATATACTGATTCAACTTTTCTACCGAGTTCCTATGTCCCTCCGACATTACTACACTATAGCAAAACCTAGCTTGGAGTCAAGCGTCTGATATCCAAACTTGTATGTTAAATTTCCATCATAAGCCAACAATTTGGGTTGATAACAAGCCATACCAGTGAGGTCAGGCCTGAAGTTGAGTGAAGCTAGCTTGTTATTACTAATCTTGACAACTCAGCACGAACACTGAGATTGATTTTGGCTTGCTACTGCTTTGAGTTGGCTTGCTTTGTTCGTTAATTGTTGTAGCTTGTTTGGTTCAGTAGTTTAGGCACCTCTGTGTCTGATTCATAGCAGTGGGCCTAAGGTATCCATGGGTCTGCTTCATGAAGGATAAAGAGATTCTGGTTGGAACTTGAAGTGCACGGGAACTTGATATATTACTTAGTGCTGAGGGATCAGCTAGATAATCAAGCAGCATGTGGTAATGCATTGTGCAGATTATGATGGAAATAGCAAAAGAAAGAGAAAGAGAAGACCAAGATAGAATATTAAAAAAATATTAAGCATATATAACTAACTGTTGGCATTTCTTGTTCAAAAGTGAACATTTAAGATTCATTTGTAGGAATGTAATAAAGTAATTCTCATGGACCTTAGCCAGTTTTGAACATCTGAGCGATGGCCTTTAACTGAACAATACTACCACAAATTTCGTAGACTTGAATGGATGAGCTAATTTCATACTGGAACTGGAGCTTTGCTCATTTTAGTTCAAATTTCGTAAACTTGAATGGATGGTAGCTCATTTCGTACTCGAGCTTAACTTGCTGCTATAAGCTACAGCTATAACCTCCTAGCGCATCCAAAAATATATTCCTAACAATTCCATTCTAATTCCTAACCTGCCCGATACTATATGCAATCTACACCAGCTCATAGTTTAACTGAACCACTGTAGATCGTGACACTTCATTTGATGGAATGGATTTTCAATTTGGAAATTGAAGTGTATAAATTTTGAGCTAGACATGTTTATATCTGTATTTTATTGCCTTAATTATACTGGGACATTTGAGTGTGTAATGTTTGACAAATTGCTCTATAATGAGATGCAGCTATTAATTGTAGTTTATCTTTTGTATGTTACTAGGTCTGTCCAGTGGGACAATATGGTCCATGTCCTATTAATAAGTTTGAACCTTTATTGCAGGGACCGTAACCCTAAAACCATCTCAGCTACACCTCAAGATGCACGCCTTCTCACGGAGATTCAACAACAGCAGAACTTACTGAAAACCTATGAAGTCATGGTAAAAAAGTTCCAGACCCAAATCCAAACCCGAGACACTGAAATAACCCAATTGCAGTCCCAAATTGAGGAGGCCAAAAGTCGAAAGGCAAAGTTGGAAAAGAAACTGAAACAAAGAGGCCTCCATACAAAGGATGGGGAGAATGAAGAAGAAGAGGAGAACTTCTTTGCTGTTGAATTAACCCCGAATCTTTTCACAAATACTGTAGAAGCTGCCTATAAATCCATTCATGATTTCTCTAAGCCATTGATTAATATGATGAAGGCTGCAGGATGGGATCTAGATGCTGCTGCTGATGCCATAGTGGGCCCTGGAGTATTGTATGCCAAGCGGGCTCACAAGAAATATGCATTTGAGGCTTACATCTGTCAAAAGATGTTTATTGGGTTTCAAGAGGAGATTTTTTCTGTGAAATCTGGGCATGGAAGTGAAAATGGAAATGGAAATGTTTCTGTTTCTAATGAGGGGTTCTTCCACCAGTTTTTAGCAGTTCGGGCCATGGACCCATTAGATGTGCTAAGCCAGAACCCGGATTCGATATTTGGGAAGTTTTGCAGGGCTAGATACTTAACTGTTGTGCACCAAAAAATGGAAGGTTCATTTTTTGGAAATATGGATCAAAGGAATTATGTCATTAGTGGAGGCCACCCGCGAACTCCATTTTATCAGGCCTTCCTCAGAATGGCGAAGTCTGTTTGGCTTCTGCATCGACTAGCACACTCGTTTGAGCCAAAAGTCAGGGTTTTTCAGGTAAGACAAAACACCGAGTTTTCTGAGGTTTATATGGAGAGTGTGGTCAAAGATGTAGTTATATCTGGGGCAGGAGCAGAAGGGCCTAAGGTTGGTCTCATGGTCATGCCAGGCTTCATGATTGGTACCAGTGTGGTACAGTCCAAGGTTTACCTGTCTGGTGTTAAGTGTGCTGATTAGAGTATTAAGAAAGATCAGTGAGACTGTTGTTATCAGTCATTTGAGTAGGATATGTGTGCTTGGTATTATTTGGAAAGAAGAGACTGCAGTTGTAGATATTATCATGCTATATTGTTGTTATTACAGTTGTTCTATGTTTGAACTTGATAATAGTAAATCTGTCAGTTGCATCATTTTCCTTTTTCCATCATTTTATAGTTTTTGAGCATAAATCTATTATTTCTGTGGCACAAAATGAGAATTATGTTAGAGTTTTTTGTTGTCGATTTAAATCATATGCCTAAGAACTTCAAACCTTGATTGACTTAAGGCAGCTAGGCGTTAGAACTTGTAGATGTTATTCTGGCCTGTAGTGGACTTCCAATACCGAAGGAGAAACTGCATGTACATAAAAAAGCAGCAGGTACAACTAAAATTTAAAGCTAAAGTTCAATTATTCTGCTACTTCCATTGTTTCATTTTCTTCACCATGATACCACTAATTGATATGTACCACGCTCATTCAGTTCATTCTTCTCTCCATGTGGGCCCATCTGTCAGTTGAATTGTTATGTGCTCCATTTCCTGGGACAAAACTCGCCGACTCGCCGTGATCTCTTGTCAATCTTTCTTAATGCCCACTAGTTAATAATCAATTAGAGAAATAGCTTTAGAACATAATTTTCTCTCCCAGTTCATGAAATGATAATAATAAGGTTCTCTCCCACTTAATAATTTTCTCGTACCAGCATTTGAATCTGCAAGGGAGCACGTTGTGATAACGTAGCAGTAAATGTTGGCCTACCTGATATGCCACCTCAATAAGAGTCCAATTACAAATATATAAATTATCAGAAGTTCCCACTGGACGGTGTGCAACCACGTGACATTCGAATATTCCAGAACAATTTCGTCCTAGTGAAAATGGTCAGGTGAAACTAAAACAATAACTGCAACAAGAAAAAAAGGCTGGACTGAAATGTGGTGCGCAGTCAGGTAGATTATTAACATGGGACAAATTGGCAATTATTCTTGTTAGAAGTTTACACAGGTTAACGGTTTCACTTTCATGACAATGATCTTTAACTGTTCTTGATATTACATTATATTCTGACAAAAAACTAGCAACAGCAAGAGCAGCTAAGTAAAAGACCCACTTGGCTATTTCTTTTTTGGTACAGTTAGCTCTAGCTACATTAATGCCACAAGACGCAAGTTAATTAAATTGGTCAAGTGCACGTCATGTGCCTCTGTTTCCATTGAAAGATACAAGGGCTGGCTCCACCTTTACTTGTTTTGTGTACAAGCCTATGCTGAACTCTACCTTGCTATAACCAAGGAATATCCGCAATTATTATTTGTATTTTTCTAGAATGGTCTACGCATTTGTAGTTTTCTTCTCTTCAAGGTTAGGCTTCTATTGCATTTTATTATTAAAAACCTCGGCAGTAAATTGCCTAATTATTCTTGAAATACCTGCCACACAAGTTACCAGAATTTTATCAGAATTATCTGGCAGACTGGCACAGACACGAGGGTATCTTTTTTTCAACTGAATTACATTGAGATGTTGATTAGACCATTGAAGACTCAGATTTTTTTTATTTTAGTAAATAAAATAAATAAATATAGCAAATTGGTCACCTCTCTCCTCACTTTTGCGTTTATAGCAAGATCCGAGTTTCAAATTCGGGTCCGGAGTTTTTTTTTTTTATTACACAGAAACGAAAGAAAAAAAAATGGACCCGAGTTTGAAACTCGGGTCCGGGTAAATATATATATATATTTTTTTATGTTTTCAATATTATTAAGTTAGTTAGTTATTATGTTATATGAAATTAATTATGTTATGTAAATGATTATTATGTGATATGAAATTATATTGGATAAATGATTATTATGTTATATAAAAATTATTATTATTTTTCTGTTGTTAATGATTTAAAAATTGTTATGTTAATGTAAAAAAATGATATAAAGTCGATATAAAGAACAGTCGATGTAAAAATATATATAAGAATAGTCTAAAAAAGTCGATACAAACAACAGTCTAAAAAAATACATCAACGTCTACGAAACATCCTCCGAATGAGAGACGGACTATACGTGTCTCTCGGCCAAATTTCACGGCGAGGACGCTCGTGTCTTGCGTCCGGCGGTGCCTGCGTCTCGGGCACTCGGGTGGACGGACCAGGAGTGTCGTACGATGACGCGCGCGGAGCATCATATTGGGTATCGGAGGTCCCAACACCCGGATCGAGGCTCATCTGACTAATGAGCTGAGAGTACGACATGAAATCTCCCTGGAAAAAGTCAAACTCATCAGTCGTCGATTCCGGCCTCGGGTCAGGTGTGCCGCTGATCGGACGATCATCGGCAGAGATATCGATGTCCTCAGGATCCGTCGGAAGACCTATACGAGTAAATTACACATATTAACATGAATTAAATTATCAAAAATCAGTTAAATTAAAAATACACATAAGTTAAAATTAAAAATTTTAAATATTAACCTGCAGAAGCAAGCATCGAAGTGAAAATATGTGGATGACCTAAATCACCCATCAAATGTTTTATCTAGCGTAATTCATGCTTGCCAAACGCTGCATGCCCGGGCTTCGTAAGCCAATCAATGGCGGTGGTACTCGTTCTCTTGAAAATGTTTACGCAAACACGAGAGTCGAATACCAAATATCGAGAAATGAGTGTACTCGTTCTCTTTCCCCCTATTCTTGATCTTAAACGGCCACGGGTTATCGGTGAGGTCGTCATAACTGTATGGATCGGTATCCAAACCAAGGAGCATCTCCACCGTCCCGCTCTAATTATCGTCAGTCACCCCTGTTATTGGTTTTCCTGTATTGTTTAAATTTGCAAAATCAAATTAGTAGACTTTCAAAAAAATATAAAATAACATATTAAAAATTTAAAATACCTTTGATAGGTAATGTCAAACCATGAAATTTAATTTAAGAAATAATGATAATTAAGATGATGAATTGAAATAACGTAACACCAATTAATAAATAACGTAAACCGATAATTAAAAGAAATACGTACACAAACAAATAAATAAATAAGCTAACAAAATAATAATAAGATAATAATAAAGATATATATATATAGTTAAATGATGACTTACGTAAATTAGTAAATGAAACTTTCAAATTTTTTTAAATATAAATAAACTAAAATTGGCCATAACTAAATAAAAATAAATTTAAGTGTGAAAACAAATAATAAATCAAACAAACTAAAATTTTAAATAAAATGAAATAGTGGATTCAATGAATTCACATGACCACACCGGATTGACCACAGATAATCCATCTAAGAAATCTCTCTCTCTTCATTAAATTCCCCCCACTCACCGTCTCTCTCCCCATTTTCCCGTCCCGTCTTAATTACTCTAGTTTTCTCTCTCCCCGTTCTCTCACCTCTTCTCCCATCTGCTTTCTCGCGAGTCTGACCGAACCCTGATTTCTTTTCCCCTTTTTCCACCCCGCTCTCCCATCTGCTCTCCGGCGAGAGCCTAACCTAGCACCCCTGTCACACCCCAGAAATATTAAATCGGATTAGGGGTGCTTAATCCCGCCACGTACGCACGACGAGACGTGCGTACAAAAGGCTAAGTGAATAAAAATAAAGTAAATCCCGAATAAACAAAACAATAATAATAATACAAAACAAAACAGTCCAAAATATACAGATAAATACAACGCCAGACACCGGCGGGGCTAACTCCATCGGAATGGGTAGCAAAATCTCTCAAATAAAGCCCAAAGAAAGAAACCAAAAAAAACCTGATGCCCGATAAGTCCTAATCATCTACCCGCCTCACTGTGCTGATGCGGCGAAGCACCTCTGATATCTCGCAGGACTGCACCTAGCACTCTCAACAAATACTCGATCCCGCTCCTGTAAACCTGGATCCCACAACCACCGTGGAAACGTGAGTAATTTAAAATTACTCAGTACGGATTTAGATCCAGCCTTAAGATTTGATCTTCTTTCCTAGACTGGACCCAAATACCGATACCGAATTTTAAATGTAATGAAATATTTTAATATATATTACTGTATTATTATTTTATACATATTTGAGGACACACCTACATGAATGACATGAAATGGCAAATAACCCCGAAATAGAAAATCTGTGGAAATAGTAATATAATATAAAATATACGATACGAGGATCCAGCACCCGAAATACCTATCCCAAATTTGCAAATCACCAGATCTATCCCAAGCGGGCGCCACCAGCGTCCCAACTTACGAACTTGGGACTTGCCTAAGCGGGCGCCACCAGCGACCCAACTTACGAACTTAGGACTTTATGTTTATGCGGCGCCAATGCCGCATAAACGACAATTCGGGCTCCCGAGGCGATAACGCCCTAGGAGAGTGAGCGTGCATAAGCACGTACTCTGGTCTGCTAAATCTGTAATTCACCTTACAAAAATAAAAACAAACGGATAAATATGTCTTCAGTTGCCATATCGCCAAAGGAGATAACTACTCGTGAATTAACAAATTGAAATCAAAGGGGAGCCTACACTGTACCAACCAAGGGTCAGAGGACCGCATCCCGTAAAAGTATCAAAACGAAATATAAACAAATGGGAGCCTACACTGTACCCACTAAGGCCAACGGACCGCATCCCGACTTTCTCTGTACCAACCAGGGGCCAAAGGAGAAAGCCCTTCGGACAATATTAGGATCATAAATAAGCCGGATAAATATAATAATATAGTATCACGAACTAGATTCCAGTCTCGGATATGGCCGCCCACACTAAACACTGAAGTACAACGTATCCTAATCGCTCAAATTGGATTAAAAATTTAATCATATAAAGAATAATAATAAAATATAATAAAGATCAAAAGAAAACACTCGACATGTACCGAACCCGCCAAATGACGGATCGGTGGATAATCCGACAGTACGTATGCGCGCAAGACATATACGCTGCACGGTGGGTCCCACGGCCTATGGGTCACCGTACGTAACCACAACGGTCCGGTTATGCAAGGCAACTCGATCGGGAATTACCCGTCCGCCTCTCAAGACTCCCATGCATTTAATGCATGATTAACTACCTAACTTAATTAATAATTAGTAATAGTAATAATATTTTCCTAATAAATATAATCTACAACTTGAATTATTTAATTCTATCTGATCCTATCTCGGGACTATTTCCCGGATCCTACTCCTATCCTGTCTACGTGTAATATGACATGATATGACATGCGAATGCGGGTATGTCTCGAATATGCTGGTCAATTTACCGGATGCATATGACAGGTCAGATTTAAGTCTCTAATCATTTTTGGTCAAAAACACCGCAATTCAGGTTTATTTTAAAAATATTTTATTTTTCGGTTTGGGTTCCTAATTCTGAAGAAAGAAATTCAAATCCCAGGAAACCGTACCTGGGAGTGCTGGTGAGGATCACGGAGTCGCTCTACTCCGGAGGTAGAACACCGGCCTCGGGGTCGGTGTCCGCGTACGTCTCGCCGGGAGTGACCTCGTACTCCGCGAGGGGATCCGAGTCGACTATATCACCTATTTTAATTTAAATTAGATGTTTATTAGTTTTAACTTGATTTACTTCACAATTAATAATTAAATTAGATCGATAATTCAATTTCACGTTTGTTCGGGTTTTATCGTCTTTTCTTGAAAAATTCGTCAGCACTTCTACTGCATATATACGGTGCCGGAAATTTTAGTTGTTCGCATATTGATTTTGTTAACTTATGTTTATCGTTCTAGATCGCTTTTATACGTTCAATCTTTATTTTAGTTTCGAGTTTATGGATTTAATTTCTAAACCAATTAATTTAAAATAGAGAAATTGATTAATATATATAATTTAAAAATCTAAATTATTATTATAATTTAAGTTATTATTTTATAACTCTTAATTATTTATAATCTATTATTTAATTATGTTTTATTTTAGTTATACTAGTATTATTTTTATAATCTAGAGATTATATTTATTTTGAGTAACGTAACTAATTTAATTTACTTAAATTGAATAAGTTAACTTAATGTTATCCTTAATTGACTTAATTATAATTAGGATAATTAATTTGTTAAAAATAGAGAAATTGATTAATATATAATATTATATAATTAATATTGTTCTTATTTATAATAGAGAAATTGATTGATAGGTTTTATAAGTTAGAAAATAAATTTAAAATTAAAAGTAAAATAAAAAGGATTAAAAAGAAATAAATAAAATAAAATAAAGAAAAATGAATAAAACAAAAGCAAAATAAAGAAAAAGTTATTATATTAATATGTGTTGGTGTTTTAATGTTCGGGATTATACGCTGACTACCAAATCGTTGGTGCCAAATGCACCGATATCCCGAATCGGGGGTAGTCAGGGAATATAATCATTTCCCGTATATTAAGGTTTACGTTATTATCCATGAATACCGCCTAACCTTTCGGGGCGGCCTCCAATTAATTATGCATATTTTAATTTAATCACATTTAATTATCTTGAGACTTTTACGTCATTAGGCCCTAATTATTTTAAAACTAATCCTAATTTAATTAATTATTCGTTTAATCATCGGCATAATGAAACTCTTATATATATATTTTTTTAAATCCTGATTATTAGAAGCTGGGCCGATTCTTTAAGTGTATTTTCACCCTTTAGTTATTTACTCGTCCCAAGGTCCATTTAAAAATATCCTTAGACCCAATTTAGATTAACTACTTGATTCTTAAGCCACAACCAGCACGGCCCAAAATAAAAGGGAAACTCACTTCGACAACAATAAGAAATCAACAGGTAGCACAGGTCATACCAGCCACACACTACCAGCACCAGTAAACTAGAAACAAGCCCATAGATTTAGAGGGCACAAGCCACAATTTAGCAAAGGGTCTTAAGGGTCAGATCTAGTGAAATTTCAATTCAATACTAGCATGCCAGCAATTTCAGATACCAGAACCAGCATAGGCAACATTAAGAGTTAGTACCAGCACAAAAAATATAACAACCAGGCAACTGAATAGGAGGCAACCAGGAAATCATTACTAACCGGCACAAACTAGAAACAGACCAAGGTTTTAGTCAATTAGAGCTACACTAGAACAAGATATCCAGCCACAAAACTTATTACAGGGACAAACCCAGTAACCAGAGATTAAGCCTAGAGAGTATCAGATAGGGGCCAGTCGGCACAGGCAGTCAAGCTAGGAAACAACATAACAAGATCGTGTACCAAATCAAATAAAAAGGGTACCAGAACCAACAATTCAGACAATGGAACCTGCAATTCAAGATATCAAGACGAGAATTAGATAACCCAAAGAACCCGACAACAGAGAGCAACAAGATAAAGAACAAAATAAGAAAAAGACAGATAGCAAGCATCCGAGGGCACGGTTCGGGCCTCGCTTCATCGGTACCGAGTGGTACCAGTGTACCAAGGTGAATAGACATGGGACCAGCAAACAGGATCAAGGCAGTATCAGTTCAGACGTCGGTACCAGTTTCTACCCGTGAGTCCAAACAAGACACAAGCAAAATTCCACACGAAATACCAGCATCACAGACATAGAAAATCACACAGAACCAGCTCTCAATGAGGTGGTATAACCAATACTAGGAACAAGATAGCAAATCAGTAATAGGGAGCCACCAACAACATTACCAGACAAGTAGGGTTTCCCAGCACCGAGCTACAGGGGTAAACTAGCACAGAAAAGAGGTGTACCAGTGAATCAGAAAAATAAGGGGCGACAGTATCAGAAAGAGGCTCAGGGTTATGCTAGATGGCAGCAACCACTCAAGCAAGTCGACCAACAAAAAATCAAGCAAACAACCAACAAATGAGGCAACCAACGAGCAAACATTTCAACCAGCAAAGAGCATGATTCTAAGGTTTTTACCAGAATCGGGAAGTGAAACAGACAGCGGGCAAGGGGGCCTTAGCAAGCTCGAAAGCAACGGTAGAGGCCATTCCTCCATGATTCTCGGCCACCGCCTCTTCTCTCACGATTTTTTGTACTTTTTTTTTCTTTTGTCTAATCTCAACGCATGAGGGGCCAATATGAGAGAGAGAGAGAGAAATAGGCATGCACGGAATTATATAAGGAGGCGACGGGGAGGTCTGTGACCGGATCAAGGGCTCAGGGGATGGCGCAAAGCTACCGAGGGGAGGTGACTGGGTGAAGTGAAAGGTGTAGAGAGGGTCGGTGAAGAAAATCGCAAGAGAGAGAGGAGGGATTCGTAATCTGCGGCGATGGGAGGTGAGAGTGACAGAGTCGCGAGAGGAAAAGGAAAAAAAGGCGGAGAGATATCGGGTAAAAGAGAGGCAGCCCCGGAGAGAATGAGAGAGAGTGCATGAGCTAGAGAGAGATAGAGAGAGTAGGGAATTTAATAAGAGAGAGGGGATCGAGAGAGAGAGAAAAATAGGGGAGAGAGAGAATGTCAGAACAGAGGTCAATTGCAACCGAGGATTTATAACTTTTGGTGTGAAAGTTTTAAGATTTGCAACTTTTATATTGTATAATTTTATGGTATCTCAATATTATAAATTTGATTAGGATTATGATTGTTGATTTTTAATCATTGTCCGAAATTAAATGTTGAATTTTGATTTGATTCTTAAATTAAGATACATATTTGATTTTAGTGATATCATGTACAGTTTTATTCAGATTATATTTATATATATAGTATCATTCATATAGTCCATACATATTCCTATTATGTTGTTTGTTCTTTTCATAATTTATTTACATTACTTGTATAAACATCAATTTTATTTAATCTATCTATCTATCTATATTCACATAGCATGTTATCTTATTATATTATTTGTATTGATGCATGTGAAATTGGGTTTCATTTACTTATTCATGTATATATATGTATATATATTTCTTTAATTGTTGATTTTGTTATCTGTTAATTTATGTTAAATTTTAAAATTATTTTCTTAATTATTATCATTACTTAATTAAATTTCATGGTTTGACAACCCCTCTCCACCTGCTCCTTTGACAAAAACCCAAAGTTTCTAGCGATTTATCACCTAGCTGTCTTATCGGTGCAGCCGAGTGCCTATCGCTGTCAGATGTCGCCTTCGCTTTCGCCCCTTTCCGCCCTCTTGCCCCCGGTTTGTGCTGTGCCCCTTTTGACATGGTTGAAAACCCTGGATTTGTCACCCCTTTTCTTTTTATATATGTTGTGCACCAACCCTCCTTCTTTCCCCCCTGTTGCTCTTTGTTCTCATGTGCTGAGATTCATCCTTGCTTCCTTGTTCTTTTTTTTTCTTCTTTTTCCTCTCCTCTGAATCTGATAAGAACGGATAACTTTCTTAAGCTTAAAAGAAAATCGATTTCAGGGAAAGGAGGGGAAGGTCAGAGCTTGGCGGAGGTTGATCTAGATCCCTTAATTTCTTCGTTTATTTCTGTTCCTCGTTACTTGCTTGGTCCTTGCTTACTGGTAATTAACCCTAGCCGATTCTTCTTTTCTTTTGGTTGTGTTGTTGCTTGATGATTGTGCATGTGTTAAATTGTGTCCTTATTTGCTGTGTTGTGAGGTTTGCTTGACTGTTGTTTGGATCCTTATTGGTACCAGTGAAGCGGGGTACTGCCCAGACCTCTCTCTATGATTACTGGTAAATACTGACCTTGTACCGGTTTGGCTTTGTGCCCTGATCTGATATGTTGGCCCTTGTAAGAAAATTTGAACTGTTAATCTGTTGATTTGGGATTGTTTTGTTGGTTTAACTGATTGTGTTGTGAGGTGGTAGAATTGGCTCATTTGGCCAAATTAAAGGGGGTTGTGGCTTGTTTTGTTGGGATTCTGATTCTGATACTACACTGGGTCCATGCTTAATTTACCCTCTTGTATGGGTCGGTGCTGGCTTGTTTGGGGGATTTTCTATCAATTCTGGTTTGTGTGATCTGGCTCTCCAGAACTGACATTTAGCCTTATTGGCCTTTCTAGATTGGTACGCCTCTATTGGTACCAAACTTTTGGACTATCTCTGTTGCTCGATTTTGTTTACTGCTGGTGTATTGTTCATGCCTCATTGTCTGACCTAATCGTGGTGTGGGCTTTTCTAAAAATTTGGGCTAAATTGATAGTGGCTATGTTAATTAAGAATCTAGTTGGACTCTATTGGGCCTTAAATTAATGTAAGAAATGGAAATTGCAAATAACAAAGAAGGTTAGGCCTATTCTGGATAAGCATGATTTAACTCTATTGTTGGACCGACAAATGAAAATCTAATTAACAAAAAAATTAATTAGGACTAGTACAAATTAATTAAGGTCCAATATTAAAAGTCATAAGATAATAAGGTGACAGATTAAAAACATGACTAATTAAATTGGAAGCCGCCCCGAAGGGTTAGGCGGTATCCATGGACTAAAACGTAAACTTAAATATTCGGGAAATGATTAAATTCCTTGACTGCCCCTGAATACGGGATATCAGAGCATAGGCTCTAATGATTTGGTAGTCAGCGTATGATCCCGAACATTAAAACACCAATACATTAATAAAACAATAATAAATTTTCTTAAATTAGTTTACTTTCTTTTTATTTTTATTTTTCTTTTAAGTTTTCCTTTTTAAATTTATTTAAACTATTTTTCTAATTTATGAAAAATATAATGTTAAATATATATATACATAATAATAAAAGCAAAATTAATAAGAATAATAATTAGGATATAATGAGTATATATTATATATATATATATATATATATTAATCAATTTCTCTATTTTTAGATTTAAAAGAATATTAGAAATAAAGAATATATATATAAAATAATATATATTAATTAAATCTTTTGTTTTTGAATAAACAAAAGAATATTAGAATTTAGTATTATATATAAGGTATAATATATATTAATCAATTTCTCTACTTTTAAAATAAATAAAAGAATATTAAAATATAATATTATCTATGTATAATATATATTAATTAATTCCTTTATTTTTAATATAAATAAAATAATATCAAAATATAATATTATATATATATAATATATATTAATCAATTTCTCAATTGAATAACATTAATTAATATATATAAATACCTATTAATTAATTTCTCTATTTTATAATAGAATAACATTAATAAATATATAAATATATATTAATCAATTTCTCTATTTTTAATAAGAACAATATAAATTATATATATTATATATTAATCAATTTCCCTAATTTCGAATAATTAATTATTCCTAATTATAATTCAATTAATTAAGTGATAACATTAAGCCAACTTAATTAATCTAAATAAATTAAGTTAATTATATTAATTAAAATAAATATAATCTTAAAATATGAACATAAATAATAATGCTCCCGTCTCCGAGTCCGGTATACCCTGACCTAACCAGACCCAACGCGAATAGGATACTCGCCAATTTAATTTATTTTGACTTTATAGGTTTTCGAAAATATCGTGACGACCCGACAATCAAGTACACTCAGGATGAGACGTTTGACGAGATTGTGGGCCCCACCGGAGACCGAGCAATCAGACGCTATCAGCCTTGCCAAATTATTCAGATGCGGATTGCACTGAGATTTATAATTTCTTAGGATATGACTTTAAATTATATTTTCTTTTCTTTTGATATTGAAACTTGTTCATATCATCCGCATTTCATTTTATATGCATTTCATTTTGATCATTAATTAGATTAATATTTAAAGTTAATTAGTTATAGGATAGATTATCCTAGATAGAGGAAGTAATATTTAATAATTTAATATAATTAGTTACATGATAGATTATCTAGGATAGATTATCTTAGATAGAGTAATTAATATTTAATAATTTAATATAATTAGTTATAGGATAGATTATCCTAGATAGAGGAAGTAGTATTTAATAATTTAATATAATTAGTTACATGATAGATTATCTAAGATAGATTATCTTAGATAGAGTAATTAGTATTTAATAATTTATATTAGTATTAATTAAATACCTTGAAATTTTACTATGTAAATAATGTGATTTTTATTAACTGGATTGTTATATTGATCAAAATAAGCTTAATCGAATTATCACTAAATTGAATTAAGATTTGAATTTGCATATTATCTGTTTTCTATAATTTGTATGTTGTTATGAAACTCAAGGAAAATTTTAAGTTAAAAATGAATATCCAAATTTGGGTTTGGGAAGAGTGTCAGTACCGGCTCGATTTTATAATAAAATACACTTTAATTTATTATTAAGGAGCTATTACGTGGTTACAATGATTATTTTATCACTTTATATTTAGCAGTGACTATTTTATCACTTTATATTTGTTCGTGATTGATTCATTTCATTTCATATTATTTTCGAATAGTCTCCTTCAATTTGAATTATATATTGATAAAAATTGAGTCGTTGTTCGTTTCATTATAGTAAGGGACTGAGCAGGATAAATTAGGGATGGTTTTGATAGTGAATGACGCTCTCTTCTATAGAGCGGGCTCTCTTCTATAGAGCACTGGTTGAGGTCGGTTCTTTCTGAAAAGAATTTATCCCGCAAAGTCATTCGTGTGATATGGGAGTTTGAACCCGTACCTATTATATTATAATATCTCAGAATGATTCATTTTGGGTTTATCCTTGATTTAAAATATTCATGACATTCAAGTAGTGCATTTTTTATAAATCTCTTTCGGGTTCTTTTTATACCATACTAATATATGATTAAATCAATTTTGATATTTAAACTAAAATAAAATTATGTACTTATATGTTGCTACTATATTTATTATAAAAATAAATTTTTAATGGTTTTAAGTCTAAGCCTAGAGATTTATAACATCTCGGTGCTGGACCTAAAACCGCATTGAGTGACTTATCACTCACGTTTCCACGGTGGTTGTGGGGTCCAGGTTTTACAGGAGCGGGATCGAATTTTTTGATGAGAGTGCTAGGTGCAGTCCTGCGTGGTGACAGAGATGCTTTGCCGCTTCCGCTTGTGAGCAGGGTAGTGGATTATGATCTATCGGGTTTCGAGTTTTATTTCTTCTTTTGGGTTTTTCTTTGAGAGATTTTGCTGCCCATTCCGATGGAGCTAGCCCCGCCGATGTAGGCGTTGTATTCTCTTTGTTCATTCTGGACTGTATGGTCATGTATATTATATTATTATTGTTTTGTTTATTCTGTGATTTTCTTATTTTATTCATTTAGCCTTTCGTACGCACGTCTCGTCGTGCGTACGTGGCGGGATTAAGCACCCCTAATCTAATTTAATATTTCTGGGGTGTGACAGGTAATCCCCATAGACAACACACGTCCTCTACCTCTAGCGTCACCGTCAGCTCGCCGACTGGTAGATGAAATGTCGACGTCTCTGATCGCCACCTCTCAACAAGCGCTGTCAGGAGTGATTTATCTAACTGACAATCACCCATAATCGCCATCTGGTACAGACCCAGTCGATGTAGATATGAATCCATCTGCGCATTGTATGGTATTTTCGGACGATGTGCGTTCAAATGGAGAGTGCTATGAGGCTGTAAAAATTATTTTGTTACGTACGACATGCTAAAATTATAAAGTATATTTTTTCCATATTATACGACAAAGAATACTTACATCGGTTCTGGCCCTCTGCGACCTATGTTTATTTTCGGGCACGAAAAGCAGTTGCGGATACTCCATTTTTCACTACAATTATTTAAAAATATTATAATTTTGGTATAATTTTTGTATAATTTGGAATAGCTCGGTATAATTTGATATAATTGAACAATTTCACATAATTAACCAATGTACATATTATTAATAGTATTTAATCAAATTTAATCTAACAAATTTAAAATTATTAGCCTCATTAGTGTTAATACATAATTAAACTAATTACAACAACATATTTTAAAATTAACACAAAAAATCAACACAAATCAACTAAACCAAACTATATTAACTATATTTCAATTATCACTATAATTATACTAATTAAATCTATCAAAATTAATTACTAATTTTGATAAATTCGGATTTAAATTTAAAATCAAAAATTACCTTCAAAATGACGATCAAATTGACGAATCGACGGGTTTTTCCGACTCTCCTTCTAACGATAAAAAATTTCGCGCAAACAGTTTATAAATTGGAGCAAAAATGAATTAGATCTAAAAAATTGGGGGAACAAATTCGTATTTTTTTAAGAGAGGAGAAGGCAAGGGAGTGATGGGAGAGAGAGGGGAGTGGGAATCGCAGGAAATACAAATGGGATAGCTGGACCCGAGTTTGAAACTCGGGTCCAGTTTTTTTTTTCTTTTGTTTCTGTGTAAAAAAAAAAAAAAAATCCGGACCCGAGTTTGAAACTCGGGTCTGACTATAAACGCAAAAGTGAGGAGAGAGGTGGCCAATTTGCTATATTTATTTATTTTATTTACTAAAATAAAAAAAATCTGTTGAAGACTTGAGCTCATTATTACCTAGCTAACTTTGTTTGCACAATAAATTATTTATTGAAGACTCGAGCTCATTATTATTACGTAGCTAATTTTGTGAGCTCATCAAAAAATTGTGCTACGTCGTCTGCAATCATTAGTGGCACCCTTCTTTTTAAAAATAAATAAAAATAAGACTCATTATAAACTTACAAATTACTTGGTAAACATAATTATTGAGCAAGACTAAAACCGGCCTATGGGTTTGTTATCAGTTTCTGAGAAAAAAATGGGCTTAGCTTTCGACAGTGGGACCATCAATCCATCACCTAAACAAAATTACCAAGAGCCCGTGACATGGCATGTAGTCAGAAGTGTGCATCCAATGGCCCCACTTCCCGTGCAAGAAAATCGGAATCCAAAGCTCAACTCTTAATTAATGAGGTTCGTATATCCATAACCTTATTAATCTCAGATTCAAATCATTGATTCTGACCATACCATGTAATTCGAATTCAAATCAAACTTCCTTGAGTTTATTTATAAGCTCATAGCGCATTTTAGAATTGGTCTAGTACCCGTTTTGACATCGTTTTCAGTTTTGCGACGTTTTTGGTCTTTTCAGCAATTATCACTTATTTAGTAGGCAAGAACTAATTATTTTCTTGTCATGTGACAGAAAATTTAGTTATAAACTAAAGTATAGTAAAGTTAAAACGAAGCTAGGAATCAAGATTGATTATTCAGGATGTAGCCTTTCGGAACTCAAAAGCGGAATTAGTGGGTCGGGTTGGGTCGGATCAGTGCAGCACTTATTACCAATACCAGCAATATGATCAGATACCACGGGTTGATCTTTGTATAAAACCCCTCCACTAATGAGAGAGAGAGTATATGAAAGGAGAAAAATGAAACGAACCAGTTTCTCACTTGCATCAACCCTTATACTAACCACAATCTACTTGTTGGCTGGCCTGATCACCGTGTCGGCTGCTTCATCAAACCCAGCTGATTTTGTGCGTCGGTCTTGCAAGACCACCAGTTACCCTGATGTTTGCTACAAATCCCTTGCCAAATATGCGCCATCCGTCAAACGCAGCACTCGTCAACTCGCATATGCTGCACTTAATGTGAGTGCTGACCGGGCCCGTTCAGTTTCCAGTTATGTGGCCCACATGTCAGGCAGGCCAAAACAAAACAGTTTCTCTGAAACCGACCGGTCTACTGATGACAGTGTCATCAGAGACTGCATCGAAAATTTGAAAGATGGCGTGGACCAGTTGAGGCAGTCGCTGAAAGAAATGGGTCGATTGGGACGTGCAAACAGTCCCCAGTTTGCATGGCATTTGAACAATGTGCAGACCTGGGTAAGTGCGGCTCTCACAGATGAGACGACGTGTCTTGACTCGCTTTCGCAGTTGTCTAATTCCCAGGTGAAGGTAGCCATAAGGAAAAAGGTGGTCGATGCGACTCAAGCGACAAGTAATGCATTGGCCCTGGTGAACCAGCTTGGACCGCACTAGTGAACCAAAGGGAACCGGACTGGCTCAGAAAATAGTTTGCTGAGCTGATGTTTCTTGATCCTGTTAATGTGGTAATTTTTGCTTTTACCAGTCATAAAAAATGCATGGTGAACCAGACTGTGCTGTAATTGTATGTTAATAACTTAATGTTTATATATACAAAATAGTTTGATTTTGTGTGCAGTGTTAATGAACATATATTTAGTTCTTTGCTGCGTGTTGATGGATGTGATTATAACAAAGTTACTGGATGGAACTAAGTATAGTTTTTTTTGTGAGATAACGAATTTATTTTTTATTTTATTCATTTTTATTAGTTTTCTTTTTTTCCATTTTTTGTTGATTTTGCTTGGAAACTTTATTTTTTTTTTCAACAAAACAAATGGCAGAATAATTGTGCATAAATGCGCCAATTAGCATATATCCACAATCCACCCATTGTTCCTACAGAAAATTTAATATTTAATTCACTTCCGTGGTAGATGTTTAAGTTGTTCAAAGAGTTTGGTTAATGCGCACTCGCAAGATCGTTGGTTAATTCCCACAAAGTTTATTCAAAACTTTTGACCTCGTTAATTTCCGGTTCGCTATTAGTTATAGGATGATATTATCGATTTTTTTTTTTGTCTATCTCTATAAAAAAAACAAATATATATCTACGTTTGAATATAAATAACAAAACTATCTCTATTTTATTATGATTATGTTCACAGTTCAAAGTGAATGTAGCAGTCACAAAAAAAAAAAAAAAGATTTGATGAAGATTCAGTCTGTGCGTTCAAAATCAGATAATTAGGGTTTATTCTCAATCTTTGTCTGCAACAACTGCATGATCCTTTGTTCACTTTGAATTGTGAACGTAGCCGCAAAAGAATAAACATAATTTTTTTTATTCATTTTCACATAGATACATCTATTATTATTTTTTTATAGAAATTGACAAGAAAAAATTTCGATATTATCTTATTCTCAATGCGCTTGAAAAAAAGACTTTCTTTCTAAAGCAGCAAAAAAACAAGATGGCGTGATCTTAACTTTAAAGCAAAAGCCTTCTTCTTAATTCTTTACAAGCCTACATTTGATTTTGTTTGTACCTGTGAATTACTTATATTAACATGACCGACCGCACTTGCAATTTAAGATACTAATTATCCGCACATCTAAAAAGAAAAAGAAAAGTACTAACATAAAATAATTAAAAAATAAAAAAGTTAATAATAGTGCATCTTGTTGCAAAACAGTCCATCTGTTCCTATATTCGTCCAATGAATTCCAATATGCATAAAAAGATGGAAATTGCTATATAAATGATAATAAAGTTATCTAAGACTCGAGTGGGGTGTTTTTTTTTTCTTTTGTATAAATAGTTAAAGTTACATAATTTAGAAGTTAGAACACATATTTGTCTCAAAAAAATTATCTAAGGGGATAATAAACTCTTTTGAGTTTAGAACGATAATACTACGATTGAATATGAAAAAGTTATTTGTTGGCAGTCTCCTTCCTTTTTGTTTTTAAACGTATCAGAATATCTCTGCTCGTTTCTCATTTATCGTTTGGTTTCAGTTCTCAAATGAATATTCACTTATTTGTTACACCGCCAAAAATCCATTAGAGCTTTACACGCATCCTGTGTATCATATTTATGGATTTACATCCAGGTACCATAAGTGTGATGGGCAAGTATAAGTGTGATGGCAGGACACTTTCATAGGACAATTATAACGGTCCAATTTAATTTAAACGGTTTAGATTTAGTTAATGATGATATATTTTTATTTTTTATTTAATAGATTATATTTGTCATAGACACAATAATATAGCCCTGCCATCACAACTACGACAGCATATGTGAATTCTCATATTCATATATGTGCTGATTGCCAGTTCAGGAATGAGCTTGTAAGAAAAAAAAATGTAATTTGTTTTGGTGGTGGAGCTTTGTTGAAGAGGTTGCAGCCCCTAAAAATTTAATGGTAATTATACTACAGTCTTATTTATTTCAGCACTCCAGAAATTTTGAGATATAATATTTTAGATTAATATCAAATTATTTTACTCCCCACAGTTTACTCAAACTTTGCCGCTGATTTGTTCAACAATTTTTAACAAGCTCGGAGCATATTTTCAACAACCAAATGAAGGGATTCGAGCAAAGTTTTCTGTCCCATCCAACTTTTTTTTAATTAAAAGTCATTATCCTGTTGTCTTTGCCATTTGTGGCCTTGTGGTTAATAGTTTGTCATTTGAAATAACAGGTTTCTATTGATACAAATAAAAGAACCAACTTCAGAGAGCTAATGTTCGGATCAAATGAATTTACAAGACGAAATTGGGCCTTATTTCAGCCCAAAGTCATAAATCAAACATCATATCACTTTTCTTCCTTTTGAAATAATTAACAGTTCAAGTTCTGTTTTAACAAGCATCACTATGGGAAGTTGGGAACTGAGTACCTCTGAAAATAAAATAACCACGCCAAAATACGATATCAAATCAACATCTGTCTTAAATAAACCTAACCTACACATTGATTAGCCAAAGGAAATGCTGCGCACGTGTTAATCTTGTGGGGGAAAAGAAATTACAAGTTTTATCAGAATTTTTAGTGAAATGGATGCTGCAATTTTTAATCATAAAACCCTTCCGAGTAAAAAAGAATTTTCAAGATTTTCATGATTTTAATCAATTTTTACATCATTTTTCATCACAATATTATCAATACTCATATACATGTATCATATAATGAATTTTACATGTTTATAATTTTAACGGAGTGAAAGTAGACAACATATTTTTTTAGCACAAAATCTAGAGAAAAACATATAAAACGAAGTTTAATGATTTTTCTTATTTTTAATTAATTTATGTACATTTTTTATATAATCAAAACTCACATAATTATTTTATATTGTCTCGTTTAAAACTTTATAAATTTATGCCAGCAAAATCAAACTAATAAGATGAGTTTTACGCCTAAAATATTTGTACAATAACGAGCATAAAATGTTCTTCAATTACTTGTTTTCAAGTTTTTAAATCAATTTATGGAAATAAGTCATGTAAATTGAAAACAGGACATTTCATGCAGGCAAATATGATGGGAGCAAGGGAGCCGTATATGAAAATAAGTCACCTAATGGTAAAGGCAGAAAGGAAAAAGAAGATTTTTTAGAAGGATAAAAAGGTAAAAAGTTGGAACATTGGCAACGGTGCACGTGAAATTAGGACACTCGTTGTCCAAATTAAAAAAAAATGTTTCTAATTAAAGTTTTCTTGTACGCTTGATTTACCCCACATCACTTTCGTAGTAAAAAAACTAACGTAGCTAGGAATTGGGAGCTTCTACTATTGTAACACAGTTAGCTTCCCGTGCTACTCCACAGAGGAGCTCAGTCCAAAAATCGAAGACACACCTCTAGAACGAAGCGGGTTCCTCTCGAAGGAATTTATGTGGGGTCGGGTCACTGCCATCTAATTTGTATGTTTTTAAAATAATAAATTAGATAAAAAATAATATAAAATTCAAATAAACTTATAACGGTTCAGTTTTAATGTAGTCCTAAAAGATTTAATTTGTAAAAATTAATAATACAAATAAATAGAGAACATTAATCCTACCAATATTTATTTGTTTTGATGATATTATATCCACACATGAGACATGAAATTATATAAAACTAAAATAGACTAACTGTGATACATTTCGATTCATTTGTATAAGTATTTCTTATCATAGAGGACTAAATTTAAAGAGATAATAATATAACATAATGGAAAATATTATTTCAATTAACTTTGTATATTTTTATGATATTATGTGCATAAATGAGATAATAATTATATAAAATTCAAATAGATAAGTAGCGATGATCTTTTAATGTGTTCGTTTTCATTTTTGTGTACATTTCAGATCTTAAAGGACATAGTTTACAAAGATAATAATACAAATCAATATAGCACATTATGTTGACCAATGTTATTCGTTTTGGTGATATTATGTGCAGAGAAGAGGTATGAAATGATATAAAAATTAAATAAACTAACTATAGTATTGTTTTTAATGCATTTTAATTCATTTTTATATGCATTATATGTCATAGACTAAATTTGAAGAGATAACAATAATAACTCAATAAAAGACATCATTCTAACAAATCCTTGTATATTTTCAAGCTAATAAATAAGACAAAAAATGATATAAAGCTCAAATAGACATGTAGTGATGTTGTTTTAATACTTATGTATTCATTTTTATGTGCATTTCGGGTCATAAATGACTTAATATGCAAAGATAATAATACAAACCAATACAATACATTATTCCTACCAATGTTGTTTATTTTGGTGATATTATGTGCAGATGTGAGACATAAAATGATATATAACTTTAATAGACTAATTGTAAAAATTTTTTAATGTATTTATATTCATTTTGTGCGCATTTCTTATCACAAATACTGAATTTGAAGAGATGATAATATAATATAATAGAAGACATCATTACTGTTACACTTAACATCTTCTTTGATTTGTCGATTTGCAAAACAATCTTGAAGTTTACATTTTGTCTTGTTTGAGTTTTGTACAGGGATTAATATGCAAATGGACTAGTGCACAAGAACCAAGATTAGTGTTGGGATACAAGAGCTTAATCAAGACTGCATTAGACTTAGTTTAGTTAGATCAAATTGGGTTGAATTGGTCAAGATAAATTGAGCTTAAACAACAAGAAAAATGCTTATGCCCAGAGAATAGTTATAACTGTTCAGTAATCGTTATAACGGTTCATCTCAATACTCAAAAATATTCTAAGGAAGAAACATTCTCAAAGAAACCAGAGCGTATCATTATGTAACGATTCAGTAATCGTTACAATGATTTATGAAACCTATAACGATTCTGTAATCATTATAACGATTTATGAAATGTATAATGATTTGATAAATCATTATAACGTTTTCAATTGATTCAACGGCTATTCTTTCTAAACCGTTATAACAATTCATAAACCGTTATAACGGTTCAGACCGAAAAATAGTTTCTTCAGCTGTTTCAAAAGATCTATTTTAAAAAGCATCACCACCCTCACTAATGAAAAATTGAAGTTGATCTATCTAGCTAAATCATTATTCCAGAGAGCTTACTAGCTATATACAAAGTGAGAGAGATAATTCAAGAGATTGAAACACTCAATTAGCCAAATTCTTGTTCAAGCTCAATCTAGTTTCTCTTTATTCTCCCAACTTGATCCTTCGTGATCTTTTTATAAATATTTTCTTGAGCTGTAGTGCTTACCCTTTTTGAGTGTGTTGTCATTCTAGTTACCGATAGGCTTGGCGGCCCATTTTTATAAAGAATCAAGTTCTACAAGTGTAAAAATCCTTTTAATATATCGTCTCAACCTCAATTGTTGGCGGTTGAGGGTCCCGGAGACGTAAGCATTGTTAAAGCCGAACTCCGTTACATCTTATGTTCTTATTTTATCTTTATTTTTCTTTTCTCACATTTTTTTATTGCTATATTCTTGTGAGAATTGAATTGATTTAAATTGTATTCTCTGCCATTACACTTGAATATTAAGCCCCAAATTGGTTTATACATTTCTACCTTAGGTTCTTTATATTCTTGCATTATTTTTTACCTTTCAATATCACCATCCTAGGGATTTCAATCTCTATCAAAGTGGTATTAGAGTAGGAGCTCAGTTTTAATTGCTTTATTTATGGTATTTTTGGTCCAATATGACTTCTTTGATGCATATAAAAGAAACTCTAGGTCTTAATTGCAAAAAAATTTAGTTTTTGGAAGAAATATATGGTGAACTACCTCAACATACTAGGCCTTTGGGATGTTGTCCAACATGGTTATATATCACATTATGATCCTAACAACCTCACAATGACACAAAAGGTCAAAGAACTGAAATCTCAAAATGATTATGTCGTCAATGTTATCTTAAATTCGATTAGTGAAAAGATTGCTATACTATTTGGTACTACCGAAATTACTAATGAAATGTGGGAGACCATATTGAATAGATTTGAGGGCAACACTCAAATGAAAAGAACAAAACTAATGGGTGTAGAGTCTGAATTTGAAAATTTTTGTATATAAGAAGGAGAGTCAATTGAGAATATGTATTCAAGATTAATGCATATTCTTAATGAATTTGATGAAGTTGGAGAATCCTTGTCTAACTCTAAGATTGTAGGCAAGATTTTTAGGGCAATGATGAGAAGACCAAGATTGGGAAGCACGATAAGCACTTTAGAAGCAAATGCAAGACTCTTTTGGTAAATTCACACATGAAGAAATATTTACTCATGTTCTATGCTTTGAGGAGAAGCTACAACAAAATGGAGAGCTCACATCAAAATTCAAAGAAACCACACTTCAAGCTCAAAGATCTCTATCGCACCACTATTTGAGCAAGACATCATCTAGCTCATCTTTTATGAATGATCAAGTCATTACGAAGATGTTTGAAAGAATGCTAAATCTAGAAAAGGAGCGTAATGAAGAGCGAGATGAGAAATGAATGGCGTGCATATGTTTCTCATGCCATAAGAAAGGTCACACAACACACGATTGTTTCTTAGTCTTTCCAAATAAGAAGAAGCAAAACTTTGAGAGAATTGGTGCTACAAGCAACCATGTTAAGAGAAAGAAAGATGAAAGAAATCCACTTAATCTTGCCCTAATTGCGGAAGTAGAGGAGAGCTCACATGTGGTGGATATTGATGAGATTGTAGCAAAAAACAACATCACCGATTTGTGCACATTGGAGATTCTACACGACATTATAATATTCAAGAATATGAAGATAGACTAATTTGCACCTAAGGTAAAAATTTCTAAGAATTTCAATTGCACAATCAAGTAGTACCTTACACTACATCCACTTGGGATGATAGTGATGATGATTTTGTTGAAAATAATGAATTTTGTGTTGAAAATATAAATAATTTTGATGATGAGACTGAAATTGAATCTTTTTTATCTAGTTTAGAAAGTCATATTCATGATTCATCTTTTCAAAAAGAGATAATTGAGAGACTTGAAAATAAAATTTCAGAGTTTGAGTTAAAGGTTCAATATTATGAGTTTTAATTGTAAAATCTGGAAAAAAATTGTCAAATGCACTTAGGTGAAGTTGCAACATCAAAAGTGAAAGTGCAAACTTTAGAAACTGAAAATAGGGCACTAAAATCCTCATATATTTCAACAAGCATTACTTCAATGGATTTAAACAATGTTATAGGTCAAAGGTCTAGCAACAAGTCGGGTCTTGATATAAGAAAATTTCTAAGACTTCAAATTGCCCTAAATCAAAAGAGAAACAAAGTTAAGGGTCAAATACAAAAATTGTGAAATCTACTAATGCTAAATCTTTCAATAAGAAACACAATTATGCATTTCAATATAAGCAATTTGATAAAAAGATTAACAAAGGAAAAATAAATTTTCAAAGCAACAATGCTATATTTTTCAATCCTAGTTGGTCAAACAAATTGTATTTTAAAGGACCCGATTGATGGTTTTATGAGTTTAAAAATCAAAATAAGTTTCAAACCAAAGCTCAAAGATATGAGCATAAACGAGTTATTTCTCAAAAACATAAAAATATTTCTAAAGAAAAACCCAAGACTCAAGTTCAAAGATTAAAAGAAAGCTACCAAAATATATTTATTAAAGATAGTAAGAAGTCTTAAACATGTGTATTTTGCAATTATTGTTGTCATATTGGTCATATCTCACTTGATTGCAAACTTAGAAAAGAAAATAACATCGCAAATGTTGTTTGGGTTCCTAAAATTAAAAATTAGAGGGAGTTAGCTAATGAATTATATTTTTTTATTATTTTGGAAGTATTTTAAATTATTTATCTTATACACGGTGCATATATTAAGGGGTAGCGATCAATTTAGGGGGAGCTAAATTGAAATAAATTCTTTATTCACACCCTTTTGCCCGATTTCCAAAAAAGGGAGAAGTTTTTGGGTGAAATCCACATCAAATGTTATATCTATGCACCCATGCATATTTTGGAAATCGATAAAAGGGAGAGATTGTTACACACATCTTCTTTGATTTGTTGATTTAAAACAATCTTGAATTTTACATTTTGCCTTGTTTGAGTTTTGTGCAGGGATTAACATGCAAATGGACTAGTGCACAAGAACCAGGACTAGTGCACAAGAACCAAGACTAGTGTTGGGATACAAGAGCTTAATCAAGACTGCATTAGACTTAGGTTTAGTTAGACTCAAATTGGGTTGAATTGGTCAAGATAAATTGAGCTTAAACAACAAGAAAAATGCTTCTGCCCAGAGAATCGTTATAACGGTTCAAGAATCGTTATAACGGTTCATCTCAATACTAAAAAATGTTCTAAGGTAGAAACATTCTCAAAGAAACCAGAGCGTATCGTTATGTAACGATTCAGTAATCGTTACAACGATTTATGAAACATATAACGATTCTGTAATCGTTATAATGATTTATGAAACGTATAACGATTTGATAAATTGTTATAACGTTTCAGCTCAGTTGATCCAATGGCTATTCTTTCTAAACCGTTATAACGATTCGTAAACCATTATAACGGTTCAGGCCGAAAAATAGTTTCTTCAGCTGTTTCATAAGATCTATTTTAAAAAGCATCACCACTCTCACTAATGAAAAATCGAAGTTGATCTATCTAGCTAAATCATTACTCCAGAGAGCTTACTAGCTATATACAAAGTGAGAGAGATAATTCAAGAGATTGAAACACTCAATTAGCCAAATCCTTGTTCAAGCTCAATCTAGCTTCTCTCTATTCTCCCAACTTGATCCTTCGTGATCTTCTTGAAAACATTCTCTTGAGTTGTTGTGCTCAACTCCTTTTTTAGTTGTAGTGCTCACTTCTTGTTTTGAGTGTGTTGTCACTCACATTTTTGAGTGTGTTGTCACTCACGTTTTTGAGTGTGTTGTCACTCGTGTTACCGATAGACTTGGCAACCCATTTTTGTGTAAGGGATCAAGTTCTACAAGTGTAAAAACCCTTTTTAATATATCGTCTCAACCTCAATTGTTGGAGGTTGAGGGTCCCGGAGACGTAGGCATTGTTAAAGTCGAACTCTGTTACATCTTGTGTTCTTGTTTTATCTTTACTTTTTTCTTTTCTCACATTTCTTTGATTGCTATATTCTTGTGATAATTGAATTGATTTAAATTATATTCCGCTGCCATTACACTTGAATATTAAGCCTCAAATTGATTTATATATTTCTACCTGTTTACCCCTGAAAGGTCGAAGGAAGAAATATAAGAGAAAAGCCAAGATCAAACCCTATGAGCTGAACCAATACATTCCCTATACTACATGGAATGATGTCAATGCCAAGCCAGTATTTTGATACAACCAATCATAAGAAATTTCAGTGTGATTTTGCTTTCAAGGCTGACCTGGTGCCAAAGCTGCAAGCAACCACCTAACCATGCTTTAATTTGTGTCAATTGCTGATAAGTAGTCAGCTCTTTGACCAAATTACCCTCATGTTAAGGGATTGAAAGTCAATTTCACAAGACTGATCAGGTGCCAAAGCTGGGAGCAACCACCTGATCAAGTCTAGATTTGTATTAATTGCTGATAAGTAGTCAGCATTTGATCAAATCAAACCCTAATAAGCATTAGTATTGGTGTTAATTGGGGTGAAGTTTCTGCAAGGAGAATTTATTTGGCAGAGACACTGAGCTACAACTGAGAAATTGGGATTAATTGAGAAGAAAATAGGGTTTTCTGAGCAAAGAAATTTTTAATACAAGGATACAGGGGTAAAATGGGGATTTAAAAATACAGTGGTGATCATCATGAATTTAGAGAATTTTGGTGAAATTTTCATGATTTTTGGATGAAGGGATCTGTTAAAATAAATTGGGAAAAGAAAATTAGAGCAATTCAAAGGCTGAGATTTAATCACTGGTCCTTTTGGGTGCAACTTGGGGACCATGCTTCACTGGGTGCAAGCTGGAGACACTAAGCACAATAGAACCGAGTTTGGCGCTGGAGACGATTTTTGAAGGAGTAAATGTTTATATGAACCCGGCGCACCTTTACTGTGTCTCATTAAACATGACATGTGGGGTCAAGTTGAGTGAACCGAGTCTATCCGACTCACACCATCCTTCTCCTTCTTATCTTTCACTGACAATGGGCTCCACAGGGCCGAGCCCTCTTCCCTTCTTCCCTGCTGCGCCTTCTCCCTTTCTGGTTCGATTTCTTTAACAGAAACTAAATTGAAAATGGGAAATGGCTTAATCGGTTATGAAATTTTGCAAGTGATATATCGCTGGAAAGCCCTAACCGAGGAGAATCCATTGAATCAATTGATTTTAAAAATGGTGTACTGTGTGTCGCTCACATCTAAAGGGAAGGGAATCGAGTAGAAAATGAAATTGGCTGTTTGAGATGGAAATGCAGCAAATTGATAATGTGGGAAGTATCGTGTGGGTCCCACGATTCAGTTGAGGTAGTTGTTAGCGCGAATTAACTCCCTTTTTCATGTTTTTCATAATGGAGTTGGCGTATAGAACCGAGAGCAATGAAATTGGACTAATTCACTTGGTGTTTGAAGAAGAAGAGCGGGGAAAGGTTGGATTGTGATCACAGCGCCATGATATCGATCCAAACCTCATAGTTTTGCTCACAAGAAACACAAGCTGGATTGATATGAGCCACTGGATTATTGGATCAAGGGCTGAAAATTTGCCACCTCATCGATCCGTGGGATCAAGGAAACACAATTTGTGCAGAAAGAAACACAATTGGAGTATAATTGAGCCTATATAAACTCTGGAGCAACAATTGAATACCCCCCCGGCATAGATACTCTCTCGGATAATAATTTCTACACCAATCTGATCTGCTGACTGATCGATCTCAGTATTTACTTGTAGAACTCAGTCAGCATACAGAAGCTTTGCAAAGAAAATAAAACCTATTGAGGAGGCAGCTACATATCCTTGGAGAGAAAAGAGAAAGAGAGAAAGGCGCCAAAATCAAATCAATCAATTCCCACTCTCTTGATCAAGATCAGATCTTTGATCACCTCTAGTTCATCTTCAGAAGTATTAAAATCGAGGTAATTGTTCATTGAGAGAAATGTAAGTGATTGTATAATAAGGATTTGATTTCAATTTTCATGATTTTCATTCTCATTCTTTTTCATTATTCTCTCTCTGTCCCTATCATTCTTTCTTACCTTTGATCACCCTTCGAGACTGAATTACATTGAAATTGCTATTCAACTTTCTATTGAAGAGTTTTATAACTCTCCCGAGTTCAATTTGGATAAAGCAATTGGATTACAATCTCAATTGAAATTGGTTGAAGGGTTTGTGTAACCCTCCCAATATTGTTGCAACATTGATCATTCAAATCCAAAGATGCTCAGTCAAGATTTCCAATTGTCTTGAAGATGATTAAATATGTGTATTGCCCATGCCTTTCTATTTCAATTAAAAGCATGAAATTCATGGAAATTCAGCACACGAAAGGCATAAGGTGATGGACAAAGAAAGAGGATGCGTATTTTAACATCCATGAAGTTTGAATGATCAAAGTTGTCAATACAGAATAGATATCGAGTGGTACCATCTGACAGATCGACTTAGCTGCTATTCTAACAATCCCTAGCATAAGAACAACCAATGAACATGCTGACTAGGCCAAGGCGACACGCTTCGATATAAGAATTGTGAAAATTATCGATCAATTAAGCGAGAAGTTGATGAAGCAATCAATTCGGTACTGAAACTACCACTGTACCGAAAATGGTATGTGCACTATTACTAATCCACCGTACCGATTCAAGATCCGAGATTACAAATTTGAGTATCCGAGACTTAGGCGATCCTAGTGATGTCCTCCGATCTCCCGCCCCTAACATAAATGCCAGATCAATGTCCGTGCACAAATCTCAAAGATCACCAAGAGAGATGACAAAGAAATGCTTGAGTCCGAGATTTAAAATGAATGCACGAGATCTTGGTGCAATCTAACGGACGTTGTCAAGATAGGAACCAGAGGCTAGAGTGAAATGATCCATCTTCTCTGCGTTAATCGAATGCTCATCTAACGGTCCGGATGAAGGTGATGAAATTACATGTTGCCCGAAATCAAAGTGGTAACAAAGTTTACCAAGTTCAAGAATCAAAGAGGAAATAATAAAATGATTTAGGCCTGACTCAAGCCCAAGACCGAAATAATTAACCTGGGGCCTAATAAGAAATAAAATTATAACAGAAATCAATTGGGCCCAATCTGCAAAACAAGAGGAAAATAGAAAAAGAAATTAATCTCTACCAATCCATTTGAAGCCCATTAAATTAATAACAGAAAATAAAAAAATAAATAGTAAATAAATCACTTGAAAATGTTCCTAAACTCCAAATTAGCTCAAATTTATTTCTAAAATTTCTTTGTTTTTCATAGTATTTTTCTGTATAATAATATTTCAGTTTTAAAAATATTATTATATTAAAATAATTCAAAAGCAAAAAGACATTTCATGCATTTGTGTATTTGACTTAGCTTTGACTTGTCATTTTATATATTATAAAAATTCCAAAAATTCAAATAAAATCCTAAATTATAATAAAATATATCTTAATGATTTTCCAAGTAATTTTCATAAAATAATAATGACAATAATAATGTTCAATAAGAGATAATGAGATTAACCCTATTCTTTAATAAAAAAAAGGAATAAATAATAATATCAAATAAATATCATGTTAATCTTTGCTGTAAAAATAAAAAAATATAATAATAAAAAAATATAAATAAATAATCATAATAATAAATGATAAATACATCTTATTCTAGAATAAAAAAATAATAATAATAAAATCATATAATAAAATAAATAATAATAAAATCATATAATAAAATAAATTGTATCCCTTTGGTTATTTCTAAAATTTGAATAAAAATATAATAATAATGAAATAAATGTTATTATTATTTTCTGCTTAAAAATATTAATAAAATATAATGAAATTATTTTGATAAATAAAAAATACAATAAAAATAATAATTGTAATAAAGAATATAATGAATTTCATTCTTTGTAGCTATTTTAAAATCCAAGTAATAATAATAATGGTAATAAAACAAAATCTTATATTTTTCTAATAATAAATAGAAATAATAAAAATATAATAAAAACTATCATAAATAGAATAAAATAATAATAATGATTCTTTTAGCTATTATAAATCCTAAAAATCAAAATAAAAATAATATATAGCTATTTCATCTTTTGTTTTGTAAATAATTCCTACAAAATAAATAGAATTTCTACAAAATAAATAATAAAAATATAATAATAAAATCTTATTACTTTGGCTATTATAAAAATCCTAAAAGTTCAAATAAAATCATAGCCAATGTATTTCCTATTATTTTTGTAAGTGATTTTCTACAAAAATAAATAGAGTTTAGAAATAATAAAAATAAAATTCTATTACTTTAGCTATTATAAAACCCCAAAAATATAAATAAAATTCTAGTTAATAGCTAACCCATTTCCTATTATTTTTGTAAATAATTTTCTACAGAAATAAATAGAGTTTAAAAATAAAAATAAATTCACCTTTATAATAAAGATAATAATGAAAGGTATTATCTTAATAATAAAATCAATAAAAATGTAATAATCTTTTTACATTTTAGAGGTGAACAAATATGCTCACACAAGGGGTGTAGAGCAACCCAAAGTTGATTTTGCACACATAATGCAACATATTAGAATAATTAGTCGAGACAAGAACATCTTGACGCTCGTTGAAGAATAACCAAGGCTGCGACATCAACATGAAGAGATATGTCGACTCCAAGAGATAAGAACATTACGATGTCCGAGAGAAGTGACATCTTGATGACTCGGTGTCATGAACAAGTAATTCATGACCACTTGAGCTAGTAAGGCTAAACTCATCCGTCGATAAGTTTGTCTTCTGGTTTATCTCCCAAGATGTGAGATTGAATCGTCCTGTAGTAGATTCATCCACAAAACAGTGAATGTGAACCGTTCTGTAGTAGGTTCCTTCACTAACACATGCTTCAATGTTGAACTGGCTTAGTGCTTCAGGTTTGACATTGTGTGCAGTTGTGTTCCTAGGTTTATGAATCGGCTTAGTGCTTCGAATTCATGATCTAGAAGATCAGTGAGAAGAAACACGTGGGCCAAATCCACCCTTCTCCTGATTCACCAACCTCAAGATCAACCGGCTTAGTGCTTCGAGTTGTATTTTGTGTGATTGGTTGTTGACTAGTTAAGATTGAACCGTTCTGTAGTAGGTTTATCTTCTAGATCAACCGAGGTTGAGTCGTTCTGTAGTAGACTCACCTCAAACCCCTCTGAAGAGATTAATCTGATCTGTAGTAAGGTTATCTCTCGAGGCGGTAAAGACTGAACCGATCTGTAGTAGGTTCGTCTTTCATAAGGATCAATTTTGAACCGTTCTATAGTAGGTTTATCTTCTAGATCAACCGAGGTTGAGTCGTTCTGTAGTAGACTCACCTCAAACCCCTCTGAAGAGATTAATCTGATCTGTAATAAGGTTATCTCTCGAGGCGGTAAAGACTGAACCGATCTGTAGTAGGTTCGTCTTTCATAAGGATCAATTTTGAACCGTTCTGAAGTAGGTTCATTTTCTAGATCAACTGAGGCTGAGTCGTTCTGTAGTAGACTCACCTCAAACCCCTCTGAAGAGATTAATCTGATCTGTAGTAGGGTTATCTCTCGAGGCGGTAAAGACTGAACCGATCTGTAGTAGGTTCGTCTTCCACGGAATCGACCTTTTAGTGAATTCAGACGACCACTTGACCATCATTTAACTATACTATTTGCTTCTCCCTTTTAAAGATCCAGAGATGCCTCGAGGTTAATAGCCTAGGGTAATTAACGGTGGGGGCTTGCGCCCACCGGAATCTACAAGAACTCACAATCACTAAAAACCCCCTAAATGCGCATCCAAATCGTTCTAAACGGCAGAACCAGCCGGCACTAAACAGATGCACGCTTGGGAGGGATCTCCGTGTCCTTCTTCCGCATCCCATCGCCCAGCGACGGTGCGGAGCGCGCGAAAAAGGGTCGCACAGGATCTGGCACGCCCAGTGGGACCTAGATTCTCCTCTTATCTTTGAAAGAAAGAAGCAAATAGAATAGTTAAAAGATACAAGTGGTCTTCTATGCGCTACAAATGACTAATGATTTTCAAGTATTTTTGTTTTTGCAGGAAATGGCATATTTTGGAAACTTTAACCTCGCTCCTTACACCGTCACGCCTGCACAGAGCCCAGAGGGCAAACTATTCATGTTCTTCGGGACTATCCCGCAAGAACTCACCTTCTATGGCCCAGCTCCAGTGGCCACAATCACTCCCGCAACCGTCCGGATCTCCATCCCGGATGAGGAGGAGGACTCAATTACCCTAACTCTCAAGGGTATTTCAAACAACGTCATGGCCTCTCCTACTACCTCCCCAAAGAGGAGAAGGCGACCGTCTAAGAAGACAAACTCAACAACGGCGCGCAGCCCAAGTTACCCGCAACTTTCAAGCGTCCGGAAGAGGGCCCCGGATGCATACCAAAACCACCGTGGTGGCTAGGCCGCCTATCCCGATCTCCAACAAGTTCACGGCACTTCGTATAGTGGCCAAGAACTCGGCCACAAGCCGCCTCCGTCGAGCATGGGAGGTGCCTAAGCCCACACCTCGCCCAATTCAAAGGTCTCAACACCGCCAGCACAAGTCTCAAGCCCCTGCAGAAGCCATCTACAAATCTCACAGGGCCCTCAAACAGAGGAAGAGCGTTAGGAACGCTAGGTCGAGACAATACGTCTCCCGCTCCGATCAGTCTCAAGACTTGGCTCAGCCGCAAGCCATTGTCTCAACTCCGCACCCAAGGAGGTTTACATCAAAGGCAACACCTAGCACCCAGCAGGTGTGGGTTCCAAAGGGTTCCCAGCCAACAAAACCCCGGGGCCTCAAATCCCACCAAAGAAAGCGGCAAATCCAACGCCCCGCCTGAAAGTGTATTCAGCCGCTTGGGTCAGAAGAGTGTATTCAGCCAATTAGGCTCGAGAGTACCACTCAACAACTTAAAAATAACTGCCCCTGACCAAATGAAGAAGAAGAGAAGAACCGCTCGCTATGAAGAGCACTTCTCAGTCAACACCATCAGTATAAGCTATGATACTGATCCAGATACTGATGGCGAGGTGAACATGGCCCAGGATGACCAGTCCCCGCCTAATCAAGCTCACGTCACCAATACCAATAAAAATAATGGTAGAAAAGGGAGACCTCCTAAGAGAGTCAACCCCGAGGGCAACAGTAGGGAAGGAGAAGATCACAACGAAAACCCTGATTTATTCGATAATGAAGATGATGTTGAAACACGTCCCGAAGTGCCCGTCGATGAAATTGAAATATTAAAAGGTCACATCGAGGCATGGGATGAAGAGCTGATTAGGCAACGGGAGCTAATCGCTACCATGTTGAAGCAAAATGAAGAATTGATTAAGGCGGTCAAGTCGTTGCAAGAATCACAAGACGCCAATTTCAAGGTCGGTAGCTCCGTCAAGAAGGGTCCACAGTACCAAAAGCAATCATAAGGGAAAACAACCCGTCAATTCTAAACCTCATCCACATAGAACAATAGAAGTGGAGGCTGAACCAACGGGAATATTCAGGAAAGAGATTCAAGCCATGATTGCCCAACAAATGCAAATAGCTGGAGGTGGATACACTATCCCTCCCGTCAAAAACTGTGGACATCCATACCCTGCCATATACGATTTAGAAGAGTATCCTAAAGGGTATGTGATCCCCCGTTTCAGGACCTTCTCAGGGGAAGGTAATAAAGACCTGAACCCCGAACAACACCTGGCCCACTTTGTAGCCTCGTGCGGTAACACGGGCGGCAATGATGCGCTGTTATTAAGACAATTCCCTCAAAGCTTGGTGGGAACCTCTTTTCAATGGTATTATTCACTAGAAAACAACAGCATCAGGACCTGGGATGAAATGGCAGACTCGTTCAGGGCACGGTTTGTCATGGTGTCTGACAAAATAAACATAGCCGATCCGCAAGCACTAAACCCAAGAAAGGGGAGTCAATGATGATTTTATCAATAGATGGCGGAACCTCAGCATCAAATGCGACCGCACACTAACTGAGGATGAGGCCGTCAACCTAATCATGAAAAACATTGACGGGTGGATGGGCATGTTACTTGGTGTGACAAAGGTCAACACGTTCAAAGACTTGCTCAGATCGGTATCCAACATGGAGAGAATGTCACCACACACTGTACCAAACTTTATGAACAATAGGCCACAACGAGGAGCCCGAGCCGAGACCAAGGTGGCATTCACCTCGTTGAAAGATAAAATGGTCGCTAATACAGATACTCAAAGTGGCAACAGCGGCACAAATGGCAACAATTATAATAAGGGACCCAGACCCAATCCGGAGGGAGTTCACGAGTTTTGAAACCCTTAGACAAAAGAAGACCAAACCGTACTCCTTCAGAAAGATAAAGTTGCCCAAATCTTCGAGGGCACTAAAGAACGGCCTAACCCTACCCGCCAAGAACGTCCGTAAGATGCCGATAAATCGGACGAACCCAACTTCTCGCCCATACCACGAGTACTAGGGCACTCAATTGAAGATTCTTTGGGTCTTCAAAGATTGGGTCGAAAAGGCGTACAAAAACGGTGAAATTACTTTACCTAAAGGGTTCTTGCAAAGCCCATCTGGCCCATGACAAAGCCAATATGATCTCTCACGAAGAAGAGAAGATCCCAAGCCGCTAAGCGAAAACCAAGAAGAGCAATGGACTACGCACTTATCGAAGAAGTCAATTAAAATGCTTAAAGCTCTTAAGAAAGAACCCGCATGAGATGGAAAGACGACATCACGCCAAATGGTCCCACCAAAACCCAGGGTATATTATAAGGTGGACCAGAGCCAAGACCAGGTTCTTAAGAAAAGAAAGAAGCATAGAAACAACAAGTCCAGAAAGAATAAAATTGAAGAATGCGAGCAGGGCAGTCCCGAGGCAATTACCCTTCAACACTTCATCTCCAAAGAAGACTGGGAAAGGCTAACCCTAGGTCAAAAGAAAGAAGATGTAGATGAAGAAGTGAATAAAGAAGAAAGCGAAGAGATCTGGGGTGCTTCGTGTAACATGGTATATTCTTCTCACGACGAAGATATGTCAACTTTAGAGGAGATGTTCTTCCTAAGCGACGAAGGGGAAGTAAGCACCTCTGGGACCAAAAATGAAGAATGCAAAGCTGTGCTCCGGTCCGGGACTTACGTACCCGAGAGACAAGCTCCCAAAGAGTCCGATAAGGGAAAGGACAAGGCCCAGAATAAAGGCAAAGAGGCCGAGAGCCTAAGCAAGAACCGAAAAGACCCGATCGACGGGCGAAGAATATAATGTGTTGGCACATCTGCGTAAGATTCCAGCGTTGTTAAGCATATTTGACGCATTGATGATGTCACAAGACCTAAGGGAGGTACTAATCCAAGCCTTGCAAGATCCTGAGAGGTACAAGTCATACTTCATCGAGCAAAATATGCAGGAAGCCCTATTCACCGCCAAGCGGGCCGCTTGCATAAATTTTACAGATGACGACCTCTTGATAGGTACCGTCGATCACAACCGCCCGTTGTACATCACCGGAAACTGTGGAGGGCAAAAGATTGGCCGTATTTTGGTCGATGCGGGGTCCTCGATCAATATCATGCCGCTTAAAACTCTGAAGACCATCACCTTAGATGTGAAGAACTTATCTGATGAAAAGGTGATTATTCATGGCTTCAATCAAAACTCCCAAAAGGCTCTGGGAGCTATAACTCTAAACCTGCAATGCGGAAGCCTAAAAGCGCCTACCAAATTCTATGTCATTGACGCTGAAACTTCTTATCGGGCATTGCTGGGTCGCCCATGGCTCCACAGCAATCAGGTCATACCCTCTACTCTGCACCAATGCCTAAAATATATTGAGAATGGTAAACAAAAGAGAATTGACGGAGATGTCAAACCATTCGGGGTGCATGAGATTAAATTCAATGACGCCCAATATTTTCTGCCTAAATTCGCCGTGGCGCTAAGCCGACCAATAACAAAAGCAGGTCAGAAACCTTTCAATAAAAGCCCTAAATTTGATACCTCGTCCGGCGAAGAAGAAGAGGTCAAATTTAATATTAAACCCCGAGGTGTTCGAGCCCAAAGACCCGGTAGAAAGTCGGGTGAGGAAGCAACCTTCCGTTTCAAACATGTGGCTACATATAAGGCCCAAATAAAGCCGAGCGAAATCAATTCAAGTGATTCTGAGGAGGAGGTCATTTTCAACTTTAAACCTACCAATACCCCTCAAATTCAGATCACAGAGGCAACTTCAGGAGAAGACTCCGAAGATTCTAACGACTCGGGCGATATCACCTCGGGAGAAGAATCTAGCCATGGTCGTCAGCCCTGGGAAGAAGAATCTGACGAAGAGATCATCTATCACATCCTCAAAAGCCATACAAAGGGCCTGAAACAGATAATGAAAGTGAGGAGTCATTTATGATCAATATGGGATCCGGTAGCGGAAGGGATAACCCGGTTAGGCCGAGGCCTGTAAGCGAAGAACGCTCATGGCGAGAGAATTTTGAAGCTCGCGTTTGGAATGTGATCGATGAAATGAGGCACCAAGTTGAAAATAATAGAAGGGAGGTGTCTGAACAATGGGAAGTGATGCAGGACATCAAGACGCAACACAATGAAATCATGATAATGATTGAAAACCTACAAACCGCGATTTATAATTCCGAGCTACTCAAAGAAATGGCGAGCGAACCCCGCGCCGAGACCCCTGAAAGACAAGCACTCGATAGCGGTAAACGAGTAATTGTCATAGTGGATGAACCAGGGAAAGAAGAGACGAAGGTTAAACAATCGGCCGTCATGCAAACCCTCAAAGCCAAGAAGAGTAAACCGTACTCTTTCCTGAAAAATAAAACAGCTCGGATATTCGAGCAAGCCTTGAAGAGCGGATTGACACTTCCCGCTTGTAAAAGACCCGCAGACATAGAGAGAGCCGGTGAAGGCGAATTCTGCCCTTATCATCGCATATTGGGTCACACAATTGAAGAATGCTGGGTATTCAAGGACCTTATAGAAGAAGGGCACAGAAATGGGACAATCCAACTCCCGAAAAGCTTTCAACAGGACCCAGCTCCGCATAGCTCAAATAACAAAGGCAAAGGGGTTGTCTATACGATCTCGCACACTCTCGTACCTAGCAAACCCAAAGTTGCGAGACGAAAGTCAATCAAAGAAATCTACCGCTCCAACTCAGCCATGAATATTGAAATAGAAGAAGAGATGGCAGCGCTAGAGATTACTGTGGTTCCCGAAAGGCATTTTAAAGACCTTATGCCAAGGGAAGTGAACCACATCCAAACCCTAAAGACCTTTGTTGTGCCGGCAAAGGTAGAGCGCATCAAAGGGAAAACTATCATTCACAAGGCTATAATTTTCTATCAGAGCGATTCAACTCAGTCTCTGAAGAACCCTGACCACAACACTTGGAAGAAGTGGGTGATAGAACAAGAATCAGAGAATGCAACGAGTGGTGACGCTGCATCTCATCCCTTTGGAAAGGAGCTGTATAAACTAGCAAAAAGGGCAAAATGTCTGAGAGACATATCCAAGGCCGAGGCCAAGCGCTTTGATGAACTCTGGAATGGCGGCCAGAATAAGGTTTTGGGCCTGGATGGTAAAATAAAATACACCCGAGGGTTAGGGTATAACTGCGATGACGCAGCATGTTTTGAAGGATCCTTCAACGAGCGTCGTATAGAAGAAAGCTGTTGCATGACTTCTGTCGAAGTATTAGACAATGAGGACAGTACCCCGGTCCTGAAAAATGCTTTGAAACAGCTCGAAAAAGAGCCTAATACGGTCGATGAGTTATCTGAAATCAACCTGGGGACGGACGAAGACCCGCGACCAACTTTCATAAGCGCGTCATTGCCAGAAGAGGTGGCTGACAGGTTGAAGACATTCCTTAAAAGCTACATGGACTGTTTCGCTTGGAGTTATAAAGAAATGCCTGGATTAGATCCCAACGTAGCAGTTCATTACTTAAAAATTGATCCAACCTTCAAGCCGATTAAACAAGCGCCGAGGCGGATGAGAATAGAACTCGAAGAAAAGGTCGTGGAAGAGACGAAGAAACTCATCGACGCAGGCTTTATACGAGAAGAAGAAACGCCAGAATGGGTGGCTAGCATTGTCCCGGTTAAAAAAAAAATGGGCAGATTCGCATCTGCGTAGATTTTCGAGACTTAAACAAGACGTGCCCTAAAGATGATTTCCCGCTCCCAGTAACCGAAATCATAATTGACCATACATCCTCCTATGAAGTCTTCTCCTTCATGGACGGTTACGCGGGTTACAATCAGATCAAAATGGCGCCAGAAGATGAAAGGCACACAGCATTCCGCACGCCGATTGGCATCTATTGTTACAAAGTCATGCCGTTTGGGCTCAAAAATACGGGTGCCACCTACCAACGGGCAATGACGAAGATATTCGACGATCTAATCCACAAGATAGTAGAATGCTATGTGGACGATCTAGTCGTCAAGGCCATGTCGTATGAAGAACACCTTCAATATCTTGAGGTTGTTTTCAATCGCCTAAGAGAACATGCGCTCAAATTAAACCCGTTGAAATGCGCATTCATGGTATCATCAGGTAAATTTCTAGGGTTTGTGGTACGCCACAGGGGAATTGAAATAGACCCGGGCAAGATCAAAGCAATAACTGAACTATCCCCACCGAAGAATTTAAAACAATTGCGATCCTTGCAAGGACAATTGGCATACATCAAGCGGTTCATAGCCAACCTATCGGGTAAAATCCAGCCCTTCACCCGGTTAACTAAGAAGAATATCCCGTTCAAGTGGGATGGCGAGTGCCAGCGAGCCTTTGAAGAGATCAAGGCATATCTACTCAACCCTCCAGTATTGGCGGCACCCATATCCGAGAAAGAACTCATCCTATATACGACCGCCTTGGATGGATCCTTAGGAGCCCTGTTGGCGCAAGAAAACCAGGATGGTAACCAAAATGCGCTATATTACTTAAGTCGCATGATGGTAGGGGCAGAACACGGATATTCACCGATTGAAAAGCATTGTTTAGCCCTAATCTTTGCGGTGAAGAAATTAAGGCACTACATGCTAGCACATAAAATTATCTTAATATCCAAAGTGGATCCTCTCAAATACCTGATGACTGCCGAATGTTGACGGGTAGGTTGGCCAAGTGGGCTATCATCCTTACCGAGTTCGACATCACCTATACACCGCAAAAGGCAATCAAGGGGCAGGCGCTGGCAGATTTCTTGGCTGCACACCCGATTCAAGACGACTCTCCACTAAAATGTGACTTTCCCGATGAGGAAACTCTACATATTGAAGAAGGAAATCCTATATGGGAGTTGTACTTTGATGGTGCTTCGTCAATCAAGCCGATTGCGGGTCCGGGAGTTCCAACTGTGCGAGCTGGCGCGGGACTAGTCTTCGTGACCCCGGAAGGCGGGATAATGCGACATTCTCTGGCTTTAACCGAACCATGCACAAATAATGAAGTAGAGTATGAAGCGCTTATCGCCGGGCTAGAGCTATCATTGGAACTAGAAATCAAAGCTGTGCGTATCTTTGGGGACTCACAGCTGATCATAAATCAAATAATTGGTGAATACAAGGTCCTGAAGCCGGAACTAATACAATATCACCAGAAGGCCATGGAACTAATGAAGAAAATCCCGTATGTGTCCATTGAGAAGGTCACAAGGGTCGTGAAGCAATGACGGATGCGTTGGCCAAACTCGCCAAGGAGCTGGGTGAACCAACAGAGCCGGAAATCCACATCATCGTCCGCAATAGAAGGCCATTATCATTGTGTCAAACAACAGACAATACAAACAATAAAGATATTAGACCAGAAAAGGTAGAATGCCAAGAAACAATGATAACTGAAGAAGACGATGATTGGAGACAGCCGTTCATTGAGTATTTTCGGCATGGTACCCTCCCCAAAGACAAAAGAATAGCTGATCAACTAAGAAAGCGGGTACTACGGTATGCGTATGTGGGCAATACGCTATACCGTAGGTCTTATGATCAACTATGGCTGAGATGTGTATCGGGGCCTGAAGCCGAGCAGGTTATGAAAGAGATTCATTCTGGGCTATGTGGAGCGCATCAGTCTGGGCCAAAGATGAAGTTAAAAATCAAACGAATGGGGTATTATTGGCCCACAATGGTGGCTGATTGTGAAGCTCACGCAAGGAAGTGCCGTATGTGCCAGATACACGGCCCTTTCATACATCAAGCGCCAAGCCCGTTGCACCCCACAATAGCGTCCTGGCCATTTAATATGTGGGGCACAGACATAGTGAGACCCATAGACCCTCCTACGTCGAGAGGCCACCGGTTCATTTTGGCGGCAACGGATTACTTTACTAAATGGGCCGAAGCCGTCCCACTCAAAGAAGTTAAAGCATCCGATGTGGTTAAATTCTTTAAGACGCACATCCTTTATCGATTCGGCACACCACAACGGATAATATCCGATAATGGAACGGCCTTCAAAAGTTCTAAAGTTTATGCCCTGGCAGAGCAATTCAACATTGATTGGAGATTCTCGTCCATTTATAACCCGAGAGCCAACGGCCTGGCCGAAGCCTTTAACAAATCCCTAATCAATATTATGAAAAAGACCGTGGACGGCAACCAACGAGACTGGGATAATCGTCTACATGAGGCATTATGGGCTTATCAAACCACATACCGAACACCTACGCAAGCTACCCCGTATTCTCTGGCTTTTGGGGTTGAAGCCGTTCTCCCTCTCGAGGTGGAATTACCGTCGTTGCGGGTAGCTATGCAAAATGATATGACCATGGATGAATGCCAACAACTCAGATTAGACGAATTGGATGCCATGGACGAAAAGAGACTGATAGCCCAGCAGAAACTTGAGATATATCAAGCAAAAATGGCAAGGGCTTATGACAAAATGGCGCGAGTCAGGGCATTCCAACAAGGGGAGCTTGTTCTTGTCCTTAAGAGGCCGATCATTGGCCGGCACATCGGCCCAAAATTTTCTCCGAATTGGGAAGGGCCATACGTAATTGAGAAGGTATACGGGGGCGGCGCATACCAACTCATAGACCATGAAGGTGAAAGACCCATGCCACCAATTAATGGGCGATATCTGAAGAAGTACTACACATAGCCCAGAGTGGAGCCGATCGAGTAGTATTCGTTGTAAATAAATAAGGAGGGAATAAGTGTTCGCTTACACACACGTGCACGAAACACAAACCCATGTCTAACCTCCACTTTTGCATAAAAATCCCAAAAACCTTACTTGTGCATTTGTAAATAGAATGCATCTAAAAATCCAAAACCACACAAACACATTTAGCCCTACAATAAAATAAAAAAATAGAAAAAATAGAATAAGAGAATTCTATGCCAAAACCACGCGAGAATGTAAGGCGAGAGTCTTGGTGTTTGGGCTCATAATACAAATACCACTGGGTTTGTCCATTTGATACAGAATAAACATAAAAAATGGGCAGGGTTTGCAGTTTGTCCCTCAAACTATCTGCCGCCCAATGATGAAAGTTGCTCATATTGGTCGCCCGCGGCGCAAGCCAAGGGATAGGTCGAGCAAATTGGTGGCTAGTAAATAGTCGCTTCCGAGGGCGTGTAAATAAATAACTCTCGTATTATTAGTAACATGTATCACTAATAACAAAAAAAAATCTCTTCTTCCCCAATAAAATAAAAGGGATATCTAAGTAAAACAATAAAAATCTATTTTCCTTACTCATCAATTAAAAAATAAAAAATAAAATCTTTTTAATAAGGGGTTGCTACCTTTGTCCCCGACACCACGAGTGTTATACAAAGCCAGGTTGGGTGCATTCATCCGTAAAAGCACCACACGCCCGAAGAAATAATGTGTCACAATCCCACGGCGCATCATGGAGGGGTCAGATCAAGGGTTTACGCTTGTACCCGACATTTTATGTTAAACAAAGCGGCTCGCTTAAAGAAGTGACTTAGGTCATGGAGAGCGAACCTACCCAATGAAAGCCTGTCTCGCAGGGATGCGTGATGGATGTTTGAGGGTAGCAAAAATATAAAAACCAGGTTGGGTACGTTCATCCGTAAAAGTACCACACGCCCAAGGAGGTGATCTGTTTCAAATCCCAAAATAGGTCATGGAGGGGCCAGATTAAGGGTTTACGCTTTTGCCCGACATTTAGTGTCAAATAAAGTAATTCGCTTAAAGAAGTGACTCAGGTCATGGAGAGCGGACCTACTCGATGAAAGCCTGTCTCGCAGGGATGCGTGATGGATGTTTGAGGGTAGGACCCCCACAAAACAAATTGAGTGGAGAAGAGTGAATGTGAGTTTCCACTTCAGCACGCAACGGTGCACAAATGAGGGGAGAGTGAGTGAGCTTCCACAAATAAATGTCAACTAAATATACAAGAAGCATCCACAAAATGGTGTTATCAATTGCATCCATAATCCAATTGATACTGGTTAGTTTATCCATCAGTAATAAAGGGATAAACGGGTTTATTCTGTACCCGGCCTAGAGGTCAATACAGACAGGTTCGGTATCCGCAAAATACCACGGTTACTTAAGTTCTGTATTGTAATAAATAAAGAGAAGCCATGTATAGAATAAGTGCAATAGGGTGCTGTAAAGTTTTCTCTTTTTCTATTTTTGTACTTAGATGTTATACAAAGATAAAAGCAGTTGTATTAGGCGCTTTTGCAATTAAGATTGAGAGTGTAAAATGTTAAAAATTCCCATATTACGGAAGAAGTGATGAGGAAGTAGTGAAGAAGGCGATCAATATCCCCAACAGTGAAAGAAAAGAGAAATGAGGAAAGAAGAAAAATAAAGTGAAAGAAGGTGGCCGAGAGATGCTATCTTTATCTATCCCCATGGTGGCTGAAGCGCGTGGCTCGGCAGGTGGCTGAGTACATGCACCACTATCCCACGAGCGAGAGGCCGAAAGGTCAGGCCCCATCATGTTGCGCTCATAAGAAGAATCTGATTAAAAGAAAACCTATCAAAGTCTAGCCTAAACCTAAGAAGGAGAGAGGTGTGTCGAATATGTGCACCAAAGCAGGCCCTTCAATTTGTCAAATTCTTCAGGACTCGCTTTGGTGGGTGGCTCTTTGTTTACCCCTGAAAGGTCGAAGGAAGAAATATAAGAGAAAAGCCAAGATCAAACCCTATGAGCTGAACCAATACATTCCCTATACTACATGGAATGATGTCAATGCCAAGCCAGTATTTTGATACAACCAATCATAAGAAATTTCAGTGTGATTTTGCTTTCAAGGCTGACCTGGTGCCAAAGCTGCAAGCAACCACCTAACCATGCTTTAATTTGTGTCAATTGCTGATAAGTAGTCAGCTCTTTGACCAAATTACCCTCATGTTAAGGGATTGAAAGTCAATTTCACAAGACTGATCAGGTGCCAAAGCTGGGAGCAACCACCTGATCAAGTCTAGATTTGTATTAATTGCTGATAAGTAGTCAGCATTTGATCAAATCAAACCCTAATAAGCATTAGTATTGGTGTTAATTGGGGTGGAGTTTGTGAAACCTCATAAATTTTAAAATAATAAAATATAAAAAAAAATATATATTTAAACGAATTATGAGGAAATACATATAAATGAAAATAAAATTTAAATACTTCAGAATAAAACTCAAAGATCCAATGTAATAGTTATATAAACATAACTTAATTAATTTCAAACTAGATAAACAACACAATAACATTTTGATCAATTTAAATCGTCACGCGATTTCTCGTACAATTTCTGCCATAAATAATTGAATTCGAGTCAAATCTTTCTCGTTCCTTTTTCCAGTTGTTCCATCCCTCCCCTCACCCCCTGTAAATACCAACCCTTGTCTAATCCTCTCTGCTCCTCTTTGACTCCGTGAACCCTCTTTTCCCTTTATTTTCTTCTGAACAGAGAGAGAACCCCTCTACTTCCTTTTCATTTTATTCGATCACCACCCCTCTCAAGTAAGCCTCCCCCCCCCTCGTGATCAGCTCTCCCGATCAACGCACCCAACTCCACGAGACCGGACCCTTCCTTTTTCCTCGGTCACGAACCTCACTCCCCTCGCCACCTTGTACTCGCCCTCCCCCCTCACTGCCAACACTCCACCCAACACAGCCAGCGACGACGTCAAAACCCCAAGGCTCTCTCTCTCGCCTGCTGATTAGGCTTTAGCGGCCCTCGTTTCCTTGTGATGTCTGTACTTCCAAATCCGAGCAACTCCCGAGACGGCGAGCGATCACCTAGGCCACCGCTTATCACCCACCCTTCTTGTCTTGCCTTGACAAGGGTGAACGACAATAGATCGGTTGACCCTCTTCTCTCGACTACCGAGCGAACCCGACTTGCTACGGCGGACCCAAACTCGCAATCGCACCTCTCGCGCGGACCCGGCCGTTGCGGCCTTGAGATTAATCGCGGTAACATCTTTCTTATTTCTCCGCCATGCGCCGTGTGCGGCCGAGCCGTGCCTCGATTTTCCTTGGCTGATGCTACCAGCTTGTGTTGTCCGTTACGTGTTTGGACTAATTGCTTACCCTTTGGTTATGCGATGTGTGTTGTTGGATGTAATTAAAGAACCCCGATTAGTTGTACTGGTCGGACTGACCCCTATGTGTCTTTTTGTTGAAATGCAATTTAATTGAACCTTTGTGCTGACTTGTACTTTGGTATGATGAGGTGCTTGTGGTATGTTGAACCATGGCCATCCGAGGTCTTAGAATTGAATTTAAATGAAAGCCTATATGTGGCCCTTATGGTGCTCGTTGATTTCCACTAATCTTTTAGATTAAATAAGAAATTAATTAGTATAATTGAAGTGCAAATAAGTAAGAAAAAAAAAAGAGAAATAGTAAAGAAATTTAGAACAAATTTAATCACATTAATAACGACTCGAAGTCCGGTATACCCCTACGGCCCTACCCAACCAGGTCGAGTGTAAGTAATGATTTTTCGTAAGTCTGATTGATCTCGACTTCATAGGTTCTCAGAAGTATCTCGACGAGCTGACAATAGAATATATTCAGAATGAGACGGTTGACGTGATTGAGAGCCCCGTCAGAGACAACAAAGTGGTACTACCATCCTTGTCGAGATATTCAGGTGCGGATTGCACTGAGATTTACGATTTTTTAGGATATGACTTTAAATTATATTTTCTTTTCTTTTGATATTGAAACTTGATCATATCATCCGCATTTCATTTTATATGCATTTCATTTTGATTATTAATTAGATTAATAATTAAGTTAATTAGTTGTAGGATAGATTATCCTAGATAGATGTAAGTAGTATTTAGTAATTTAATATAGTTAGTTACATGATAGATTATCTAGGATATATTATCTTAGTTAGAGTAATTAGTATTTAATATTTTAATATAATTAGTTATAGGATAGATTATCCTAGATAGAGGAAGTATTTAATAATTTAATATAATTAGTTACATGATAGATTATCTAGGATAGATTTTCTTAGATAGATTAATTAGTATTTAATAATTTATATTGGTATTAATTAAGTACCTTGAAATTTTTATTGTACAAATAATGTGATTTTTAGATTATAATTAATCAGATTGTTATATTGATCAAATTAAGCAAGACAAAACTAAATTGAATTAAGATTTGAATTTGTATATTATCCGTTTTCTATAATTTGCATGATGTTATGAAACTCAAGGAAAATTTTAAGTTAAAAATGAACATCCAAATTTGGGTTTGGGAAGAGTGTCAGGACCGACTCGATTTCATAGTTAAATACACTTTAAATCTATTATTGAGGAGCTATTCCGTGGTTACAGTGATTATTTTATCACTTTATATTTACTTGATGACTATTTTGTCACTTTATATTCGTTCGTGATTGATTCACTTCATTTTATATTATCTTCGGATAGTCTCCTTCAATTCGAATTATATATTGATAGAAATCGAGTCGTTGTTCGTTTCATTATAGTAAGGGACTGAGCGGGATAAATTAGGGATGGTTTTGATAGTGAATGACGCTCTCTTCTATAGAGCGGGCTCTCTTCTATAGAGCACTGGTTGAGGTTGGTTCTTTCTGAAAAGAATTTATCCCGCAAAGTCATTCGTGTGAAATGGGAGCTTGAACCCGTACCTTTTATATTATAATATCTCAGAATGATTCATTTTGGGTTTATCCTTGATTTAAAATATTCATGATTTCAAGTAATGCATTTTATTAAACTCTTTTGGATTCTTTTATACTCTACTCAGAATAAAATTTAATCAATTTAATCATTTAAACTCAAATTTTATGTATTTATATGATTTCTATAATATTTATTATAAAAAAATAAATTTGTAATGGTTTTAAGTCTAAGCCTAGAGATTTGTAACATCTCGGTCTTTGGACCTAAAACCGCACCGAGTGATTTATCACTCACGTTTCCACGGTGATTGTGGGGTCCGGGTTTTACGGGGAGCGGGATCGAGTTTTTGATGAGAGTGCTAGGTGCGATCTGCGTGGTGACGAGAGATGCTTCGCGCTTCCGCATTGTGAGCAGGGTAGTGGATTAGGATCTATCGGGTTTCGAGTTTTATTTCTTAATTTGGGGTTTTTATTTTGAGAGATTGCTGCCCATTCCGATGGAGCTAGCCCCGCCGATGTCGGCGTTGTATTTTATTCTTGTTACTCTGGACTGGTTATTGTTTTGTATTATTATTATTGTTTTGTTTATTCGGGATTTTCTTTATTTTTATTCATTTAGCCTTTCGTACGCACGTCCCGTCGTGCGTACGTGACGGGATTAAGCACCCCTAACCCGATTCTTTTATTTCTGGGGTGTGACATCCTTCGGTGGTATCAGAGCATGGATTTTTATAATCCGATTCCATATATATACCATGCTAGGGTAACATCAGAGAAATCCTGAAAATATGAATAAATAAACAAAATAATGATAAATACTTGACATAGGTCGGTAAGGGGTATGTCTAAGAAAAGGACGGGGCAAGCGTTGCACGTTAGTACGCGCGTGGGACAACTCAATAAACACATTTACGAAAAGATTAATAAGTTAGAAATTGAAATTTTTAATTGCATTTACGTCTCTCAAGTTTTCATCGGTCCGCCTCGACTGGATCGTCTGACAAAAATAATAACATAATTAAATAAATATATATAATAATAATAATAATAATAATTTTATCCATTAAAAATCCAATCAGTAATGATTTCACCTCCGCCTTGACTCTGGCCAAATTATCTCAATCATATTAAATTTATTCCACTCTTCTAATAAATAATAATACTAACATAGATTTCAACCAATTCGATATTTTCATATCATGTTACGTTTCAGACCAATACCAAAGTTTTATTATGATACATTCCTCCTTTTTATTTCCTTACGAGTCGAGTAAAATAATAATAATAAGTTAAAAGTTTTGGTGAAAGTTAATTATATTATGGGAACTTAAAATATAAAACTGAATATTATCCAAAATTTTACACCAGTCTAAAATAAAATTTTAGAACTTAGATTAAAATGAGTTGTATTCTTGTATGTTTTCTCCGCTTCCGCATGGATTCCTTTATCCCTCTGTCACGTCTCGATTTTTCAACAAACACGTTTTCGCCCCGTAAACCTCGTGCCAAGAAGATAATAACATAGTTAGGACTATATACAACATGATGCCTATAATGTGAATTAAGGTTACGGTTAATACAAATCTTAAATTGGAAGTGGGATACGACAATTTAAATTTATATATATTGAAATATATACAAGTGAAATTTATATATTGCCAAATCAGATTTAAACAACGATGATAATGTTTATTGATCTAAATGATTTATTTAACTCTAAATTCGCAATGGAGTTGGATGCTCAAGAATAATATGCAATTGTGCTTAAATACGAGCAAGACAAATAGCCAAGAGATAACCAACTTATCTTGATAAACAAAATTATAATAACCAACTTATCTCGGTAGGTTAAATTAGGCACACAAACAAATGTAGAAATAAATCATACAAGTCATAAAATATAATCGATTGTACCAGAGCATACTTCACAACATTTACGAACCGTGCAATGAAATTTTTCGTCACTCCCACCTACATCTTGTTTCGAGGACGAAACATTATTTTAAGGGGGGGTGAAATGTTAAACCGTGAAATTTAATTAAGAAATAATAATAATTAAGATAATAAAATGATCCAACACAAATTTACAAATAAGTTAAATCAACGATTAAGGGAATATATATAAATAAATAAATTTATAATTAAAGAAAATAATAATAAATTTTAATAACTTTACCGTTTACTGATGACTTACGTAAATGAGTAGATGAAAACCCGATTTCAAATAATTCAAAAGGATTAATTATTAATCAAATGAAAAGAAAGATAAAATGAAAACAAATAAATAATAAACATTAATAACTTATAAACTTTGAACGACTAAGTGAATAATTAAAATGACTTAATCCTAAATGAGTAAACTAGCTTCAAATTTGATGACAATTGATAATCTATAAGATTATTATATGAAGAATCTTTTAAGATATTTAAATTAAAATTTTAAGCACGGAACTTTGAAATTCAAGTCGTAAGCATTTCGGCTCGAAATGTTTATGGAATCACCGTAGCCAATCCCTATATATATATTGTGAAACCCCAAAAATTTTAAAATACTAGAATATAGAATATTTAAAAATTATACGAAATAGGACAAACTTCATTAATTAGGATTCTAAAAATTCAAGAAGGTTAAATTTAAATTTTAAAATCAAAGTGCAAAGAATAAATTAATATAATTCCAAAGTAAATAAACAACACAAAATAAATTGTTCAACTTAAATTATGATGAATAGAATCCGTAGTAAATAAATAAGTAAAAATCTAAATTCTGAAAATACAACTCAAATCTTAAAATGAAGAAGGAAATACCAATTAATTAATGACATATCGAATTAATGAATTAAAAAGGTTGAGATTTATTAAAGAAAATAAATTTATTAGATGTGACAAAATTGAATACCCAATTTATTACGATAATAATAGAATTCGTTCAGTGCTAATCGATCGAGAATATAAGTTTAATTGGTTGCACCAAAGAATGATTTATTTAAAAATCTGAAATTTAAAAATGACACGATTGACCACACAATGATTAATGTAGAAAATCAAATCCGAGTCAAATCCCATCACTTCTCCTATTTTTCTACCCTCTCTCCTTTCCTCTCTTCCCGTAACCCACCCCCATTCTGCCTTCTTCAACCCATCTTTCTCTCTCTTTGACTTGCCATCTTATTTCTCTATTTTTCCCCCAATCTGCAAAAACAAGGGGAGCCCTCTCCCTTCGCCGGCCTCACCTGCGCGCCACTCCCGACCCTAGCGTTGGGACTCCCAGCAAGCCGCATAACGGAGGGGATGCACCGCACAACCACCGCCACATGGTCCTAGCTTGTGGCTCCCTCCTCTAACCCAATCGATCCCTAGACGGGATTGGAAATGCTATGTCGTGTCATGCTCTTGCCTCCTCTCTTCTGATCAGATTCGACCTTATCCCTGCCTTGTCAATTCGGTAATATCTTCTCTTGCTATTCCGGCCGTGTAGGCCGTGTGCCGGGCTGAGCCCGTGCCTTTGCGTGTTGGCTGTTATTGTGCCTTGTTCTGAATGCCTTGTGTGCTTTGGTACACTGGTATCATTCGGTACCAGTGAAGCGAAGACATAGCCTCGGGCCCTCTTGTATTTCTTTGGCCAGTTGTGCTTATTTGTGTGTTGATTTCAATTCTTGTGGCTGGTTGGGCTTGTGCTATTTTTGTTGTTCCTGGCCTTGTGCCAACCTCCTGTCTTGTTCTAACTTGGTTGCACTTTGCCATTTTTACTTATTGGGGATGGCCTGTAGCGTCTCTCACATCATATTTGTGCGAGACCAAATTTCAAATTTGAAAATTGTGAGTCAGAAGGCTGCATTTCACTTTATTATTCAATTAAGAACAAATCTATTATGGACCTCAAGTTCTGAGAATCATGACCATGATATTATCATGTGTGATAATAAATTATGAGATATAACAAAATTTGGTCATTAATTAAAATGCCCAACAAGATGCAAATCACTCCAAAAATCTATTTGAGCCATCCACGCGTATGTCTTTGAAACTCAAATCATTCTAACTAGTGGTACCAGTATGTTGTTCTTGTGCTTATCCTTGCTTGTGTGTGGTTCGGTTCTGATTCTAAATTGTGTAGTATGTTGTCCTTGTCTTGTTCGATTCTAGTTAAATTCTGGTATGGACATCTCTTAACAAGGATTGCTTGAGAAATTAATAAGCTATGGGTGAGTTGCATTTTTTTTAGTAATAATACCATCTGTAGGGTTATATGCTTAAAACTTAAACCTTGACTAGCAATTGAAATTATAAGAGGGTCGGAAAATAAACTGATCAGAAACTAAATGGGCCGAAATGTTAAGCGGAATAAAAGTATAATTGATTAATTGGTAAGTGCCGTGAATTAAAAAAAAAACGTGTGCAACTAATAATTGATTTATACTTACAATGAAATATGGGAAATGATTATATTCCCTGACTGCCCCTGATTCGGGATATCGGTGCATTGGCACCAATGATTGGTAGTCAGCGTATGATCCCGAACATTAAAACACCAACACATTTAATTAAATAAAAATATTAATTAAATTTAAGTTTAATTGAATTTCTTTTCTTTTAATTTGAATTTTTATTTTTAATTCTAGTTGTATATAATATATTTTCTAATTAATAAAAATAATACTAAAATATAAAATGAGATATAATTAAAGAACATGATATAAATAATTAGGGATTATAAAATAATAAATAGAGTATAATAATAATTTACAATATACATAAATATATATTAATCAATTTCTCTATTTTTAATAAGAATAATATTAATTATATAATATTATATATTAATCAATTTCTCTATTCCTAAATAATTAATTATCCTAATTATAAATTTAGTTTAATTAAGTGATAACAATTAGTTAGCTTAATCAATCAAAATAAAATGTAAATCAATTATATTTAATCAAAATAAATATAATCTTAAAATACGAACTTAAATAATAATAATTTCAATTTAGGGTCGGTATACCTTGACCAAACCAGATCCAATGTGAATAGGATACTCGTCAATTTAATATATTTTTTGACTTCATAGGTTCTAGAATATTATCTTGACGAGCCGACCAACGACTACACTCAGATGAGACGGCTGACGCGATCGTGGTGCGCAACCAAAGACTTAGCAATGTGACGTTACCGAGCTAACCAAATTATTCCCAGGTACGGTTTCCTGGGATTTGATTTTCTCTCTTTAGAATTAGGAATCCAAACCGAAATTAAAACTGTTTTTAAAATAAATCTGAATTGCGGTGTTTTTGACCAAAAATGATTAGAGACTTAATCTGACCTGTCATGTGCATCCGGTAAAATTGACCAGCATATTCGAGACATACCCGCATTCGCATGTCATGTCATGTCATACTGCATATAGACAGGATAGGAATAGAACTCGGAAAATAGTCCCGAGATAGGACTAGGTTAGAATTAAATAAATAAAATTATAGATTATAATTAGTAGATTAATATTACTAATATCATTAGTTATTAATTAAGTTAGACAATTAATCATGCAAATGCATGGGAAAGTGCTGAAAGGCGGGCCGGGTGATCTCAGTCTGAGGTTGTCTTGTATAACCAGACCAACGGGTTATATTCCTTTGGTCTGTATATACACTGCGCACCTTTGCTTGTCGGTTATCCACCGACCCCGTCATTTGGCGGGTTCGGCCGTGCTAGAGTGTTTAATTTTTGATCAATATTATACTTTTAATATTCTTAATATGATTAAGATTTTTAAATCCAAATTTGAGCGATTAGGATACCATGTCTTTCAGTGTTTAGTGTGGGCGTCCATATCCGAGTCTGGATTCTACCCTATTTTGTTATTTTCTCGGGATGCGGTCCTCTGGCCCTTAGTGGTACAGTGTAGGCTCCCATTTGTATCATCTATCATTTTGTCATTTCTCGGGATGCGGTCCTCCGGCCCCTGGTTGGTACAGTGTAGGCCCCCGCTTTGGGATGCGGTCCCTCGGCCCCCGAGGTTGGTACAGTGTAGGCTCCCATCTGTATTATATTTCATTTTGTCATTATTTTCGGGATGCGGTCCTCTGACCCTTAGTTGGTACAGTGTAGGCTCCCATTTGTATTAGTTTCCGTTTTGTTATTTCCTGGGTAGTTATCTCATTTTGACGATATGGCAACTGAAGACATATTTATCCGTTTGTTTTTATTTTGTAAGGTAAATTATCAGATTTAGCAGACCAGAGTACGTGCTTATGCACGCTCACTCTCCTAGGGCGTTATCGCCTCGGGAGCCGAATTGCCGTTTATGCGGCATTGGCGTCGCATAAACATAAAGTCCTAAGTTCGTAAGTTGGGTCGCTGGTGGCGCCCGCTTAGGCAAGGCCCAAGTTCGTAAGTTGGGACGCTGGTGGCGCCCGCTTGGGATAGATCTGGTGATTTGCAAATTGGGATATTTATTTCGGGTGTATGTTTTCTCGTACCTTATATTTTATATTATATTACTATTTCTACAGATTTTCTATTTCGGGGTTATTTGTCATTTCATGTCATTCATGTAGAGGTGTTCTCGAAATGTATAAAATAATAATACATCAACATATATTAAAATAATTCATTGCATTTAAATTCGGTATTGGTATTTGGGTCCAGTCTAGGAAAGAAGATCAAATCTTAAGGCTGGATCTAAATTCGTACCGAGTAATTTTTAAATTACTCACGTTTCCACGGTGGTTGTGGGATCCAGGTATTTCAGGTTTCGGGATTTTCTTAGAGCGAGTGCTAGGGACAGTCCTGCGTGATATCAGAGGTGCTTCGCCGCATCAGCACAGTGAGACGGGTAGTTGATTAGGGCTTATCGGGTATCGGGTTTTTGGTTTCTTTCTTTGGGCTTTATTTGAGAGATTTTGCTACCCATTCCGATGGTGTTAGCCCCGCCGGTGACTGGCGTTGTATTTATCTGTATATTCTGGACTGATTTGTTTTGTATTATTATTATTATTATTTTGTTTATCCTGGGATTCTCTTTATTTTTATTTACTTAGCCTTTCGTACGCTCGTCTCGTCGTGCGTACGTGGCGGGATTTTAGCACCCCTCATCCGATTCATTATTTCTGGGGTGTGACAGAGTTTCTGCAAGGAGAATTTATTTGGCAGAGACACTGAGCTACAACTGAGAAATTGGGATTAATTGAGAAGAAAATAGGGTTTTCTGAGCAAAGAAATTTTTAATACAAGGATACAGGGGTAAAATGGGGATTTAAAAATACAGTGGTGATCATCATGAATTTAGAGAATTTTGGTGAAATTTTCATGATTTTTGGATGAAGGGATCTCGTTAAAATAAATTGGGAAAAGAAAATTAGAGCAATTCAAATTTGAGATTTAATCACTGGTCCTTTTGGGTGCAACTTGGGGACCATGCTTCACTGGGTGCAAGCTGGAGACACTAAGCACAATAGAACCGAGTTTGGCGCTGGAGACGATTTTTGAAGGAGTAAATGTTTATATGAACCCGGCGCACCTTTACCGTGTCTCATTAAACATGACATGTGGGGTCAAGTTGAGTGAACCGAGTCTATCCGACTCACACCATCCTTCTCCTTCTTATCTTTCACTGACAATGGGCTCCACAGGGCAGAGCCCTCTTCCCTTCTTCCCTGCTGCGCCTTCTCCCTTTCTGGTTCGATTTCTTTAACAGAAACTAAATTGAAAATGGGAAATGGCTTAATCGGTTATGAAATTTTGCAAGTGATATATCGCTGGAAAGCCCTAACCGAGGAGAATCCATTGAATCAATTGATTTTAAAAATGGTGTACTGTGTGTCGCTCACATCTAAAGGGAAGGGAATCGAGTAGAAAATGAAATTGGCCGTTTGAGATGGAAATGCAGCAAATTGATAATGTGGGAAGTATCGTGTGGGTCCCACGATTCAGTTGAGGTAGTTGTTAGCGCGAATTAACTCTCTTTTTCATGTTTTTCATAATGGAGTTGGCGTATAGAACCGAGAGCAATGAAATTGGACTAATTCACTTGGTGTTTGAAGAAAGAAGAGCAGGGAAAGGTTGGATTGTGATCACAGCGCCATGATATCGATCCAAACCTCATAGTTTTGCTCACAAGAAACACAAGCTGGATTGATATGAGCCACTGGATTATTGGATCAAGGGCTGAAAATTTGCCACCTCATCGATCCGTGGGATCAAGGAAACACAATTTGTGCAGAAAGAAACACAATTGGAGTATAATTGAGCCTATATAAACTCCGGAGCAACAATTGAATACCCCCCCGGCACAGATACTCTCTCGGATAATAATTTCTACACCAATCTGATCTGCTGACTGATCGATCTCAGTATTTACTTGTAGAACTCAGTCAGCATACAGAAGCTTTGCAAAGAAAATAAAACCTATTGAGGAGGCAGCTACATATCCTTGGAGAGAAAAGAGAAAGAGAGAAAGGCGCCAAAATCAAATCAATCAATTCCCACTCTCTTGATCAAGATCAGATCTTTGATCACCTCTAGTTCATCTTCAGAAGTATTAAAATCGAGGTAATTGTTCATTGTAAAGTGCAATTCTTTTAGAAGAGAAATGTAAGTGATTGTATAATAAGGATTTGATTTTAATTTTCATGATTTTCATTCTCATTCTTTTTCATTATTCTCTCTCTGTCCCTATCATTCTTTTCTTACCTTTGATCACCCTTTGAGACTGAATTGCATTGAAATTGCTATTCAACTTTCGGTTGAAGAGTTTTATAACTCTCCCGAGTTCAATTTGGATAAAGCAATTGGATTACAATCTCAATTGAAATTGGTTGAAGGGTTTGTGTAACCCTCCCAATATTGTTGCAACATTGATCATTCAAATCCAGTATGCTCCAGTCAAGATTTCCAATTGTACTGAAGATGATTAAATACTGTGTATTGCCCATGCCTTTCTATTTCAATTAAAAGCATGAAATTCATGGAAATTCAGCACACGAAAGGCATAAGGTGATGGACAAAGAAAGAGGATGCGTATTTTAACATCCATGAAGTTTGAATGATCAAAGTTGTCAATACAGAATAGATATCGAGTGGTACCATCTGACAGATCGACTTAGCTGCTATTCTAACAATCCCTAGCATAAGAACAACCAATGAACATGCTGACTAGGCCAAGGCGACACGCTTCGATATAAGAATTATGAAAATTATCGATCAATTAAGCGAGAAGTTGATGAAGCAATCAATTCGGTACTGAAACTACCACTGGTACCGAAAATGGTACATGCACTATTACTAATCCACCGTACCGATTCAAGATCTGAGATTACAGCCGAGTATCTGAGACTTAGGCGATCCTAGTGATGTCCTCCGATCTCCGGCCAGCTAACATAAATGCCAGATCAATGTCCGTGCACAAATCTCAAAGATCACCAAGAGAGATGACAAAGAAATGCTTGAGTCCGAGATTTAAAATGAATGCACAGATCTTGGTGCAATCTAACGGACGTTGTCAAGATAGGAACCAGAGGCTAGAGTGAAATGATCCATCTTCTCTGCGTTAATCTGAATGCTCATCTAACGGTCCAGATGAAGGTGATGAAATTACATGTTGCCCGAAATCAAAGTGGTAACAGCCGGCCCAAGTTCAAGAATCAAAGAGGAAATAATAAAATGATTTAGGCCTGACTCAAGCCCAAGACCGAAATAATTAACCTGGGGCCTAATAAGAAATAAAATTATAACAGAAATCAATTGGGCCCAATCTGCAAAACAAGAGGAAAATAGAAAAAGAAATTAATCTCGGCCCAATCCATTTGAAGCCCATTAAATTAATAACAGAAAATAAAAAAATAAATAGTAAATAAATCACTTGAAAATGTTCCTAAACTCCAAATTAGCTCAAATTTATTTCTAAAATTTCTTTGTTTTTCATAGTATTTTTCTGTATAATAATATTTCAGTTTTAAAAATATTATTATATTAAAATAATTCAAAAGCAAAAAGACATTTCATGCATTTGTGTATTTGACTTAGCTTTGACTTGTCATTTTATATATTATAAAAATTCCAAAAATTCAAATAAAATCCTAAATTATAATAAAATATATCTTAATGATTTTCCAAGTAATTTTCATAAAATAATAATGACAATAATAATGTTCAATAAGAGATAATGAGATTAACCCTATTCTTTAATAAAAAAAAGGAATAAATAATAATATCAAATAAATATCATGTTAATCTTTGCTGTAAAAATAAAAAAATATAATAATAAAAAAAATATAAATAAATAATCATAATAATAAATGATAAATACATCTTATTCTAGAATAAAAAAATAATAATAATAAAATCATATAATAAAATAAATAATAATAAAATCATATAATAAAATAAATTGTATCCCTTTGGTTATTTCTAAAATTTGAATAAAAATATAATAATAATGAAATAAATGTTATTATTATTTTCTGCTTAAAAATATTAATAAAATATAATGAAATTATTTTGATAAATAAAAAATACAATAAAAATAATAATTGTAATAAAGAATATAATGAATTTCATTCTTTGTAGCTATTTTAAAATCCAAGTAATAATAATAATGGTAATAAAACAAAATCTTATATTTTTCTAATAATAAATAGAAATAATAAAAATATAATAAAAACTATCATAAATAGAATAAAATAATAATAATGATTCTTTTAGCTATTATAAATCCTAAAAATCAAAATAAAAATAATATATAGCTATTTCATCTTTTGTTTTGTAAATAATTCCTACAAAATAAATAGAATTTCTACAAAATAAATAATAAAAATATAATAATAAAATCTTATTACTTTGGCTATTATAAAAATCCTAAAAGTTCAAATAAAATCATAGCCAATGTATTTCCTATTATTTTTGTAAGTGATTTTCTACAAAAATAAATAGAGTTTAGAAATAATAAAAATAAAATTCTATTACTTTAGCTATTATAAAACCCCAAAAATATAAATAAAATTCTAGTTAATAGCTAACCCATTTCCTATTATTTTTGTAAATAATTTTCTACAGAAATAAATAGAGTTTAAAAATAAAAATAAATTCACCTTTATAATAAAGATAATAATGAAAGGTATTATCTTAATAATAAAATCAATAAAAATGTAATAATCTTTTTACATTTTAGAGGTGAACAAATATGCTCACACAAGGGGTGTAGAGCAACCCAGTGATTTTGCACACATAATGCAACATATTAGAATAATTAGTCGAGACAAGAACATCTTGACGCTCGTTGAAGAATAACCAAGGCTGCGACATCAACATGAAGAGATATGTCGACTCCAAGAGATAAGAACATTACGATGTCCGAGAGAAGTGACATCTTGATGACTCGGTGTCATGAACAAGTAATTCATGACCACTTGAGCTAGTAAGGCTAAACTCATCCGTCGATAAGTTTGTCTTCTGGTTTATCTCCCAAGATGTGAGATTGAATCGTCCGTAGTAGGATTCATCCACAAAACAGTGAATGTGAACCGGTTCGTAGTAGGTTCCTTCACTAACACATGCTTCAATGTTAAGCTGGCTTAGTGCTTCAGGTTTGACATTGTGTGCAGTTGTGTTCCTAGGTTTATGAATCGGCTTAGTGCTTCGAATTCATGATCTAGAAGATCGGTGAGAAGAAACACGTGGGCCAAATCCACCCTTCTCCTGATTCACCAACCTCAAGATCAACCGGCTTAGTGCTTCGAGTTGTATTTTGTGTGATTGGTTGTTGACTAGTTAAGATTGAACCGTTCTGTAGTAGGTTTATCTTCTAGATCAACCGAGGTTGAGTCGTTCTGTAGTAGACTCACCTCAAACCCCTCTGAAGAGATTAATCTGATCTGTAGTAAGGTTATCTCTCAAGACGGTAAAGACTGAACCGATCTGTAGTAGGTTCGTCTTTCATAAGGATCAATTTTGAACCGTTCTATAGTAGGTTTATCTTCTAGATCAACCAAGGTTGAGTCGTTCTGTAGTAGACTCACCTCAAACCCCTCTGAAGAGATTAATCTGATCTGTAATAAGGTTATCTCTCAAGGCGGTAAAGACTGAACCGATCTGTAGTAGGTTCGTCTTTCATAAGGATCAATTTTGAACCGTTCGAAGTAGGTTCATTTTCTAGATCAACCGAGGTGAGTCGTTCTACTACCTTAGGTTCTTTACATTCTTGCATTATTTTTGACCTTTCAATACCACCATCCTAGAGCTTTCAATCTCTATCAATTACAACTAACTTTGGATGTCATCATGATATTATGTACGAGGTAAAATTATATAAGACTCAAATAGAATATTAATATTGATGTTTTAATGCGTTTGTATTTATTTTTGTGTGCATTTCGTATATTAAAAGAATTAGTTTACAAACATCAATGTTGTTTGTTTTGGTGTTATCATGTACAGAAATGAGGAATGAAATAATACAAAACTTAAATAGACTAACTATAGTACCGTTTAATGCATTTTTGTTCATTTTGACGCATTTATTAGCATAAAGGACTGAATTTGAAGAGATAACGATATAACTCAATAGAAGATATCATTCTGACTAACTTTGTATGTTTCCATGATAATAAATGTTGTAGACAATAATATAAAACTCAAATAGACTTGCGGCGATTTTATTTTAATACGTACGCATTCATTTTTGTGTGCATTTTGAGTCATAAAGGACTTAGTTTGCAAAATTAATAATACAAACCAATAGAGAACATTATTTCTACCAATGTACTTTATTTTGGTGATATTATGTGCAGACAAGAGGCATGAAATAATATAAAACTTAAACAGACTAACTGTAGTATAGTTTTAATTCATTTCTATTAATTTTAGGCGCATTTCTTTTCATAAATGACTGACTTGGAAGATATGATAATATAACCCAATAGAAAACATAATTCCAACTTACTTTGTATTTTTTTATAATATTATGTGCATAAATGAGATAAAAAAAATTATATATAACTTAAATGGACTAGTAGAGCTGATGTTTTAATGCATTTGTATTCATTTTTGTGTGCATTTCAGATCGTAAAGGACGTAGTTTACAAAGATAATAATACAAATCAATTGAGGATATTATTTCATCCAATGTGGTTTGTTTTGGTGATATTATGTGCAGAGAAGAGGCATGAAATGATATAAAACTTAAATAGAGTAACTGTAGTACAATTTTAACAAATTTCTATTCATTTTATGTGCATTTTTTATTATAAAGGGCTGAATGTAAAGAAATAATAATATAACCCAATAGAAGATATCATTTCAACTAACTTTCTATAATTTCATAATATTAATGTGCATAAATGAGGCAAAAATGATATAAAACCAAATAGAATAGTAGCGGTGATGTTTTAATGCATTTATATATATTTTGTTTTCATTTGGTGTCTTAAAGGAGTTAGTTTGTAAAGATAATAATACAAACCGATAGAGCACATTACTCAAACCAATGTTGTTATTTTTGGTGTTATTTTGTGCATAAATGAGGTGTGAAATAATATAAAATTTAAATAGACTAACTGTACTACAGTTTTAATGTATTTCTATTCATTTTTATGCATTTATTTATCATAAATGACTGAATTTAAAGAGATAATAATATAACTAAATATACTTATAGCGATGTTGTTTTAATGCATATATATTTATTTTGGTGTTCATTTCGGGTTAAAAAGATTTAGTTTGCAAAGATAATAATACAAACGAACAGAGGACATTATTTCAATTAATGTTGTATATTTTGGTGATATTATATGAGGAGCATAGGCACAAAATAATAACTTAAAATAGACTAACCGTAGTATAGTTTTAATGCATTTTTATTTTTTTTGTGCGCATATCTTATCACTGAATTTGAAGAGATAACAATATAACCTAACAGAAACATCATTTCAATATAACCTACAAAATCTTTTTAATGCATTTGCATCTATTTTTGTTTTTGATTCTTAAAGGATTTAGTTTGCATAGACTAACTGTATACAGTTTTAACATTTTGTACGCATTTATTATCATAAAGGACTCAATTTGAAGAGATAACAATATAACTCAATAGAAAACATCATACCAACTATCTTTATATATTTTTATGATATTATGTCCATTAATGAGATAAAAAGTAATATAAAAGTCAAATATAATAGTAGCAACGATCTTCTAATGCGTTTGTATCCATTTGTGTGTGCATTTCAGGTCTCAAAAGACTTAGTTTGCAGAGATAATAGCACAATTCTAGAGAGGACATTGTTCCAATCAATATTATTTTTTTTGTTTTTGGTGTTATTATATGAAGAAATGAGACATGAAAAAATATATAAAGAGACAACTGCAATACAGTTTTTGACGCATTTCTATTCATTTGTCCACATTTCATGTCATAAAAAAATAAATTTGAAGAGAGAACAATATAATATAATAGAAGATATTATTTCAATAACTTTATATATTTTCATGATATTATATGCTTAAATGTGATAAAAAATAATATAAAACACAAATAGACTAGTAGCGGTGATGTTTTAATGCATTTGTATTCTTTTTTGTGTGCATTTCGGGTCTTAAAATACTTAGTTTGTAAAGATAATAGTACAATCCAATAGAGGATATTATTCCAATAAATGTTGTGTTGTTTTGGTGTTATTATATATAGAAATGAGGCATGAAATGATATATAACTTAAATAGAGTAACTGTAGTACAATTTTAATGCATTGCTATTCATTTTATATGCATTTCTAGTCATAAAAGACTGAATTTGAAGACATGACAATATAACTCAATAGAAGACATCACTGTAACTAACTTTTGTATGTTTTCATGATAATAAATGAGGTAAAGATGATATAAAACTCAAATAGACGTGTAGCAGTGTAATTTTAATGCGTATGCATTCATTTTTGTGTGTATTTCGGGTCATAAGGACTTAGTTTGCAGTGATAATAATATAAATCAATAGTGGACACAATTACTACCAATGTTTTTTATTTTGGTGATATTATGTGCAGACATGAAGCATGAAATGATATAAAATTGAAATAGACTAACTGAGTACAGTTTTAATGCATTTCTATTAATTTTATGTTCATTTCATATCATGAAGGAATGAATTTGAAGAGATGACAATATAACACAATAAAAAACATCATTTCAACAAAATTTGTTTGTTTTCATGATATTGTGTGCTTAAATGAGACAAAATGATATAAAACTCAAATAGACTAGTAGTGGTGATGTTTTAATGTGTTTGTATTCATTTTTTTGTGCATTTTGGGTCATAAAAGATTCAGTTTGCAAAGATAATAGTACAATCAAACAGAGAACATTATTCCAACTAATGTTATTTTTTTTGGTGTTATTATGTGCAGAAATGAGACATAAATATATGAATTGTAGTATTGTTCTAATACATTTCTTTTCATATAAGACTGAGTTTGAAGAGATGTCAGTATAATAAAATAGAAGAATATATTTCAACTAACTTTATATGTTTTTATGATATTTTGTGCATAAATGAGACGACAAATGATACAAAACTCAAATAGACTATAAGTGATGATGTTTTAATACGTTTGTATTAATTTTTGTGTGCATTCCGGGTCATAAATGAAATGTTTACAAAGATAATACAAACGAACAGAGGATGTTACTCCTACTAATGTCATTTGTTTTTGTGATATTATGTGCAGAAATGATGCATAAAATGATATAAAACTCAAATAGACTAAATGTAGTACAGTTTTAAGGCATTTCTATTCATTTTGAGCACATTTTTTGTCATAAATGACAGAATTTGAAGAGATGACAATATAACCCTATAGAAGACATAATTCCAATTAACTTTGTATGCTTATATGATATTATGTGCATATATGAGATAAAAATAATCTAAAATTCAAATAGACTAGTAGGGTGATGTTTTAATGCATTTGTATTTATTTTTGTGAATTTTGGGCCTTCAAGTACTTAGTTTATAAAAAATAATAATACAAATCAATAGAGGATATTATTCCAAAAAATATTGTTAGTTTTGGTGACATTTTGTGCAGTAATGAGGTACAAAATTATATAAAAATTCAATAAACTAATTCTAGTACAGTTTTAATGCATTTCAATTCATTTTGTATGCAATTTTCTTGTCATAAAGGACTGAATATGAAGAAGCAACAATATAACTCAATAGAAGGCATGATACCAACTAACTTTATATATTTTTCATGATATTTTGTGCAGAAATGAGGCAAAAATAAAATAAAACTCAAATAGACTAGCCAACAATAATGTTTTAATGTGTTTGTATTCTTTTTGTGTGCATTTCGTATCCTAAAATACTTAGTTTGTAATGATAATAATACAATCCAACGGAGGACATTATTTCATAAAATGTTATTTATTTTGGTGTTATTATATACATAAATGACATTTGAAATTATAAAAAACTAAAATAGACTCACTGTAGTATAGTTTTTTGCATTTCTATTCAATTTGTTCGCATTTCTTATCATAAAAGACTGAACCTAAAGAGATGACAATATAACTAAATAGAAGACTTATAGTGGTGTTTTAATTTCTAACTAACTTTGTATATTTTCATGATAATAAATGAAGTAAAAAGATGATATAAAACTCAAATAGACTTATAGCAATGTTGTTTTAATGCTATGTATTTATTTTTGTGTGCATTTGCATAATAAAAGGATTTAGCTTGAAAAGATAATAATATAAACCAATAGATGACATTATTCCTACCAAATTTGTATGCTTTGATAATATTATGTGCAGACATGAGGCATTAAATAATTTAAAAGTTAAATAGACTAGCTGTAGTAGAGTTTTCAAGCATTTATATTTATTTTGTATGCATTTTTGTCACAAAAGACTAAAATTGAAGAGATGACAATATAACCCACTAGAAAGTATCATTCTAACATTGAATGTTTTTATGATATTATGAGCATAAATATGACAAAAAATAAAATAAGACTCAAATAGACTAGTAACGATGATGTTTTAATGCATTTTTATTTATTTCTGCATGAATTTTGGGTCATAAAGTATTTAATTTGTAAAGATAATAGTACAAATTAATAGAAGGTATTATTACAAGCAATGTTATTCATTTTGGTGATATTATGTGAAAAAATGAGGCACGAACGGATATAAAAATTAAATAAACTAACTGCAGTATTGTTTTACTGCATTTCTATTCCTTTTATGTGCATTTGTTATTATAAAGGATTTAATTTGAAGATATAACAATATAAGTCAATGGAAGATATAATTTCAACTAACTTTATATATTTTCAAGATATCATGTGCATGAATGAGGTAAAAAATGATATAAAAAATTATGCTTGGAAAAATAGAAATGCAATCCAATAGAGGGCATTATTCCAAGAAATGTTATTTATTTTGATGTCATTGTATGTAAAACTGAGGCATGAAATGGTATAAAACTTAGATAGACTAACTGTAGTACAGTTTTAATATATTTTTATTCATTTTGTGCGTATTTTTTTATCATAAATAACTGATTTTGAAGAGATAACAATACAACTCAATAGAAGACATCATTATGAGTAACTTTGTATGTTTTCTTGATAATAAATTAGGTAAAAATATTGTAAAACTCATATAAACTCATTTTTATGTGCATTTCAGGTGTTAAGAGGCTTAGTTTGCAAATATAATAATATAATTCAACAGAAAAATATTATTTTAACTAATGTTTTTATTTTGATGATATTATATGCGCAGAAGAGACATAAATGATATAAGCTTAAAATCAATTGACCATAGTACAATTTTAATGCATTTCTATTCATTTTGTGAGTATTTCTTATCATAATGGACTAAATTTGAAGAGATAATAATATAACCCAACAGAAGAAATCATTTCAACTAACTTTCTATGTTCTAATTATATTATGTGCATAAAATATAAAAATGATATAAAACTCAAATGGACTTGGAGTAATGATGTTTTAATGCATTTGCATATTTTTTTTGTCTGTATTTCAGGTCTTAAAGGACTTAGTTTGCATAGATAATAAAACAAACCAGTAGGGCTATGAAATGTTATAAAACTAATATTGAATTTGAAGAGATAACAATATAACCTAGCAGCATTCAAACTAACTTTGTATATTTTCATGATATTATTAGCATAAATGAGAAAAAAAATATAAAACTCAAATAAACTAGTACCAGTGATATTTTAATGCGTTTGTATTCATTTCTGCATTTATTTTGGGTCATAGTCTTTAGTTTGCAAAGATAATAGTACAAACTAATAGAGGATATTATTACAATCAATGTTATTTGTTTTGTTATTATTATGTGCAGAAATAAGATAAGAAATTATATAAAACTCAAATAGACTAACTATAGTACAATTTAAATGCATTTCTATTTATTTTTTGTGCATTTCATGTCATATAAAGGAATGGATTTGAAAACATAACAATATAATTGAATAGAAGAAATCAATTCAACTAAATTTTTATGTTTTCAAAATATTATGTGCTTAAATGAGGTAATAAATGATATAAAACTCATTTTTGTATGTATTTTGGGTCATAAAATGACTTAGTTTGTAAAGATAAAAATACAAATGTTAATTATTTTTGTGATATTATGTGCAGAAATTATGAATAAAATGATATAAAACTTAAGAAGACTCACTGCAGCATAGTTTTAATGCATTTTTCTTCATTTCATATGCATTTTTTTGTCATAAAGGACTAAATATGAAGAGATATCAATATAATCCAATAGAAGACATCATTCTAATTAATATTATATATTTTTATGATATTATGTGACTAGGAGTGATGATTTTTTAATGCGTTTGTATTCATTTTTTTGTGTATATTTTTTATGATACAAACCAATGTAGTATATTATCCCTACCATTTTTATTTTTTTTGGTGATATTAAATACAAACCAATGTATTTCACGCAACGAGGCATGAAATAATATAAAACTTAAATAGACATATTGTAGTACAGTTTACTGCATTTCTATTAGTTTCATGAACCTTCCTTGCCATAAAGGACTGAATTTGAAGAGATGTCAATATAACCCAATAAAAGATATCATTCCAACTAACCTTATATGTTTTCATGATATTAGGAGCCTACATCACGTAAAAAATGATATAAAACTCAAATAAACTAGCAATGATGCTTTTTTTAATGTATTTGTATTCATTTTTGTGTGCATTTTAGGTCTTAAAGGACTTAATTTGCAAAGATAATAATACAAATCAACAGAGGACATTTTCTTAGCAATATTAATTATTTTAGTGATATTATTTGAAAAACTTAAGAATGAAATAATATGAAACATAAGAATGAAATATTAAATTGTCTTACAGTTTTAATGCATTTCTATTTATTCCGTACGTCGTTCTTGTCATAAAGGACTGAATTTGAAGAGAAGTAAATATAACTCAATAGTCCAATCAACTATATATATTTTCATGATATTATAAGCTTAAATGAGGCAAAAAAAATAATATAAAATTCAAATAGACTAGGAGCGATGATTGTTTAATGTGTTTGTATTCATTTTTTATGAGCATTTCGGGTCATAAATGACTTAGTTTGTAAAGATAATAATATAAACTAATAGAAGACATTATTGCGATAATTTTTCTTTGTTTCATTAATATTATGTACAGAAATGAGAAATAATATGATATAAAACTTAAATAGACTAACTGTAGTAAATATACCTTTATAACTAATCTACCTTTATAATATGATATAAAGGTAGATTAGTTATGTTGAATTCTGTTCTATTGGCATTACCATTGTATTTCAAAGTGGGTGGTGGTCAAAATTGATCGGTTGAGAAGACAATTTTTATGGGCTGGGGTGGAGGTGATACACACTAGAAAATATGCACTCATCAATTGGGGGGCTATTTGTTTGCATAAAGAACAGGGGAGTTTGGGGATTTTGAACCTGGATCAGATGAATATTTCTCTTCTTTCCATAAACCAAAATAATTAGCATAAAAGTAATTTCAAATCCATTTGGAAAGAAGAGCAATATTCATCTGTAGTGCAATTTTGAAATTACATAAAACTTAAATAGACTAATTATAGTACAATTTTAATGCATTTTTATTCATTTTCATCCTATATCTTATCATAAAGGGCGGATTTTAAAGAGATAACAATATAACTAAATAGATGACATTATTCTAACAAACTTTGTATATTTTTATGATAATAAATGAGTTAAAAATGATATAAAACTCAAATAGACTTGTAGCAGTGTTGTTTTAATGTGTATATACTTATTTTTGTGTGCATTTTGGGTCAAAAAAAACTTATAACAAAATAATAATACAAATCAATAGTGGATATTATTCCTACCAACGTTATATTTTTTGGTGATATTATGCGCATATATGAGGTATGAAATGATATGACACACAAATATACTAATTGTAGTACATTTTTAATGTATTTTTATTCATTATGTGCACATTCCTTGTCATAAAAGATTGAATCTGAAGAGAGAATAATATAACCCATCAGAAGACATCATTTAAACTATTTTTTTACGTTCTCATAAAATAGCATGCACAAGTAAGACAAAAAATGATATAAAATACAAATAGATTAGTTTGCAAATATAATAATATAAACTAGTAGAGAATACCATTCCAACCAACTTTGTTAGTATTGGTGTTATTATATGCAGTAATGAGGTGCAATTTTGATATCAAACTTAAATAAACTAATTGTATTACTGTTTTAATGTATTTCTATTAGTTTTGTACGCATTTATTGTCATAAAGGACTGAATTTAATGTGATAACTCTATAACTCAATAGAAGACATCAGACCAACTAACTTCGTATTTTTTCATGACATTGTGTGCATAAATGAAGTAAAATAATAATATAAAACTCAAATATGCTAGCAACGATGATGTTTTAAAGCATTTGTATTAATTTTTGTGTGTATTTCAGGTCTTGAAAGACTTAGTTTGCAAGGATAATAATACAATCAATTAGAGGACATTATTTCAAACAATGTTGTTTATTTTGGTGTTATTATATGTAGAAATGAGGTATAAAATGATATGAAAGTTAGATAGAATAACAGTAGTATAATTTTAATGCATTTATATTCATTTTGTGCGTATTTCTTGTCATATAGGACTGAATTTGAAGAGATGTCAGTATAACCCAATAGAATAAAATATTTCAACTAACTTTATATGTTTTTATGATATTATGTGCATAAATGAGATAATAATGATATAAAACTCAAATAGACTATAAACGACAATGTTATAATGTCTTGCAGCCTATCAAAGAATTTTCATCAAAAAAAAACACCAAAGGATACTATAGAAATACATTTTTTTCATAAATAATTGTCGTGCAGAGGTTGCCTAAACATCGAATGAAAAAGTTGGTGGTGTCAGCATTTAGGATTTAAGACATGGTACAACTGGAATATTTCCTTAACTAGATGGATCATTTCTAAGTTCTGAAGGATTCTTTTAGTCATCCATTGTTTGCATGATAATAAATGAAGTAAAAATAATAATATAAAACTCCAACAGACTTGTAGCGATGTTGTTTTAATGCGTATGTATTCATTTTTGTGTGCATTTGCATAATAAAAGGATTTAGTTTGAAAAGATAATAATATAAGCCAATAGATGATATTATTCCTACTAATTTTGTATGTTTTGGTTATATTATGTGCAGAGATGAGGCATGAAATAATTTAGAACTTAAAATAGGCTAATTGTAGTAGAGTTTTAATGCATTTATATTCATTTTGTATGCATTTTTTATGACTAAAATTGAAGAGATGATAATATAACCCACTAGAAAGTATCATTCTAACTTTGAATGTTTTTATAATATTATGCACATAAATATGACAACAAATAAAATAAAACTCAAATAGACTAGTAGCAGTAATGTTTTAAAGCGTTTTTATTCATTTTTACATGAATTTCGTGCTCATAAAGTACTTAATTTGCAAATATAATAGTACAAGCAAATTGAAGACATTATTACAAGCAATGTTATTCATTTTGATGATATTATGTGAAAATAGAGTCGCGATGATATAAAAATTAAATTAACTAACTGCGGTACTGTTTTAATGTATTTCTATTTTTTTGTGTGCATTTGTCATTGTTATTTTCAAGGACTTAATTTGAAGAGATAACAATATAAGTCAATGGAAGACATAATTTGAACTAACTTTATATATTTTTAAGATATCATGTGCATAAATGAGGTAAAAAAATGATATAAAAAACTGTGTTTGGAAAGATAGTAATACAATCCAATAGAGGGCATTATTCCAACAAATTTTATTTATTTTGGTGTTATTATATACAAAACTGAGATATGAAATGATATAAAACTTAGATAAACTAAATGTAGTACAGTTTTAATGTATTTCTATTCATTTTGTGCGTATTTCTTATCATAAATGACTGAATTTGAAGAGAGAACAATACAACTCAACAAAAGACATCATCTGTGTAACTTTGTATGTTTTTATGATAATAAATGAGGTGAAAAAATTTATAAAACTCATATAAATTTATAGCGGTGTCCTTTTAATGAGTTTGTACTCATTTTTATGTGCATTTCAGGTGTTAAGAGGCTTAGTTTGTAAATATAATAATATTGTTACACTTAATATCTTCTTTGATTTGTCGATTTGCAAAATAATCTTGAATTTTACAATTTGCCTTGTTTGAGTTTTGTGCAGGGATTAACATGCAAATGGACTAGTGCACAAGAACCAAGACTAGTGCTGGGATATAAGAGCTTAATCAAGACTACATTAGGCTTAGGTTTAGTTAGATTCAAACTGGGTTGAATTGGTCAAGATAAATTGAGCTTAAACAATAAGAAAATTGCATCTGCCCAGGGAATCATTATAACGATTCAGTAAACGTTATAACGATTCATCTCAATACTCAAAAATATTCTAAGGCAGAAATATTCTAAAAGAAACCAGAGTGTATCGTTATGTAACGATTCAGTAATCGTTACAACGATTTGGGAAACGTATAACGATTTGATAAATCGTTATAACGTTTCAATTCAGTTGATCCAACTTCTTTCGAAACCGTTATAACGATTCGTAAACCGTTATAACGGTTCAGGCTGAAAAATAGTTTCTTAGAAAATTCTATTTTAAAAGGATCACCTCTCTCATTGAAAATTGATCTGACTGAGTTGGAATTTGATCTATCTAGCAAAATCATTACTCCAGAGAGCTTATTAGCCATATACAAAATGAGAGAGATAATTCAAGAGATTGATACACTCAATTAGCCAAATCCTTGTTCAAGCTCAATCTTGCTTCTCTCTATTCTCCCAACTTGATCCTTCGTGATCTTCTTGAAAATATTCTTTTGAGCTGTAGTGCTCACATTTTCTTGAGTGTGTTGTCACTCACCTTTTGAGTGTGTTGTCACTCATCTTTCTTGAGTATGTTGTCACTCGCCATTTTGAGTGTGTTGTCACTCTTGTTACCGATAAGCTTGGCAGCCTATTTTTGTAAGGGACCAAGTTCTACAAGTGTAAAAACATTTTTTAAATATATCGGCTCAACCTCAATTGTTAGAGGTTGAGGGTCCTAGAGATGTAGGCATTGTTAAAGCCGAACTCCGTTACATCTTGTGTTCTTGCTTTATCTTTACTTTCTTTTCTCACATTTCTTTGATTGCTATATTCTTGTGAGAATTGAATTGATTTAAATCGTATTCCGCTGCCATTATTACACTTGAACATTAAGCCCCAAACCGGTTTATACATTTCTACCTTAGGTTCTTTACATTCTTGCACTATCTTGACCTTTCAATACCACCATCCTAGGGCTTCTTCAAAGGTTTATCAAATACAATCTAACATAGGACATTGTTCTAACTAATGTTTTTATTTTGGTGATATTATGTGCGCGGAAGAGGCATAAAATTATATAAAGCTTAAAATGGACTAACCATTATACAGTTTTAATGTATTTCTATTCATTTTGTGAGTATTTCTTATCATAAAGGACTAAATTTGAAAAGATAATAATATAACCCAACAGAAAATATCATTTCAACTAGCCTTTTATGTTCTAATTATATTATGTGCATAAAGAGATAAAAATGATATAAAACTCAAATGGACTAGTAATGATGTTTTAATGAATTTGCATATATTTTTGTCTGCATTTCGGGTCTTAAAGGACTTAGTTTGCATAGATAATAAAACAAACCAATAGAGGTATGAAATGATATAAAACTTAAATAGACTAACGGTAGTATAGTTTTAAGATTTGTACACATTTCTTGTCATAACTTTGTATGTTTTCATGATATAATGTGCATAAATGAGGCAAAAAATTATATAAAACTTAAATAGATTAGTAGCAGTGATTTTTTATACATTTGTATTATTTTTTGTATGTATTTCGGGTCTTAAAAGACTTAGTTTGCAATGATAGTAATACAATCCAACAGGGGACATTATTCTAACAAATATTGTTTGTTTGTGTTATTATATGAAGAAATGACGCTTCAAATGATATAAAACTTAAATAGACTAATAGTAGTAAAGTTTTATTGGATTTCTATTCATGTTTTGCACATTTCTTGTCATAAAGGACTGAATTTGATGAGATAACAATATGACTAAATACAAAGAGAAAATCTTTTTATCCCCCAAAAAATCCCCCATGCATTTTCTCGTACATCACGACTCCCTATACAACCCATGTGATGTTGTCGTTTTTCTATTTAAATACTCAGTTCACTTATCTAAATACGTAATTCACTTATCTAAATACTTAGTTCATTTATCTATACATGATATATATATATATATATATATATATATAAATACCCAAGTCATTTTTATTTCTTGAGGCTTTTCTTCTCTCTCATCTGTCACGTGTTTCCCCATGCAACCCATGTGATGTTTGTCTTTTTTTTTATCTAAATACCTAATTCACCTATCTAAATAAATACCTGACTCATCTATCTAAATACCTAGTTCGCTAATCTAAATACTTGGTTCATCTATTTAAATATCTGATTCACTTGTGATGTTTGTTATTTTCTTCTCTCTCATCTGTCATACGTATTTTCTTGTACAACTCATGTGATGTTTGTCAGTTTCTCCCATGCGATTTTGTTTTCCTGGACTTTTTTTCTCTCTTGCTATTTTTTTTGGTAAATAACTGAGTCACATATCTAAATATCTAAGTTACATATTTAAATACCTAAGTTATATATCTAAATACCTAAGCCTCATATCTAAATGTTCGAGCCTCATATCTAAATGCCCAAGTCACATATCTAAATACCTGAGTCACATATATAAGTACCTGACTCACTTATATAAATACATGTCTCACTTATATAAACTACCTGACTTATTTATCTGACTCGGTTATATAGATGGACGTACATTTTTTTGTCAAAAATGGAAAGTTAGTTACAGAGGATGTATTTTTTTGTCAAAAATGAAAAGATAGGTAGGAGGATTTTCTTGAGGGATTTGCTTCAGGGGAACTGTTAGTCGATCCCAAATATAAAATAACTTTATATGTTTTCTTGATAATAAGCGAGGTAAAAATTGATATAAAACTGAAATAGATTTTGTAGCGGACATGAGACATGAAATGATATAAAACTTAAATAGACTAACTGTAGTATAATTTTAATGCATTTTTATACATTTTGTACGTATTTATTGTCATAAAAGACTGAATTTAAAGAGATGACAATGAACTAGCACTGAATTTATACTAATTTTGTATATTTTCATGATATTATTTGCATAAATGAGAAAAAAAAATATAAATTTAAATAAACTAGCAGTGATGTTTTAATGCTTTTGTATTCATTTCTGCATTTATTTCGGGTCATAGTCTTTAGTTTGTAAAAATAATAGTACAAACCAATAGAGGACATTATTACAACCAATGTTATTTATTTTGTTATTATTATTAGCAGAAATAAGACATAAAAGGATATAAAACTCAAATATATTTGTTTTTTTGTGCATTTCATGTCATAAAAGGAATAAATTTGAAATGATAACAATATAATTGAATAGAAGACATCAATTCAACTTTTTATGTTTTCATAATATTATATGCTTAAATGAGAAGACATCATTCTAATTAATATTATATATTTTTATGATATAATGTGACTACATGAGGTAAAAATAATAATATAAAACTCAAATAGACTAGGAGCGATGATTTTTAATGTGTTTGTATTCGTTTTTGTGTATATTTTGGGTGATAAATTACTTAGTAGGTAATGATACAAACCAATACAGGACATTATTCCTACAATTGTTATTCATTTTGGTGATATTATGTGCATAAATGAGGCATGAAATAATATAAAATTTAGATAGACATTGTAGTACAGTTTAATGCATTTCTATTAGTTTCATGCACATTCTTTGCCATAAAGGACTGAATTTGAAGAGATGTTAATATAACCCAACAAAAGACATCATTCCAACTAACCTTATATGTTTTTCATGATATTATGTCCCTACATGAGGTAAAAAAATGATATAAAACTCAGATAAACTAGGAGCGATGATTTTTTTAATGCATTTATATTCATTTTTATGAGCATTTCAGGTCATAAATGACTTAGTTTATAAAATAATAATACAAATCAACAGAGGACATTTTTCTTATCAATATTATTTGTTTTGGTGATATTATTTGCAGAAATAAGGCATAACATGATACAAAACTCAAATAGACTAACTGTAGTACAATTTTAATGCATTTCTATTAATTTTGTACACATATCTTGTAATAAAGGACCAAATTTGAAGAGATGACAATATAACCTAACGAATACATTGTTCCAACTAACTAAAACTCAAATAGACTACTAGCGGTGTTGTTTTAACGCGTATGTATATTTTTGTGTGCATTTAAGATAATAAAGGGCTTAGTTTGTAAAGATAATTATATAAACTAATAGTGGAGATTATTCCTACCAATGTTTTTTTCTTTTTGGAGATATAATGGGCAGACATGAGGCATGAAATGATTTAAAACATAAATAAAATAACTGTAGTACTATTTTAATATAATTCTAATCATTTTGTGCATATTTCTTGTCATAAAAACTGAATTTGAATAGACGACTGCAATATAACCCAATTAGAAGACATCATGCCAACTAACGTTGTATGTTTATATGATATTATGTACATAAATGGGCAAATAATGATATAAAACTAAAATCGACTAGTAGCAGTTATGTTTTAGTGTGTTTGCATTCATTTTTTCATTCATTTTTGCATGCATTACGGGTCATAAAGTACATAGTTCGCAAAGATAATAGTAAAAACCAACAGAAGACATTATTACAAGCAATGTTTTTTATTTGGGTGATATTATGTGCAGAAATGAGGCACAAAATGATATAAAATGGAATGAACTAACTGTAGTATTATTTTATGCATTTATATTATTTTCTTTATGCATTTCTTGTCATAAAGAACTGAATTTAAAAAGGTAAAAATATATGCCAATAGAAGATATTATTTCAACTAATTTTGTATGTTTTTCTTGAAATTATGCACATAAATGAAGTAAAAATGATATAAATATTCAATAGACTCGTAGCACTGAAGTTATAATGTATTTATATTCATTTTTGTGTACATTTTGGGTCTTAAAGGACTTAGTTTGCAAAGATAATAGTAAAAACCAATAGAGGACATTATTCCGCCAATTTTTCTTTGTTTCATTAATATTATGTACAGAAAAGAGACATAATATGATAAAAACTAAGATAGACTAACTGTAGTATAGTTTTGTTGCATTTTATTTTATTTTGTGTGCATTTCTTGTCATAACAGATTGATTTTGAAGTGATAACAATATAATCGAATAGAAGACATAATTCTAACTGACTTTGTATATTTTCATGATATTATGTGCATTAATAAGTCATAAAATGATATAAACTCAAATAGATTATCAGCGGGGATGTATTAATAATGCATTTGTGTTCATTTTTGTGAGCATTTTGGGTATTATAAGACTTAGTTTGCAAAGATAATAATACAATCTAACAGAAGACATTATTCCTGCAGCTGTTGTATGTTTTGGTGTTATTATATGCATGAATGACCTTTGAAATGATAAAAAAACATAAATAGATTAACAATAGTACAGTTGTAATACATTTCTATTCATTTTGCGCACATTTCTTATCATAGAAGACTGAATTTGAAGAGATAATAATATAACCAAATAAAAGACATCATTTCAACTAACTTTCTAAGTTTTCATGATATTATATGCATAACTTAGGCAAAAAAGATAAGAAACTCAAATAGACTAGCCGCGGTGATGTTTTAATGCATTTGCATATATTTTTGTTTGCATTTCGGGTCTTAAAAGATTTAGTTTGCAAGGATAGCAATACAAACAAGTGTAGCACATTATAACAACCAATATTTTTTATTTTAGTGTTATTTTGTGCTGAAATGAGGTATGATATGATATAATACTTAAATAGACTAAATGTAGTACTATTTTAATACATTTCTATATATTTTTGTAGGAATTTCTTGTAATAAAGGACTGAATTTGAAGAAGTAAAAATAAAACTCAATAGAAGAAATCTACCAACTAATTTTGTATGTTTTCATGATATTATGTGTATAAATGAGGCAAAAAATAATATAAAACTCAAATAGACTAACAGCGGTGATGTTTTTAATGCTTTTGTATTCATTTTTGTATGCATTTCGAGACTTTAGGACTTGGATTGAAAAGATAATAAAACAATACAATAGAGGATATTATTCCAACAAATATTATTCGTTCTGGTATTATTATATACAGAAATAAGGTATTAAATGATGTAAAACTGAAATAGACTAACTGTAGTATATTTCTAATATATTTTTATTCATTTGTGAGTATTTTGTGTCATAAGGACCGAATTTGAAGGGATAACAATACAACTAAATAGAAGACATCATTCTAACTAACATTGAATATTTTTAAGATATTAAATGAGGTAAAAATTGATATAAAACTCAAATAGACTTATAACGGTGTTGGTGATAACAATATAACATATATAGAAGATATCATTCTAACTAGCATTGAATGTTTTCGTGATAATAAATGAGGTAAAAAATGATATAAAACTTAAATAAACTTGTGTTGTTGTTTTAGTGCGTGTGTATTTATTTTTGTGTGTTTTCGGGTCATAAGGATTTAGTTTGCAAATATAATAATACAAACCAATAGAGAACATTATTCTCAATGTTTTTTATTTTGGTAATATTATGTGCAGACATGAGAAATAAAATGATATAAAATTTAAATGAACTAAATGTAGCAAAGTTTTGATGCATTTCTATTAATTTTGTGGGCATTTATTGTCATAAAAAATTAAATTTGAAGATATGACAATACAATCCTATCTAATAGAGAAAGTAAGTCGAGAAGGAAGATCATGCGATTGAAGGCGCTTCTCAAAGCTCAGCAGCATACCGAGCCGGGTACCATGAGGGTCTGGCGAAGCGTGGAGAGAAGCAACAAAAGGGAATCATAATGCGCTACGCCTATCTATAAAGGGAATCATAAAGCCACAAATAATCACTTCTATTCCTTAAAACACATATAATCCTAACTGCTTGCTCCACTCTAGTATTGTTGTAGGATCACCATCCATTTTGACTTGTCGCTACGCATATAATACCAACTAATTTTGAATATTTTCATAATATAATGTGCATAAATTAGGCAAATAATTATATAAAACTAAAAATATACTAATAGTGTTGTTGTTTTAATGTGTTTGTATTCATTTTGACATGCGTTTCTGGTCATATAAAGTACTTAGTTTGCAAACATAATAGTACAAACCAATAGAGGGTTTTATTAGGACCAATGTTATTTGTTTTGCTTATGTTATGTGGACAAATGAGGAATGCAATTACATAAAACTCAAATAGACTAACTGTAGTACATTTTTAATGCATTTTTATTCATTTTCATCCTATATCTTATCATAAAGGGCGGAATTTAAAGAGATAACAATACAACTAAATACATGATATTATTTTAACTAACTTTGTATGGTTTCATGATAATAAATGAGTTTAAAAATGATATAAAATACAAATAGATTTGTAGCAGTGTTGTTTTAATGTGTATGTATTCATTTTTGTGTTTTTGTGTGCATTACGGGTCAAAAGAACTTATTGCAAAATATTAATACAAATCAATAGTGGATATTATTCCTGCCAAAGTTGTTTCTTTGGTGATAAGTGCATATATGAGGCATGAAATGATATGATACATAAACATACTAATTGTAGTACAATTTCAATGTATTGTTATTCATTTTGTGTGCATTCCTTGTCATAAAAGATTGAATCTGAAAAGATGATAATATAACCCATCATAAGACATCATTTTAACTAATTTTGTATGTTCTCATGATATTATGTGCACAAGTAAGAAAAAAATGATATAAAATAAAAATAGACTAGTAGCGGTAATGTTTAAATGTGTTTGTATTCATTTTTTTTGTGTATTTTAGGTCTTGAAAGACTTAGTTTGCAAATATAATAATATAAACTAGTAGAGGATATTATTCCAAATAACTTTGTAAGTATTGGTGTTATTATATACAGTAATGAGGTGCAATTTTGATATAAAACTTAACTAGACTAATTGTATTAATGTTTTAATGTATTTCTATTAGTTTTGTGCGCATTTATTGTCATAAAGGACTGAATTTAAAGTGATAATAATATAACTCAATAGAAGACATCATACCAACTATGTATTTTGTTCATGATATTATGTACATAAATAAAGTAAAATAATAATATAAAGCTCAAATAGGCTAGCAACGATGATATTTAAAAGCATTTGTATTAATTTTTGTGTGCATTTTAGGTCTTGAAAGACTTAGTTTGCAAAGATAATAATACAATCAAATAGAGGATATTATTCCAAACAATTTTGTTCATTTTGGTGCTATTATATGCAGAAATGAGGCATGAAATGATATGAAAGTTAGATAGACTATCAGTAGTACAATTTTAATGCATTTATATTCATTTTGTGCTCATTTCTTGTCATATAGGACTGAATTTGAAGATGTGTCAGTATTACCCAATAGAATAAAATATTTCAACTAACTTTATATATTTTTATGATATTGTGAACATAAATAAGACAACAAATGATATAAAACTCAAATAGACTATAAGCGTCATTGTTTTAATGTGTTTGTATTAATTTTTGTGTGCATTCTGGGTCATAAAGTAATTAATTTGTAAAGATAATAGTATAAACCAATAGAAGACATTATTACAAGCAATGTTATTCATTTTGATGATATTATGTGAAAAAAATGCGGCACAATGTCATATATAAATTAAATTAACTTAATGCAGTACTGTTTTAATGCATTTCTATTCTTTTTGTGTGCATTTGTTATTTTCAAGGACTTAATTTGAAAATATAACAATATAAACCAATGGAAGACATCATTTCAACTAACTTTTTATGTTCTAATTATGTTATGTGCATAAAGAGATAAAAATAATATAAAACTCAAATGGAATAGGTGTAGTGATGTTTTAATGCATTTGTATATATTTTTGTCTACATTGCGGGTCTTAAGGGACTTAGTTTGCATAGATAATAAAATAAACCAATATAGGTATGAAATGATATAAAAATTAAATAGACTAAAGGTAGTATAGTTTTAAGATTTTGTACACATTTCTTGTCATAAAGGACTGAATTTGAAGAAATAATAATATAACTTTATATGTTTTCATGATATTATTTGCATAAATTATGTAAAAATTATATAAAATTCAAATAGACTATTAGTGCTGATATTTAATGCGTTTGTATTGTTTTTTGTTAGTATTTTGGGTCTTAAAAGACAGTTTGCAATGATAATACAATCCAACAGAGGACATTATTGCAACATATGTTGTTTGTTTTGGTGTTATTACATGAAGAAATGATGCTTCAAATGATATAAAACTTAAATAGACTAATAGTAGTACAGTTTTATTACATTTTTATTCATTTTTTACACATTTCTTATCATAAATGGCTGAATTTGATGAGATAATAATATGACTAAATACAAAACATCATTCTAACTAACTTTGTATGTTTTCTTGATAATAAGTGAGGTAAAAATTGATATAAAACTGAAATAGAATTTGTAGCGGATATGAGACATAAAATAATATAAAACTTAAATAGCTACAGTTTTAATATATTTTTATATATTTTGCACGCATTTATTGTCATAAAAGACTAAATTTGAAGAGATGACAGTATAACCCAATAGAAGACATCATTCAAGCTAACTTTGTATATTTTCATGATATTATTTGCATAAATGACAAAAACAATTTTATAAAATTCAATAAACTAGTAGCGGTGATGTTTTAATGCGTTTGTATTCATTTATGCATTTATTTTGAGTCATAGTCTTTAATTTGCAAAGATAATAGTATAAACCAATAGAGGACATTATTACAACCAATATTATTTGTTTTGTTATTATTATGTGCAGAAATAAGACATGAAATGATATAGAATTCAAATAGACTAACTGTAGTATAATTTCAATGCATTTTTATTTGTTTTTATGCATTTTATGTCAAAAAAGAATGAATTTAAAAAGATAATAAAATAAACAAATAAAATACATCAATTCAACTAACTTTTTATGTTTTCATAATTTTATGTACTTAAATGAGATAATAAATGATATAAAACTGATTTCTGTATGTATTTTGGGTCATAAAATGACTTGGTTTGTAAAGATAACAATAAAAATCAATAAAGAACATTATTCCTACCAATATATTTTTATTTCGTTATATTATGTGTAGAAATGACGTATAAAATGATATAAAACTTCAATAGACAGAATGTAGTATAGTTTTAATGCGTTTCTATTAATTTCGTGTGAATTTCTTATCTTAAAGGACAAAAATTAAATAGAGAACAATATAACCCAATAGAAGACATTATTTCAACTATGTTTGTTTATTTTCATGATATTATGTGCATAAATGAGGTCAAAAATAATAATATAAAACTCAAATAGATTAGTACCAATGATGTTTTAATGTGTTTATATTCATTATTTTTTTTTTCATTTCGGATCATAAAGGACTTAGTTTACAAAGATTGATTGTTTTGGTGATATTATGTGAAACAATTAGGAATAAAATGATATAAAACTTAAGTACACTCACTGTAGTATAGTTTTAATGCATTTTTATTCATTTTGCATGCATTTTGTTTTTGTCATAAATGACAGAATTTGAAGGGATATAAATATAATTCAATAAAAGACATCATTCTAATTAATATTATATATTTTTATGATATTATGTGACTACATGAAGTAAAAAATGATATAAAACTCAAATAGACTAGGAGTGATGATTTTTTAATGTGTTTGTATTCATTTTTGTGTATATTTGGGGTGATAAATTATTTAGTAGGTAATAATGCAAACCACATAGGATATTATTTCTAATTTTTTTATTTATTTGGATGATATTATGTGCAGAAATAAGATATGGAATAATATAAAACTTAAATAAACACATTATACTATAGTTTAATGCATTTCTATTAGTTTCATGCGTATTCCTTGCCATAATGGACTGAATTTGAAGAGATGTCAATATAACCCAATAAAAAACATAGTTCCAACTAATCTTATATGTTTTTATGATATTTTGTGCCTATATGAGGCAAAAAATGATATAAAACTCAAATAAACTTGGAGCGATAATTCTTTTAATACATTTTTATTCATTTTTGTGTGCATTTTAGGTCATAAAAATACTTCATTTGCAAAGATAATAATACAAAATCAATAGAGGATTTTTTTATGAATATTGTTTATTTTGGTGATATTATTTGCAAAACTTAAGAATGAAATAATATAGAACATAAGAATGAAATATAAAAGTGTCTTACAGATTGAATTTGTTTAATGCATTTTTATTCATTTCGTACGTCTTTCTTGTCATAACGGATTGAATTTGAAGAGAAGTCAATATAATCCAATATAAGACATCATTACAATCAACTATATATATTTTCATGATATTAGATGCATAAATGAGATAAAAAATAATATAAAACTCAAATAGACAAGGAACAATGATTGTTTAATGCGTTTGTATTAATTTTTATGAGCGTTTTGGGTCATAAAAGACTTAGTTTATGAATATAATAATACAAACCAATAGAGAATATTATTCCTACCAATCTGTTCATTTTGATGATATTATGTGCAGAAATGAGGCATGACATGATATAAAACTCAAATAGACTTGTAGCGGTGTTGTTTTAATGCGTATGTATATTTTTGTGTGATTTCAGATAATAAAGTGTTTAGTTTGTAAAGATAATAAAATAAATTAATAATGGACATTATTCCTACCATTATTTTTTTTGTTTTGGTGATATAATGGGAAGACATGAGACATGAGTGATTTAAAAATTAAATGGACTAACTATAGAATTATTTCAATGCATTTCTAAACAATTTGTGTGTATTTCTTATCATAAAGACAAAAATTGAATAGATGATAATATAACTCAATTAGAAGACATCATGCCAACTAACTTTGTATGTTTTCATGATGTTATGTGCATAATGAGTAAATAATGATATATAACTAAAATAGACTAGTAGCAACAATATTTTAATGTGTTTGCATTCATTACGGGTCATAAAGTACATAGTTTGCAAACATAATCGCACAAACCAATGGAAGACATTATTACAAGCAATGTTATTTATTTGGGTGATATTATGTGCAGAAATGAGGCACAAAATGATATAAAATGGAATGAACTAACTGTAGTATTTTTTGTGTGTGTTTATATTATTTTCTTTATACATTTTTTATCATAAAGGACCGAATTTAAAAAGGTAAACATATAAGCCAATGGAAGATAATATTTCAACTTTGTATATTTTTCTTGATATGCACATAAAAGAGGTAAAAAATGATATAAAAATTCAATAGACTCGTAGTGATGAAGTTATAATGTGTTTATATTCATTTTTGTGTGCATTTTGGGTCTTAAAGGACTTAGTTTGCAAAGATAATAGTATGAACCAATAGAGGACATTATTCTGATATTTTTTCTTTGTTTCATTAATATTATGTACCGAAATGAGACATAATATGATATAAAACTTAGATAGACTAACTGTAGTACAATTTTATTGCATTATTTTTATTTGGTGTGCATTTATTGTCATAACAGACTGAATTTAAAGAGATAACAATATAATCAAATAGAAGATATCATTCTAACTAACTTTGTATATTTTCATAATATTATTTGCATTACAAGACAGAAAATGATATAAACTCAAACGAATTAGCAGTGAGATGTTTTAATGCGTTTGTGTTCATTTTTGTGAGCACTTTGGTTCTTATAAGACTTAGTTTGCAAAGATAACAACACAATCCAACAAAAGGACATTATTCCAGCATATGTTGTTTGTTTTGGTGTTATTATATGTATAAATGACATTTGAAATAATAAAAAAACATAAATAGATTAACAGTAGTATAGTTCTAATATATTTTTATTCATTTTGTGTGCATTTCTTATCATAGAGGACTGGATTTGAAGATATAATAATATAACCAAATAAAAGACATCATTTCAACTAACTTTCTAAATTTTCATGATATTATATGCATAACTTCGGCAAAAATGATAAGAAACTCAAATAGACTAGTCACGGTGATGTTTTAATGCATTTGCATACATTTTTGTTTATATTTCGGGTCTTAAAAGTTTTAGTTTGCAAGGGTAGCAATACAAACAACCATTCTAACTAACATTGAATATTTTCATGATATTAAATGAAGTAAAAATTGATATAAAACTCAAATAGACTTGTAGAGGTGTTGGTGATAACAATATAACTAGATAGAAGATATCGTTCTAACTAACATTGAATGTTTTCATGATAATAAATGAGGTAAAAAATGATGTAAAACTCAAATAGATTTGTGGTGTTGTTTTAATGCGTATGTTTTTATTTTTGTATGCATTTCGGATTATAAGGACTTTGTTTGCTAAGATGATAATACAAATCAATAATAGTGTGCATACATGAGAAATAAAATAATATAAAATATAAATGGACTAAATGTAGTACAATTTTGGTGCATTTCTATCAATTTTATGCATATTTTTCATCATAAAAGACTGAATTTAGAGAGATAAAAATAACCAACTTTGTATATTTTCATAACATAACGTGCATAAATTAGGCCAAAAATTATATAAAACTAAAAATAGACTAGTAGCGGTGATGTTTCAAGTCATAAAGTATTTAGTTTGCAAACATAATAGTACGAACAAATAGAGGGCTTTATTACAACTAATATTATTTGTTTTGCTTATGTTATGTGGAGAAATGAGGTATAAAATTTTATATAACAATAAACTAATTGTAGTGCATTTTAATGTATTTTGATTCATTTTATGCATATTTCTTATTATAAAGGGATAAATTTAAAAATATAACAATATAGCTAAATACATGACATTATTTTAACTAACTTTGTATGGTTTTAAGATAATAAATGAGTTTAAAAATGATATAAAACATAAATAGATTTGTAGCAGTGTTATTTTTATGTGTATGTATTCATTTTTGTGTGCATTACAAGTTAAAAGAACTTGTTGCAAAATAATAATACAAATCAATAGTGGATATTATTCCTGCCAAAGTTATTTCTTTAGTGATATTATGCGCATATATGAGACATGAAATGATATGACACATAAACATACTAACTGTAGTACAGTTTTAATGTATTGTTATTCATTTTGTGTGCATTCCTTATCATAAAAGATTAAATCTGAAAAGATGATATAACCCATCAGAAGACATCATTTTCACTAATTTTGTACGTTCTCATGATATTATGTGCACAAGTAAGGAAAAAATGATATAAAATAAAAATAAACTAGTAGTGGTAATGTTTAAATGTCTTTGTATTCATTTTTGTGTGTATTTTAGGTCTTGAAAGACTTAGTTTGCAAATATAATAATATAAACTAGTAGAGGATATTATTCCAAACAACTTTGTTAGTATTGGTGTTATTATATGCAGTAATGAGGTACTATTTTTGTATAAAACTTAAATAAACTAATTGTATTACTTTTTTATTGTATTTCTATTCATTTTGTGCGCATTATTGTCATAAAGACTGAATTTGAAGAGATAGCAATATAATTCAATAGAAGACATCATATCAACTAACTTTATATATTTTCATGATATTATGTGTGTAAATGAAGTAAAATAATAATATAAAACTCAAATAGGCTAGCAATGATGATGTTTTAAAGCATTTGTATTAATTTTTGTGTGCATTTTAGATCTTGAAAGACTTAGTTTGTAAAGATAATAATACAATCAAATAGAGAACATTATTTTAAACAATGTTGTTTATTTTGGTGTTATTATATGCAGAAATAAGATATGAAATGATATGAAAGTTACATAGACTAAATATAGTACAATTTTAATGCAGTTTTATTCATTTTATGCGCATTTCTTATTATAAATGATAAAATTTGAAGAGATAATAATATAACTAAATAGAAGAATTTATTCTAATTAACTCTATATGTTTCTTGATAAATAAATTTGGAAAAAATGTTATAAAACTCAAATAAACTTATAATAATGTTGTTTTAATGCATATATATTCATTTTTATGTGCATTTTGGTTCATAAAGGACTTAGTTTGTAAAGATAATAATATAAACCAATAGAAAAAATATTCCTACCAATATTGTTTGTTTTCGTGATATTATGGGCAGACATGAGGTATGAAATGATATAAAACTTAAATTGACTAATTGTAGGATAATTTTAATGCATTTCTATTTATTTTGTGTGCATTTCTTATCATAAAAAACTGAGTTTGAAGAGATGACAATATAAACTAGTAGGAAGCACTATTTCAATTAATATTGTATATTTTAATGATATTATGTGCATAAATAAAATAAAAATTTAATACATAACTCAAATAAATGAGTAGCAATGTAGTTTTAATGTGTTAGTATTTATTTTTGTGTGTATTTCAAGTATCAAAACACTTAGTTTGTAAAGATAATAATACAAATTACTAGAATAATCTTATCATAAAAGACTGAGTTTGAAGAGATGACAATATAGACTAGTAGGAAGCACTATTTCAATTAATGTTGTATGTTTTAATGATATTATGCGTATAAATAAAATAAAAATTTAATACAGAACTCAAATAAATGAGTAGCAATGTAGTTTTAATGTGTTAGTATTTATTTTTGTATGTATTTCAAATATCAAAATACTTAGTTTGTAAAGATAATAATACAAATTACTAGAATAAATTATTCGAAACAATGTTATTTATTTTGGTTATATTATTTGCTAAATTAAGGCACAAAATGAGATAAATTTTATATAGACTAACTATAATATAATTTTAACATATTTTTATTCATTTTACACACATTTCTTATTATAATTGACTGAATTTTAAGAGAGAATGATATAAACTAATAGAAGACAACATTCTAACTAATTTTTTGTTTATTTTCATAATATTTATGTGCATAAATAAACTAAAAAATAATATAAAATTTAAATAGACTAGTAGCGATAATATTTTAGTACATTTGTATTCATTTTGTGTGCATTTATGATCTGAAAAAATGTTTGTACCTTTTCCAAAAAAATGCTCGAACAAAATGTAATGAATGTTTACATCTTTCATAAGATTAATAAAAAAATAAAAAAAACTATCAAATTCAAAATATTCTTACTCAGAAAAGTATTATATCTGATACAAAAATCATTTCATAAAATGTAAAAAATATTTATATCATCCATTAAACTGAAATAATAATAAGAATATAGATAAAGTCAAAGTCATGGTGGTATAAAATAGGGGTGGTGTGAAAAGAGAAAAAAAGTGAAGGTAGGACAGAGGTGGTCCATAGATGAATGCAAGACGGAGTAGCAAAGACGGAGGAGGTGAATGTGGAGGAGGGTGAAATTGTGAAGGGGACAGTGGAGGTCGATAAAAATGAAAGTGAAAGGAAGAAGATGGAATATGAGAAATAAAATAAATGGAGCTCTTCTTATGGATCACTAAACACGTTGGAGGTGTGGAGAAACGGAGGTGGAGAACCGGAGGTCGAGAAAGGTGAAAATAAAATAAATGAAGTAAATATTGCTACTTTGTAAAATAATAATTTTCATAGAAAATTATTTTACATTTAAAAATTATTGAATGCAATTAAGAATTAAAAATAAAAATAAAAATATGTATAACGAAATCTAGCACGATTAAACGCACAATAATGTAACAATTAAACACAAATAAAAAGTGTCATCTTACATTTTAGACATACTATAACATTATAAAGGAAATTTTTAAAAGAAAAAAATAAATAATTATGACGAGGCAAAGCTAAAAAAATGTCTTTATATTTACTATTAGTAATCAAAGCACAAGTGCTGTTGTTACAAAACTTTAATTAGCATATATTAGATGAATAAACTAATTATCCGCCGTTAATGGTCCTATATATACCGAAGAATTTTAACAATCTAAACAAATTTCATTAATTTGGAACTGACCTAAAGTCCAAAAGTGATTAGTGATTCCAAGTGTGATTCTAGTACAGCCTTTAAATTAATTGTTTTAGCTGTTGCCATTACGGAAAAAATAAAGTGAGCTTGCCGCTATATATATATATATATAGTCTATAATAATCCCAATCATATGGTGCACCAAACCGTGCCTTAATGGAGAGAACGGCTAAAACCATCATTACCTCCATTTGATCCTTAGTTTCTTTAATTACAAATTACAATATTGTTGATAAGTACAACTCCACATAATATTATACAGGACCACACCTGCCAACTAACAATTAGCTTGCTATAAATACCCTTACTAAAAGTCATTGCGAGTTCAAATTGACAAATTAAAAAGCAGTTTCCAAACATTTGACTCGCCAAAGAAAAGAGTCCCAATCTGCTAGAAGAATTGTGATGGCAAAAGTTACATATTTTGAAGCATTCATTTTCATTTATTTATCCTATTCGACTTATACACTACATGAAATTGAAAAATTACAAAATTGGCTTATAAAGTAAAAGAAATTATTCATGAACTAGATAGAGTTCAATAGATTATTGAGTCACTACGAGAAATTTAGACACGTAGCGGCTTCACTAAAAGGAATTTGCACATCATTTTTGAATCATCAATACAATTTTACATAAGTACATTTGATGACTGACTCCTTGGTCTCCTGTTGCACCCCCTGAGGATTGTTTTAATTTCTGCTGTGAGGAAGAATGATTTTAAATAGTTTCTGAATGGTTTTTATAGAGAGATCAGATTGCTACGTCTAATTTTGGACAGTGAGATTTTTGACGATTCGTGGTCAGGAATTGGAGTAAAGCAATTACCAGCTATATCTTTCCTTTAATGGGTCTTTGCTGAGTTGGTTACTGTTATATTCAATTGGAATTGCTCTGTAAAACTCTCATCATCTTAGGGGCAATGCAACTAGACAGGATAGGATAGAGTATCAGTAAGGAAAATAATACACTATTGGTATGAAATTGAGAATACTACGAGCAGAGCGGTAAAAAAAATATAAAAAGTAAAAACTATTTCATAATGCATCTTTACAGGAATTGTATGCTGTTTGATTATAGGATGGTAACGTAAGGGCTAAGGGAGGTTTTCTAATTTTACTTCTGCAGTTATTTTTTAATTTAAATATGGATCACTGTATGCATCAGACACCGCATACTAGTCTAATATGATTTCCCAAAAAAACGATAGTCAACACTCCATGTCAGAATATTTTTCAAAAAAAATAAAAAATAAATCATTGAGTCTTGACTATATACTACCATGACATTAAATTGTGGCACCTACCTGTTAAAGGTATAGCTTGAGATAGTAAAACTGTATAGCAGATATTGTATGATGTGGAAAATGTTTAGCAATAAAATTAGTTAGTTAAATAATTAGTTTATAAATAAAAATTTAGTCATTATAATCAAATTATTTCAAAATAATAAAAATTATTATCATTCTCTCTCTTCCCTATTTATTCTCTAATTCTATCATAATATCAGAACAAGAACATTGTTGAAATTAGACCAATATCTATTTCAGAACCTATGCATCTTATCTCAGACTATTCCAAAATTTATTCTATTTTTCTCAGCTATTCTAAAATAAATCTCTATTCCAATCTTCTATTTCTATTCATGTCTCCTCTCTCTGCTACTTTGTTCTCTCTGATGAGACAACATCCACTTCTCTATTCCTTTCTCTTTCTTCTCTGAAATAAATCCCTATTCACTGCCTCCATCTCTCCAGTTTCCCGCCTCGATCTCCTTTCCTCTGCTTGTCTCAAGCTCATGTCAGAAGGCCCTCAGTTCCATGAGCACATCGCCTCTCCTCAACCAGCTCATGCTCCAGATCTGTCTAGGAATCCGAGAGCCAGCCTTCAGATGGTGCAAAGCAGTCTTACCAGGAGCTGGTGGACTATAAGACCAGTCACAGGAAGCCAGTCTCAAGTGATGCCATGGCAGCTGGAAATGCCTCGACTGATGTTAGTGGATATTACGTCAAAGTGCATCAATGCTCAATTTATCAGCATAGGGATCAATCCCAAGGCCAAGTCATACTATCTTTTTGATGATTATGCTTACCTCTTATCTAGCCTAGCTTGTGGCCTTGCTGGTCTCTCCGTTGGAATGGCCATTATCGTTGGTGATGCTGGTGTTAGGGCAAATGCACAACAACTCAAGCTCTGTAAAGTGTTATTCCCAGTAATGTGTGTTCTGCAGCATCTGACGCGTTACTGCCCTGGCCAATTATTTCATGGAGGTCTCAGCAAGCTATCAGCAAACAGTCGTTTGTTTTGAGGCTCAATTACAGAGGTTGTCCCAAATTCTCTCACTCACAACATCCATAATCTGAATCAATACTGATTATACAATTCTATCGAAACCTATCTAACATTCACAATCAAACCTCTGTTCCCAATCAAATTTCAATTGTTCCAACAATGCACCAGGCTCCGATTCTTTTCTATTCTCCTCTTCTTATTTTTTTAAGAGAACTCAAATGAGTCTCGAAATGTTATTAAAAAGGGATAAATATCCTTCTATTAATATTTTAAAAATATCTCAAAAAGAATATGAAGTATTCAATAGTTTTTCTTGAGAGCCACAAGAGCTTATTCTTCTTTCTCTATCTGCTTTCTTCAAGGAGATCCGTAATACAATTGGAGATCAAATTCATAAACCGAGATGTTAGAACTCGTAATATGTGCAAACTCATTGTGCGGCACATCATGCGTGTCGCACGATGAGTTTGAGAGGGGATGTTAAAAATATAGACTGAGATAAATAGAATTATATAAAAGATATTGTGTGATGTGAGATGTTTAACAATAGAGTTAATTAGTTAGATAATTAATCTATAAATAAAGACTTAATCATTATAATTAAATTATTTCAAAATAATAAAGATTATTATCATTCTCTCCTCCTCTCTCATTCTCTAATTCTATCACTATCCGGATGTGCTAGACTGAGCTGATAAAAAATAAGTTAATTTAGATTCATTGACTCAAAGATGTCCTCTTCACACTTGTACTCACTCCATTCATTATATAAGGATGCACATACTTGACTATTGTCATTCCTAAATCTATTCCACAAAGAGAGAGAGGTGGCACTCAGCAACCATTTTCTCACAGTAGCGTCCATAACCATCTCCTTTCTCCTCCTTACCCCCAATGTTCTCTCAACTGATACAGGGCCATCTCCCAGTGAATCCCAAACTGCTACAAGGTCTACCAGATGCACCATATGTGCTGATCCAGTGTGCAGGGTCAATGGCGTGACGTACGAATGCGGTCAAGGGCGGATGTAGGATTTTAGTCAGGGGGCAATTATCGGATTATAATAGCTTATCGGGTTTAAATCCATTAACTAATCGGATACTAAATAAAATAATAATAATTTAATATATATTCTTACTTAATAAAAAAAATATTAAAATAATAAAATTTTATATATTAAAAATAACAACAAAATAAAACTCAAAGTAATAGATAATCAAGTTGATGAATACAATTTTCTTCTACGGAACTTTATATTTTGGCATCTTTGTATAATTATTTAATTATGCACGATATTAAATATTTTTTTCTCAATAAAAATAATCCAGACAATCCAAAGGAGGACAAAAAAAATTTTCAGGGGGGACAGATTACCGAAAACACTACCTAAAAGTATTATTTTTCAAAATCCAAAGGGGACAGCTGCCCCGGCTTTACCTGGGTCCGCCCCCTGAATGTGGCTATCCAGAAGCACAATGCAACAATGTTACTGTCGCATATAGTGGAGCCTGTTGAAACAATGGACACCCTAGTGCTAGTGAGCTACTCAGCTGCTGATCTTACAAGCATATATTTAATAAGGATTGTTTTGATAAGACTGTGTCAAGTGTTGCCTTTAGCATACTTATCTTGATGTCGATTAAAACTAATGCAACTATGCATAAAAAAGATACTTCGCTTGTTTATCGGTTCTTGCTTGTGCTTTTCTGTGGACTTCATCCCATCAATCTAAGAAGAAAAATACTTTTGACATCTTTTTGCTTTCGGATCATTTTGGAGACTTGAAAAGCACTTGGTCTCAGAACAGTATAATGAAATATGATTAATTATTAACAACAAAAGAGAGCGCTGTCATTCACGTAATCGCTTATTAGATAAAGTTCAGAAAAGCAATCTGCTATACACTACACGGAATGTGTGCTTGAGAGAAATTTAGAGGTGACATTCGGACGGGTCGGGTCGGGTACAGCTTTGGGCAGCTTTGGGCAGGGCAGGTCAGGTAAATTTGACCAAAAAATTATCGGGTACGGGTCGGGTTCGGGTCAATCCAGGTCGGGTCGGATTTTGGGTCGAACATTGTCGGATTTTTTCAGGTTTCGGATTCTTAGTTGCTCAGGTCATCTCAGATTTCGGGTTGGGTTCTTTTTTGTTATGTTTTATTTTGTGTCGGGTCGGGTTGGATTTTGGGTCGTCAGACTTTAATTTTTTTTTTCAGAAATTCATACAATATTAGGTCTAAATTATAAATTATATTATAATCAATTTGACTTTTTAAATAATATGGATATGATTAATTAATTTGGGCCTAGTCAAATCGGTTTCAGGTCGATATACTTCATTCATTTTATTAATAAACTGAAGATATACTACTTATGATAATTCTGATTAATAGACATTAATTTTTTTTATGATAATTTTAATTTATGACATATAAATTTTGATTAATATGCATTATTATTATAATTTGAAATGTATTTTTTTTATTTCAGTATAAATTCTGATTATATATATGTATGTAGGTAATTTCTTAATTAAAATTATCAAAATTATACGTGAAACTATTTGTACGTGCTATATTGATAAAGATATTTGTTAATTTGTATTAAAATAAACAGACGGTCCATCGTTGTTTATGAAACTCATGCTTAACTCGGTCCTCCTCTAAACCCGTACTTAACCCGATCTCCCTCAAAATAAACCAATAGTCAACTACAAGTTGAAATTATAAAGAGAAGTTTAATATTTATATAGTATAATTTTAAAATAATTAGATACATATATACAGCACGAATCAGGTCGGGTCGGGTTTAGTGTTATCTAATCTCGAATCATCTCGACTTTCGGGTTGTTCGGGTTCGGATCGAATCGAGTTTCGAGTCATCTGATCTCGGGTCATCTCAGATTTCAGATCGTTCGGGTTCGGATCGAGTCGAATTTTAGATTATCTAATCTCGAATCATCTCAAATTTCCAGGTCATTCGAGTTTGGTTCGAATCAAATCGGGTTTTAAATTATTTGATCTCGAGTCATCTTCAATTTCGAATCATTCGGATCCGAGTCGGATTAGATTTGGATCAATTTAACTTTCTAAAAAAATCAAATCAGATTAGATTCGGATCCGAACAGGTCAGACGGATTTCTCAAATCGAGTCGGATTTTGCTACCTCTAGAGAAATCCAACACAACTTACAATTTCCATCAATAGAAGACCAGGGGCATAATTTTGATGAGGTTTTCAGCGTCTTAAGAGTATATTTGATCAAAATCTAATTTTCTGCATTCTACTTTGTGCAAACTAGAGAGATGAACAAATAATATAAAAACATCTTACAAAATTAAATACAGATAAAGACAAATTATGTTGGAAAACCAACAGAAATAAATGTTGTTTTTATACTAGAAATAACTCACGAGAGATTACTGAACAATACAAGAACTATTCCAGAAAAGTTAGTTCGCTTTTTTACGCACTGCTAAAAATTTCAGGTTTCTATTCCTCATCAGATGAGCTCTGCATATACTCATCTCGCTGATGACCTCCTCCAGCAGTATCCTGTCCAAGACAACAAAATTTGTCACCATTGCCACATAAATTTATAAATTATGGCTGCTAGTTAAGTCAGAGTGTAGTGTTATGTGTGAAACGGAAAATCTAGGTCCCACACCATAATGGAAGTGGGGAGTACAAATGCTCTTGTACCAAAGTCAATCCAGTATAACTAAGCTGGAAGAAAAGATGATCTGGCCAGAAGTGACATTAATAGTATAGAAAAGAAAATACGTACAGCCATTTTGTCCCAATCTTTTAACTTTGAACCAAGCATGTAGCTATCTCGTAGCGGAGCCCATCCTAGAGCATTTGACTCTTCCTGAAAATAACAATCATAATATGAATTAATTTGTAATTAGAAATAAGGGGAGAGGAGAATGCTTCATGTTGGAATGCTCAATAGCTTACTGATGGTTTCTTTAACTCCGATAAAAATGTTTGCTTCCTTTGCTTTGCCAGAGCTGTAGAATTCAAATAAAATAATAAGATTAAAAATATATGATAAATTATACAGCATGCAAAAGACAAACAGAGGCCAGAATGCTTCAAATAGAAGATGGATGGAGTATTTTCAAAATTATAGTCAAAAGAAATTCAAAAATATGGTAAGTATTTGGTGAATTTTAACTCTGGGTTTTTAGCTAAAGCTTAAGCAAAAAGAAAAGAAAATGCTTGCAATAAGTTGGAAATAAAGTATAAGACAATGATGAAACACATAACAATTAGAAGAAAGTGAAAATTAAGTATAACATATATAACCTTTTGCATCCTTAGATCTTGAAGGATCTAGCTTTAGAGGATTTTGAGCTTTGCTCACCTGCCCATCACAACAGAAGGACAATAAATATACAGTTTCAGAACTAGGATTGCATACAACTTAAGAAAGTGTGATCTTACCGCATTAAACAACCGAACAACTGCATGATCATCATCAAACATACATAGAAAAAGAATAAAATCAGTCAATAGCTAAATGCAAAAATTAAGAAGACAAAAAAGCAAAGAATGGTTTATTCATTACCTCCTTTTGTTGCAATACTAATAAGGAGCTTTTCCTTTGCATCCAAGAAACTTTCAGGCTTCACATGAACCTTCTCAGCCACCTAATATTCAAGCAAGCACCAAAAACATACAACTTAGTCCTGAACATAGTAAATGAATTGCACAATTAAAAAAAAATACACACCAATTGTTTCTCCTTCCTGGCATGCCCCTTTGGTTTATGCTCCTCTTCCTCCTCTGCTAATTTCATAGCAACAAGCTTCTTGTGGGCAGCTAATATGGGCCCCTTCAATAAACAATTATCTCAACAATTAATGACAGGTCATGTGCTTGTGTGATTAATTATTATCACAAATAAGGTAAAATGCAAAAGGATTCCCAAAACACTATCTGAAATTGCATACTCACTTACATGGTTAAATTATCAGTTCTAACAGCTAATTGTTGTGGGCAGCTAATATGGGCCACAATTATCTCAACAATTAATAACGGGGTCATGTGCTTCTGTGATTAATTATTATCACAAATAAGGTAAAATGCAAAAAGATACCCAAAACACTATCTGAAATTGCACACTCACATGGTTAAATTATGTGTTCTAACAGCTAATCATTGTATCATAAATGAAAACATTAAGAACTTTGTAGCTCGAGCTATTTGTTCCACCAGGTGCCCATAAATATGACCTTATACCCTAAAAAGGGAATGGTCTCGGAAAGATTGTATAAAGACAAGTTTACAAATACAATGAAATGCCTTTTGGTTTTGTTATATTTTCAGATGATGATGTATTTGGGTTCTGATAGGTGTTAGTTCAGGGCCAAAACTTGATTAGGTTAATGTGAGATGCAGTACCCATAACTATGTATTTATATGATTTCATGCAATGGAATCAGTGGCTCCTTGAAGTCACTTTTCTCAAGAAAAGAAAAAAAAAACAAATACAGTGAATTTTATCTACATTCATAGGAAATTACTCAAAGCTCCATATTATGACATATAGGTGGATAAGACTGTTGCATGTTCAATTGACCAACACCCTTTCCAAAATTGAATACTGAATGTCTAGTTGCCATGTCTAAGGTTAGGAGATCAATATATTGCTTGCAGAAATTTGGTGCCAATCTAGGGGTACTGTTGAAAATTAAAAGCTGCATTTAGTTCTTCCATATGATGTTGAACCCTTGCCAGTGCAGGTCCAGAGCAGTTTTAGAGGAGGATCAAGAGGGCACAGGGCGTGGGCTGGATGAGAATGTGCTGACTTGTGCTGCTACATGAGGTGTCTGTTTACATATGGTTCTCTTTTGCTGGCGATTGTTCTATGATGAACTTGTTTCTGAGTTGCTTTTGTTATGTTATGATCTTTAGGTGCTGGATGTTATGCTTTTGTTATGTTATGATGTTTATTTGCTTTTGCTAAACAGTAGTTAATTGTAGGACATAATGTCCCTAAAGGTACTGGGGTGTGGTACTTACCTTTTTAGATTGAAATGAAATTGGTGGTACTATCACTTCATTCAAAAAAAAAATCTAGATTTCATATTATTTTAAATCAAACAGCCAATACGTACATAATGCAAATAGTAGGTACTCTTACTAAAATTTCTGATCGTGTCTGGTAAAATATCATTCCTTACTGAAAACTGAAGTAATTTTACTGAAACAAGACTCAGAAAGCCTGGCCTTAGAAGGTTGTATCTATTGCACAATAACTAAAGCTTAATGTGAAAAAACTTGAGATAAAGAGGGCAAACCAAGGGATCGTTAGGTAAATTCTTTTTCATAATCTTCAAGAAAGCGACTTTGAAAGCCCTGGACCCCTCAGAAAATTTTGTGATTCCACCATGATCCTCTCCTTCTCCTTCGTTCCCACTCAAATCATCATCTCTCTCTTCCTTCTCTACCTCTTCATCGCTCTCTTCTTCGTCGTCGGAGTCGGAGTGGTACTTCTTTGCTCTCTTTGAGAATATTTGGAGCAATCTTTTGCTAGGTTTCTTTCGCTTCCTCGCCTCAGCCATGGCCGAGTTTCGTGGGCCTTTAAGCTTGTTGCTGGGTTTCTTTCCCTTCTGTTTAGATTTTCGTTTTAGTGTTTTAGGCATAGATTGAGTGGTAGCCGCCAGGGTTTCGGCCTCAGTCGCCATTGGTGACCACCGCAAGGAGAGAGAACCAAACAAAGAAGAGGAGCAGGGTTTTTGGAGCGCTTTAAACCTTCAGTGAGCCCACAATTACAATGCGCCTCTCTATAGCGAATCGTCCATAGTTCAGATTTAAAATTAAATAAATTGCTATATGATTTGTTGCACAGAATATTGCCATAGTAAATATGAGCGTCGGTACAATACCTATTTATTTCAGGTGTGGCCCTAATATTAGAAGGCTCAAAAGGCATCAAAATGGGCCCAGTTAAGTAAAAACCCGTTTAATATATATGTTTTAGTTTTATTTCTTTCATTCCATAAGCTCAATAAAATCTTTCTTATTGGTATTGAAATAAAACGATTGAATAAATCCGAGTATATCATTTTTGTTGGTGCTCGGTTTATCTCTGTTTTACATCCGATTATCTCTGATGATGGCAGAATAACTTAATACTAGAGGGTTCATTCATATTTTTTTTTCTTTTGGAGGATGTTGTCACAATAAAAAAAAATATAAATTGAAGTCGATACATTCCGGAAAAAGTACAAATGAAAAGGAAAACTTGCAATCTCTGTGTTTTATTTAAATTCTTAAATCTCAAGCTGTCATGGCCGACTTTTATTACTCCAAATTACACCAAGTGCGTCTCCACCTTCCCTTACTGATCAGTATGCTTGCCTTCCTCTTCTTTTTCACTCTCAGAGTGGTGCTCCTTTTTTGATGTTTCTTTCTTCTTCTTTCCTTTCTTCTCCTCCTCTTTGTTCTTCTTCCCCTCTTTTTTCTTCTTGCTCTCTTTCTTCTTCCCTTTCTTCCCCTTCTTATCCTCCTTGTCACTTTCTTCACTATCGGTATCGCTATTGGTATCGCTATCATCGCTGCTACTGTCATCATCCAAATTATCTGATATTACTATGTGAACACCAGGATCTTCTGCACTACAGCTCCCTTCAAGCATGATGGAATTGTTAACAGTCTGATAATTACTATTCGTGTACGCAGTCATCAAGTTTTCATCATTGTATATCATGCCTTGAGTATCGTCAAGTTCGTCCAAGCTCACTGCCTTCATTGTCGCACCGTTGTTCTCACCTGCCAATGTGATTATCCTGACACCTTGATCGGCATCATGATGTGTGTTATGGTTGTTTCCATGCTCTGAGGTACCTTGACCAAGTGAGACAAGCCGGTCCATGAGCTTTGACATCATGTCATGGATCCTGCGCTCCGATTGTTGGTTTTTTGTATCGGAGGAAGCCATTGTTGGTGTGATTTTGTTTTGTATTTTAGATTATGTGCTTTGTTTGCTTTGGCTTGGAAGAGATTGATTTCTTATATACAGGGTTGATTAATTGTTCCTAACTTCTGATTGGGACTGAAATAACTGGAGTATATACGTTACATGAGGAAAGCAGTAATGAACTGATTCTTGGTGAAGTAAGAGGAAAAGCATATCTTGAGTTTTCCTTCTTCAATCTGAGAAAGAAATTTAGGAAAGGACGCCTATATTATTGGATTAATGGAAATCAAAAGGCATATAAATTCTTAATTATTTATTTCCATCTAATTTGATTGAAAAAGGTAGCCTTTTTTTTAAAAGAAAAATTTATGTTATGCATTTTAGTTGGCGTTTTAATTGTACTATTATCTAAAAATCACAAGATTCTCAACTCCGAATTGGCATTTTATTTAAAAATATTTGAATTCCTTAAAGAGCATTAGATTTTTGTCAAGCCCAGAACTGACTAAAAACTACGTTTAGAAAAAATAACGTGTTTTTATTTTGGAAGCTCATTTGAAACAAATTCTACATATTCCATATAAAGATTTTTCTTTTTTTTTTTGGGTCAAAATTTGCACTACAAACATGTTTGTGATTTTAGTGATATTTAGACAGGTATCAAGCAAGCCCTAATTAACAAATGGACCGTGCAATAGAAGTACAAGGGAACAGTGCCTCTGATTAGTCTGCCATTTTTTGCATTTTGCTGTATGTAAAAATATATAAAGAGAAGCACAGAAAGGAGAATGAATATGACGAGATGAACCAACAAAAGATAATTACAACTGGCCATCTCACAAGATCTCTCTAGCAAGGCTTAACAAACTATTGCAGGTTTCAAAGGAAAAAAAAGATGGTTAGCTGGCTGATTTGCTCCTAAACTTCAGCAAATCACTCCAGTACCCAACCTGTACAGAGTACATCACTCTTTCTATTGACCTGTAAGAAACAAAGGAAAAACCCTAGAAGACAGGCTGAGCAGAAGGCAACTGCACAGGTGAAAACACAACAGTGAGAGGTGCATGATCAGAAAGGGAATAGTTGTCAGGCCACAGCCCTTTTTCCACTTCAGGAGGGAATAGAACTGCATCTTTCACATTAAAACCAAATGTTGACGCCTCTCGTTCTTCTTGTGCTTCATTTTTGACAATTAATATTTCTTCAGGAGTGTTCAATTGCTCATGTTGCTCCCACCATTTGGGGCTCCTCCATATCTTTTTCTGCAACCAGCCATTTACAAAAAAAAAAAATAGGTGATAACTGACATTTATTCTTTCCAAAACATGTTTTCCTTTCTTTCTTTTACCTTTTTTTACAGTACAAGTTGCAGACAGAGGGAAGTTGACTTTTGCAGCATGATGTTGACTAATTAAGATTAATATAAGTATATAACTATAAACAAAGGTGGCAAAACACTTTTTTCTTTATTGCCAGATGTCAAATAGTAATTGACTTTCCTTAGCCTAACAAGAAGCAAAGGTAGGCTACCAAAAATGGTCAGATGGACAGATCCAAAGGAATTTAGGTGAAGCATGAGTACTAGAGATGCCGTAAATATTCTATAGACCAAACAAAACCAAAGCACACAAATCATAGATTTATTTCTCAAACCTGGAATTCATTAAAATCTAAGACGCCATTAGAGTCGATGTCGGCCTCAGCCCACAAATCTTGTAACTCTTCTGAACTAAGCCCATAGGGACCACTCAGCCCCAACTGTACATTCATTCACAAATTTTCACTGGTCTTAGATATTATTTTATTTAAAACAAAGCAATAAATAATTAAAAGACTGACTGCTCAGTAAGTTTACCTGATTGACAGCTTGAGAAAAGTCAGAAAATGTGGCAAAATCAGCAGAACTGTTGGCCTTGAAAAATGCAAATGCATCATCTTCCGAATGTGATTCACCTTCTAGAAGGCACTGAATACAGGGTAAAAATAAAGAAAGCAATCAGTACAATATAACATTTGTATACATGATTTAGAATCAAAGGTTGCAGCACAAAATAAAACAATGAAAGAGAAAGCAAAGAAGTCCAACCTTGATCATGGCAAAGACAGCATGGTTCCAGCTGGATTTGAGAGGCTTGTGACGCCTGTTAGGATTCAGAAGCCATATAAAGTCAACCCCACATATGTTCCCTCTATGATTTCTATGGCTCACCCACTGTTTTTTCAGACCAAAATAAAATAATAATAATAAAAGTTAACAACTCAGCATCAGATATATGCATCCCCAAAAATATATATATATATATATATAGAGGAGAACATTTTCACGAAGCAAAAAAAGGATTTTGCTTCAATTTCAAATCTCATATACCGAAAACTTAAATATCAATCTAATTAATCCATATATATATAGGAGACCTTACGGTGCTTCACGAAGCAAAAATGATTTTGTTTCAATTTCAAATCTAATATACCGAAAACTTAAAATATCAATCTAATTAATCCACAATAATCTAGATATTAAAAACTTATTGAATACCAAATTTTACTATTTTTGAAACTTTGTAATTTTTTTTTTTTGAAAGATGACAATGTTGTAGGTGCACCCATCATTATTTTATTATTATTTTTGGGACATTTTTAAAAATCCGAAAAAAATAGTTAGAAAGCTCCAAATGTAATCAAATTTGGTATTCAACAATATTTGAATATGTAGTTTATGTTGGGTGAATTAGATTTGCAATATGAACTTTGGTTTTGTGAGATTTTTTAGGCCGAAGTAAAATGTCTCTTTATTTTGCGAAGCACCGTAAAATCTCCATATATATATATATATATATAGAGAGAGAGAGTAAACATATTGTGAGCTTAAGCTCACGAAGACCTTCCATGAGCTTAACTCAAAAAGTACATCAAATTATCTTCAAATTAATCTTATTGGATGCAAAAATTTGGAGTGTTTTGAGCTTTTTAAGTCACTGTTTTTAATTTTTTAAAATGATGTTCAAGTATTGAATATATTATTATTATTTTTAGAGTTGATTTTTAAAAATTAAAAACCACGACTTAAAAAGCTCAAAACACTTCAAATCTTTGCATCCCATAAGATTTTCATATAAAGAATTTAATGAATATGATAAATTAAAATTTGGAGATAATTTGATATGCTTTTTGAGTTATAAGCTCACGGAAGGTCTCCGTGAGCTTAAGCTCACGGTATCTTTACTCTATATATATAGAGAGAGAGTGTGATGCTATGGTGCTTCACGAATCTTTTGTGTTTCGCGTTTGTATCTGGAATTTAAAATTTTAAACGGCCGATCCAAACCATTGAACATCATCTTCATATTGAAATATCATTGGAGATCAAATTTTATTTTTTTTTAATTTTTTGTTATTTTTTAGATGGGTACAAAGTCGCTAGTTTTGGATGGTGCATAAATCGTTAAATCAGCAAACTTTATACCCATTTAAAAAATAACAAAAAATTTCAAAAAAATATAAAATTGACCTCAAGGATATTTCAATATGAAGATAATGTTCAACGGTTTGGATCGGCCGTTTGAACTTTTAAATTTCAGATACGAACGTGAAGCACCATAGCATCACACTATATATATATATAGAGAGAGAGAGGATGACTAAAATACAATGTGTTGCACGGATGCACCCGTGCACCGCATCAAAATCTTAAATTTCAAATTAAAAATGACCGATCCGAACAGTTCAATATATTCTCAGTATCAAAATCTTGTATAAAATCAAATTTTATATTTTTTGAATTTTTTTTTGCTATTTTTTTAGTAGGAAGAAAATAATCACTATTGGACGATCTAAATTCCTTAAATCAAGCAACTTTCTCTTGACCCAAAAAAATAGTGAAAAAATTCAAAAATATAAAATTTGATTTTCTACAAGAATTTGATATGAAGAATAAATTGAACGGTTTAGATTGGTCATTTTTAACTTGAATTTTGAGATTTTAACGTGGTGCAATGATGCATTCGTGCAACGCGTTGTATTTTAGCCTTCCTCTCTCTCTATATACATACATACACACATACATACATACAAGTTACTTCAGATACCCAGCTTCTGAGATGATTTCCTGATTGGTAACATGAGCAGCAAATAGACATCGCTATGGTTTTTGAGGAATCTTTTGTAGAATAAATTACCTTGTGTGCATCTGCATCACTGTCAGTATAGTGATGAGCAGTATCGTAGGACGATACAAAACCTTGAGACCTCAAAAATTTGTACACATGTCCCCTTTTACTTCCATTCCAGTCCCTGCAGATTTCAAATAAGTGTTTAATTGTCATGTTCACTCAAATAAAGATGCAAAATGTATTCAGGACAAAAGCAAAACATACCCACAGAGAATTATAGGTATGGGACTTAGTTTATTCTCCTTTTGGTATGATTCTATGCATTGAAGAATCTTATACACCTAAAAATAAAAAAGAAAATATAACAAATTTACTGGCAAATGTTACCATAAAATGTTTATGTGTAGAACATTTCCAATAAAGATTAATAATGATATCAAAATACCTGCTTGAGACGAATAATACAGAGGCTATAATCATGGGGAAACAACAGATGGGTATTCACAATGAGCATCTGTTGCTTTATACTGCTGTTGGTATTGCTTAGGTATGACCAGAATGGTACCACTGACTCCACATGTAAAAGTTGTGCCACTCTGTCCCCAAAATCATTAAAATGAAGGTTTCTATAATTCATAACCCTAAAGGTGTCTCTATGCACAGCAGTCAACAGACCTACATTAAGAAAAAAGTTAATTAAACAGCTAATATGGGAACCCTAGAAGTTGAGTCCATAGTTCAACAGCTAGCAAACCCTGCCAGATTTCTGTAATCTTTCAGTTTAATAAAGATTAAAACTTCTACTAAAAAAAAAGGATTACAACTGTGCCAGTTGGGTGCCTGCCTGTACAGTATAAAAATATATTTCTGTAAACACATTTATGCACATGCTCAGGAAAATGTTCCTACAATATATATTGTCCCGATAAAATTAAAGTATTTATACACTGATAGAAAATCATTTATATGTTCAGACTTCAGTACAATTCTAAGGTAAACTAGGAATTCTACTATGCAGAAGTCACAAGGGCATGCTGGAAGCTATGTATCGTATACTATAAAAATACTTGGTTGTATCTTATTTATTAATGCACACATCCAAAGTCTCCCAAGACCAAAATCCTTGAAAATGCAAAATACAACATACTCGCCTTATGGATCATTTTTATGAGGATTTCAAACTTGATTTTTTTTTTGTTAAAAAATTGGTCAAGAAAAATCATACATAAATTTATCAGATATTTGTTCCATATTGAAATTCAAATTTGAAAGAAGCAAATGGGTGCTGCAGTTATACATTAAAGGAAATAACAACGAATGCTCTATGAACACAAATACACAATTCATAACAACTTTTAAAAATAAAATAGTTCGAGCATACCATCGCCTCGATTGTTTGCTCTAGCAAGCTTGAAGCTGATATAACCAGCATCCCCAAGTCTCTTTTCATACATATCAACCAGCTCTTCATTGCCCAACCAAACTTCCTGAAACATTTACCCCAAAAAAAAAACTCATATCAATCAATAAGATAGTTGATAAAAATAAATAAATACAATTTAAAGATATTAAAAATAAGCCAACAATACTTGGAGGCAGATTATGGAAGAACAATCCTCCAATAAGCGGTCAATTATCCTTTGGTTACGGCTCAACCAATATGCTTTGTATTGACTCTCTCTACAGCTCTGATCCTATTTGGAAAAAGATGAATAGACATCCTCATTAGTAAAAAGATTTTGAAAACAAAGAAGTCATGCCCTTTCAATTATAGTAACACACAAGTGGAAACTTTGAAACCCATCCAGCTGCCTAAACTTTGCATCTTTACAAATTTAGAAGTTTGCCTGATCTCAATACAAATATTCATAACTTGATATTTATTCTAAAATAGAAAGAGGAACAAAGAAATACAAAGCAACTGTGGAGCAAGTAGAAGCAATCTTGGAGTAAATTCATCCCACTTAATATTTGCAGATTGATTAAATAGTAACGTAGATATATATGGTTTTATTTTACACTAATCCTTGCTAAAAATACAGATACTCACAGTCATGAGCCATATAGCAACAAAAAAAAAACAAAAAAAACAATATGCTAGAAGCGTGGAAAAAAGGACAGAAAACTCCAATAACCTCTAACTATAAATAAACTGATATTTAGTTCTTACATCAAGATATTGTAATTAATTTATCAACAAGAGAACACTATTACCAACTTGACTGCAATATTCCAACAACAACAGAAAGAAAATGACAGAAGAAACCTGACCAACAAACCTCAATTGGACCAATTCCACTATCATTGGCTCCCACCGCCACCAAAAGACGCACGCAACACACACCAAAAAATAAAAAGAAATTTAATCCTGTGCACCTAATGCATCAACAAGGACCCATACACGAAAAAGTCTGAGGCAAAACAAAATAGCTTTAAATGCTAAATGTAATCAACCAAATGCTCTTTATTTCGACATTGACAAAACCAACCAATGATACTGATAGCATCTAAAAAACACAAAAATAAACCCAACAAACTGGAACCAGGTAATAGAGATATCAACATATTGAAATCTACCTCATCATCAAGTCTTTTGTAAATTGGTGCAAGAATGTTAAATGTAGTGCAGGAAACACACCGCTCTGCCTTTCTGAACTTTCCCTGCAAAAATGTTGCAAAATTGCATCAAGGACAATACAAAGGTGCATTGGGATATGTTTATTGTATATCTAAATTGCTTTCCAAAGAAGTACCAATGCCTAATGTATATTTTGGTGTGAAACGAATTATTAAGCCGTTCATATGTACTATTTAGAGATGGATCGTTAGAATCTTTAGTTAAACCTTTTTTTCTTATCTGCTACTTAAAAAAGAGACCATTAGAGTCTCTAATTGAATGCCTTAATGCTTGAAAATATGCATCTAGGTAAAATTTCATGATAATTTAAGTGCGAAATTATCATGTGCGAAATTGTATGCATCACATTATACAAGGAACCAGATAAGAAAAGGAGAAAAGCAAAATCTTTTACTGAAAGTTCCTTTAAAATCGTCCCAAAAATCGAGCTTGCTTCAGCACTTATTGCATTTCAAAGGAAATCCGACAAGGGAAATAAGAGAAATGAATCCAATCAGTTACTCACCATAAAGGAGGTCCGAAGTGTGGATGGAGGTGAACAATACCGGAGGAGAAGAAGCAAAGAACAGAAATATAGAGCTAATATTGAGTGCGCGAGGAGGAGGAGGAGGAGGAGGAAGAGGATCTGATTTTTGTGGGGAGAAGATGGCAAAGGTGTAAAATTAGTGGGATTATTATAATAGAGGCCAGTCCCAGTTGCTAAAAAATATATTTATATATCCGTCGGCTTTATAGACGGAGGTGGGGACATTGGAGGGAGAGCAGACGAGTAATGAGATGGGCAAATAGCACAAGCCGTTCATCTCCTCTGATATGAACACAAGTACTCGATGATGTACGATATGCAAATATATGACACGGATTTTGACACAATTTATGTTAATAAAATAATATATATTTTTAACATAAAACATATTCAGAATTTTTTTAAGTAATATCATATATTGTCATATTATTTGAATCCTAGTATGTAAATTTGAAATAAATGAGCAAAATGCGTATGATAATTGGAGTTTCGAAATAACAAGAGCTTAAGAAACATATTAATCCTAAATATGATAAGTATAAATAATTACAACAACAAAGTCTTTAATCTCAAATGAATTGAAATAAGTTAGAAATGAAAATTAATCCGAAGGTCAAATATAAAAAATAGTAATAGTGATAATTATACTGATAATAATGATGATAAAAGATAATAAGAATGATGATAGCTTACCTAATTTATTTGGGAATAAAGACTTTATTGTTGTTGTTACATAATAAGAATGATGATGATTAATCATTCTTATAAATAATCATTATAAAACTTATTTTAATATATTTTTTTTTGTGGAGACGACTATATTGGCTTACAAGTTTTAAATATACAACAAGAAATTTATATTTATCATTCATATCGAAAGTTGACAAAGATGTTCACCCGTATGTCATATATGTATTTATGTAATGATCAATTGCAAGTATATTGAAAGTTATATTTTAAAATATTGTTTATGATAAAAAAAAGTTATTTTTCTGTAAGGCAGATTATGTTTAATCAGTTATGATCTTATAAATAATTAAATATAACAATGTATACAATAAAAAAAATTGTAGGGAATGATAGCACGAATGGGGGGCATGGGGCCGAGCGGAAGGTCTATAGCCGGTTTTTTTTTAGGGTAAAAGCCCGTAGGCGGGCTATAGCCGGTCACCGACTGACTCAGTTCTTGAGCTGTCGTTTCTTTCCATTGGTCTCACACGGAATTTCTACGTGACCTTACGAGAATATTACGCGGTAGATGAGGAGATGAGTTGAGGACGGACTTGTTCTTTCAAGAAAGAGAGGTGTATGAATTCTGGTTTCGTACGATGGTTTCAACTATAAAATTTATCTTAACCTGGACAAAGCTTAGCAACTAGCATCCAATAAAGTTGTACAAAATGATTCATATCAACTTTTATTAAATCACGTCATGAAACAACCTGCACATCGCAGCACACTTTTATATGACGTAAATAATAACAGATTTTTTTAGTAAATAAAAATAAAAAATGAGGAAAATAATCCGATTACTCTTTTTTCTGCGCTAATATTGAAGTGTCATTTTTTCCTCATCCACATTCTATACCAGAATACAAGTTGGTGGCTGCTATCGAGCACATGAGTGGATTCTTTTCTCAGCCAGAATTGAGTTATTGCTTTCAGTAATACTAGCAGAACACGGATCATAGCGATCAAAACTGAATATTAGTTAAGATTCAACTACTAGTTTCAGTATTTTATATCCGAGCATTTGATAGGGGTTATTATTTTAATTATTCCCTAAATTTTCTCAAAATTACCCTAAATAAACTATAAAAAAAATAACATGAACCTGATTAGGCAGTATTGATTTGTGCATTAATGGTGAGGTTGAATGATTAGGGAACAGTTTTAAACCAACATGAATCTACCTCTTCAAGTCATGAATACTTATCGTGTCATCGACAAAAAATGTGCACTCGGTACGAATATCGTAATCCGCGTCAGTTGAAGTGTTTGGTATTTGACTTTCGTGATACACATTGATCGATAACATAATCGTCTCTACAATATGAACAATAAATCCTACTGTTAGTGTATTTTAATTTTACAGCAAAAATTAATAGAACAAATAGAAATAAAAACATACAATATAGATAAGAAGATAGTGTTAAATACATTTCTGAACTGGATATGTCAAAAGACGCACTTTTAGTTGGAATCTCTTGCAACAGTAACAATGATGATTTTAAAAAATAGTTTGAGGAAGAATAAGGAGAACACTGCTTGGTGTATGGTGATATTTAAATAAATTAGCTGAGATCGAGTTTAAAACTCAGTCCATACTTCGTGCTAATTTTTAACTACAAACAAATAAGTAAACGTAAAAAAAAAAAATTTGGGACCGACATTGAAATTCGGTCCTGACAACTAGGTCCGAGTTTCAAATTTGGTCCAGACTATTAGCGCAAAAAAAAATGGAGTGCTCGTACCATTTTCCTCGTTTTTTTTTAATTTTATTTACTAAAAAGAATCTATAAATAATAATGTCAATTTATTAGAGGTGTTCACATCCAGTTGAAATTAACATGCCACGATAAATTAGATGATACAACAATATATTTTATGTTTTAAATATGTTAGATATATTTTTTTTTAATAAAAAAGAGAAAAATATGACATATGAGCATTTTGATCAAGATATTGATTAGATATGGCTAAATAATTTTGACAATCTTGATGATTGTTTCCCGGAAAAAAAAAAGAGCTAAAAAATACTTTTAACCTTTTGAACAAACAGATAGACTAAAAATCAAACTTCCAGAATATAGTACTTCATAATACATCAAGGGTTGTTGGTTTCTGGCCCGTTAAATTTCAAATTACTTTATTAAACATACATGAGATCTCATTACTTTTTATGAAGAGGGTCAAATGATCATGGTCATTGGTACCACATCGGTGTCTATAAAATTAAATATTAAATAACTATTTTTTAATTTCTTAAATAATAAAACTAATTAAAAAAATATTTTGTACATATCATATTATATGCTTACACAAAAATTTATATCATTTCAATATTATTTAGATATACATCAAATGTTAATAAAATTAATGGGCCAAATTTCATGATTTAAACTCCTCATAGCTAGAATATAGTTTTTTTTTATAATTTTACTATACATACAATTGAGATGAAATACATTCAATAATTTATATTTATAAATATATATAAATAAATAAATAAATAAATAAGGTGTGCTCCAATAACTATGGTCATTGAATCCCTGCCTCATTTTCTATATACATCATATGTGCATTGCATAGAATGTATCTTTAGTTTTGAGATTTAAACATAAGTTATATATTGATAAAAGGCTATTTAATTAAATAAATAATTATCAAATAAAATTTCTTCTTAATATGTGATAAGATTAAAAGGCAAGATTAAGACCTTTCGTGATACAACTCGTGAAAAAATTTCTTCATACTTCTCCTTTTGCCCTACTAAAGTGTCTATCCGAAACACAACTTATATATACTAGGGCTATAACTCAGGCTTCGCTTTGACAATATAGTCCTCAAATAAATAATTAATAATATAAATTTTTAAATATATTTAATAAAATTTCACATTAAAAAATTTAGACATAATATTTTTAAATGCTAAGTAATAATGATAATTATAATTATAATAATAAATAATATAATTAGATACATACTAATTTAGAAATGATCATATAAACAAATTAAATCATTTTAAAAATTAAGTTTCATGTTAAATATTATTTTAAATAAGGAATGAGAAATTATTTTATATAAAGTTTTTAATGATGAAAAAATGACGTGATATATTTAAAAAAAATGATAAATTTACATTATACATCTGTCCTTTTCGCCGGACTACATGTGCCTTAAGGAAGCACCGGCTTAAAATATCTGTATAATTGGTTTATGGATGCTCATCTGCTGCCATTATTGTGATGGCAGGGCCCTGCCATTGAGTCAATGGCAGGTGGGGCCCACAAATTAAGAGGGGGTGGGGTCCACCTGCCATTGATTCAATGGCAGAGTCCTGCCATCATAATAATGGCAGCAGATGTGAATCCATTGGTTTATAATAACTTTTGGGAAGCTGTCATCCACTTGAAACTAAACACATGGCAGCAGAGAAGCAACTTGGTAAAGACTTTCCTCAAACAAAAAAAAAAAAAAAAAAAAAACTTGGGAAAGACTAAAGATAATAGAAGAAGAAGAACCCAACCAAACCCAATCATTAATTCTACGTAGGTAGGAACCATTCCTTAATATTTGAATGCTTTCATCATTTCCGCGGATGCTTTTCTACATAAGGTCAGGAGAGTTGAGCCGTTGATGATACATATATACATTTAACGGTTGAAAGTCCCTGAGAGCCACGTGGAAATCGCTAACGCCGCCATGCGGACCGGAATTTTTTTTTTAATTCAAGTTCATTAGTTTGATTCTAGGTTCGTGTCAGAGAATCTCAAATCCAGTTATTATAAAAATGGGGAGGGTTTGAATGTTTATAAGTACTATGAGACGCGTCACAAACTTTTTTTTCCATGTATATTTCAAATTTTGACATTCAAATTTCAAGTTCAAGGAGTTGATCTTGCTAATATTCATAAATTAAATCATTATTCGAATTGCGAATTTTGAATCATACAGTCATTGAATAAATAATTTATATCGTAACAGATTTATCTAACAATAATCATGACAACTGACATAATTATTAGAACTTTTATCTTTAGAATAAAATAGTATCGGTATTACACAATAACTATAATTTAGAATTTAAAGAAGTCAAGTCATGCAACATATTGTAATTTGTGGAAGGAACGCAACTGTCTTCTATTCCAAAACAGGAGTCAAACAGTCTTTGGGGTCATAGAACTTGTAATTAGGGTAATGGGGTGTGGTCTAACACGGTATAGTTTCGCACACATCTCTCCTCTCTTTCCATGTTCATTCTTGTCTGTAACTCTTTTCTATTTTTAATATAATTCCCTTAAATAGGTAGTTTGCCTGCTTATATAAAAAAAAAAATCTCATGTAACATACGAGGAGAAGTTGGTTAGTTTCTATAAATAGAATCCTGACATCGTTCTATGAAAACTACAGATACCATACCATCTTTGTTCTGAAACACTGATTCATTGAGAATTTGAGGGACTTCTATTTTTTCTTCAGACAAATAGGACAGTAGTTCAAATTACAGCTAATTAAAATAAGAAGTCGACTAACTATACCCCAAACCTGTATCTGATCTGTACCTCAACTGAAAAAAAACATTGACCCCCATTGATCACGTTTCCGAACATGAAAACCGATGACCATCCTACGGGCGATAGTCAAGTCTTAATACTTTAGGTTACAAGTCTTAATACTCTAGACACAAAGTCTTAATACCTAATATACGATGTGATATTTTTAACAAAAAAACGTTGATCAAGTTCACGAAGATGAAAATAGACCGTTCTACGGACGGTACCCAAGTCTTAACACTTTACGTTATAAGTCTTAATACTTCAGACACAACGTCTGACTACCTACTACCCAAAGTGATATATTGGACTAAAAAATTCGTTGATCGCCCTAAGTTATCAAATCTTAAAACCTAAGGTTATAAATCTTATTATTTATGAATCAATACTTAATACCTATTACATGAAGTGATATTTTGAAATTTAAATTTATATTATTGAGCCCATCATGATTGGACAAATCCATCAAGATTTTGAATTCATATTAGAGCGGTCATCATGATTTCTAAAAGTATATATATATAATTCTCAATCTCTTATAACTAACTGTTCCAAGTCTAAAAACTAGAAAAATGACATCACAAAATATCAAAAATTATATATCTACACACATAATAAGTCTGAATTTCATCATAGAATAACAAGTATTAATATTAGAACGAACACATCTTAATATCAACTATTATTAGTCTCACTATCATAGCCAAATAACACAAATTAGAAGTTCTAATTTCATCACAAAATAATGAGTCTTAATACTAAAAATAACAAGACTTAATAACAAACATAACAAGTCTCTAAAACCCAGAATGAGATGCTCCTTTCTTATAGTACTCACGTTTGATCATTTATGTCGTGTGTAAGAATCTTATAGGCAGAAATGAGATGCTCATTTCTTATATTATCCTACAAAACAAATAAAAAACATTTTTAAATTATGTTTAGTCAATAAAAAAATAAAAAACTGACAAAAATATATGATGAGGACATTGAGGCTTTAAGAAAATAAATAACCTATGAAAAAATCACGGGGCTTCCGATAATGATGTTAAAAACATAGCGCAACCAAAAAATACGCAGTCACATGATTCCTTTTGTGTTGGATAATTTATCAAACTGGTTGGAACCTTAATCCATTTGTCGTTTGCTAATAATGAATAGAAGTCAATTTATCAATACTCATACTAATAAAAAATTTCATATTCGAATTCTTAATAGTTATTACTACAAGCCTTTATATGCATATATGTAAGTCTCAACATACAACATAATATACTACTGCATTAATTCTGAACGAATAACATCTTAAAATTATATTTTTAGGGTTTTTCAGTGTCGTCTTGTCCTTCTTATGAGTAAGTTGAAGACTAAAACTTGGTGGCATCATTTGATTGCCATCAAATTCACTATCTTCATCCTTTTTATTTCGTTTCTTGGCTGGAGCCTTCTCATCCTTTGGGGTCTTAGTGTTGTAATACAGATTTCTCTTCTCAAGAGGGTTTACAGGAGTTTCATGATCTTTTTACCAGAAGATTAAGCCTTTTTATTTTACACCAGTACCTTTAACATCTATATTTATCACAAAAAAAAGTAAATCTCAATACTTAATTATGAAGTCTTAATACTTTTATTCATAAGTCTACATAGCTGCAGTTTAACATCTAAATATTTTTAGTATTTTCAATATAAATCACTTTTAGTCTGATATCTTTATACCTGAAGTCTCAAATCTTCATACTGAAACTTCAAAGCCTTAATAATTTTAGTATTTTTAATTTTGAATTACTTGCTTCTAAAGTTTTTATACTTGTACTCTGAAATCCTAGTAGTAGTCTAAAGTATGAATTTAAAATTATAAATTAAAATTGGACATGAAATGTCTTATAGTCTTTTATCAATTCAGCATGGATACCAAGCCGCCATTCCAGAAAATCTGCATGCTCGCAAATCTTTTGCTTTAGTGATAAGCTAATGTTGTCGAAGCCTGAAGTATTTTTAAGCTTATCTTCATAATTGAGCTCCTCAAATCTCTCGGAAGGAACTTCATTCAATAAGAAATAATAAGAAACCATTCTGAATTTCCAATAAATAGGGACTCAATCAATATTAATAAAATATCTCTATTATGCATTCTTTGCAATGACATAGGGTTGCTCAACATCTGCAAATAATTAGATAAAATATAATCCTAATTACCAGTCTTGATTGTCACACCACCAATAGCGAACCAAGGAAACAAAACTTCAATACATAAGATAGTTGTCATTCTCAGTTCAGTCTCTGACAATTGCTAATATGCTCCTCTTTTTTTTTGTTTTGAAAAGAAATGCCCATAGGATAATTGCTAGCATTTCTCTCCTCATCAGGGAAATTGACAGATGAGCATGCAATAGGGGATATTGGAAGGGGGTGGGGGGGAGGGGTGGGTGTTCAAAATCCTTTGAATCAAAAATTGAGTTCAAATCTTTTTAGAGTCGTTGATTTTGTATCGACATTTGTACTTTCAACAAAATTTAAATTCAAAATTTGTACTTTCAATAATTATTACGAATCTCGATGCAAAATCAACAACTCTGAAAAGCTTTGAACTCAATTTTTAGTTCAAAGGGCTTTGAACCCCCCCACCTCCAAACATCGGAGGACAACCTAGAGCACCTGCTCGAGCTCTACTCTGAGGTCAAAGACAAAATCGAAGGCATCGACGATGAATCATAAGAACGAGCTCATGAGTTGGATGATGGATTGTGGACCATGGAATCTCCGGACAAGGATGGGAAATCGGCGGAGGAGATGAGAAATCACTAGATCAGGAAAGAGGAGAGGAAGAGAAGAAATAAATTGTACTTTTTGAAAAAAATTTAAATTGTTTGTCGGTAGCGGTTAGCGGTTAGGACGGTTAACTGCTTGGGTACATATTGGAATATAGGATTAGAGGTGTAGAAAATATTTTTCTTAAAATAACCTCTAAAAAAAATAGGAGTTCAAATTTTTATAGGTACAAATTTTAAGAACTTTGACTTTTACCTCTGTAAAAAAGAAAAGAGAGAGAGAAATTATCAAATTTCTATGTTGTATGGATTCTCTAAAGTCCACCCCCACAGTGTATCAGATAGATACGGATTCACGTATAATATAATGCTCCAAGAGGCGTATCAAATTTTTATGTTGTACGGATTCTCCAAAATTCACCCGAACCGTGTATCATATAGATCCATGTCTGAGTATAATTCAGAAGCTTCGCAATGATGACGCATGGATCAAACCGTAATTGATCTTGTAAAATCGCTGAGAAATCTCAATAAAATTGGAAAATCGCGTATAGTCTTTCAGACTTGGCAAATAACACAACCACTGAGTCGACTCAGCTCCTCTTGCGCTTCTATAATGTTCAAGTTATATATTTTTTAAGTTGAAAACTTTTACCTCCATTTTTGCATATTATATTATTTATTTTATAGAAAATATGTATAATCACATTCACACTGTATTAAATACGATCCTCACGTCCGCATTATCCACAGGGGCGGATGCACTTGTGCCCAGGGGGGGCAGCGGCCCTCCCTGGATTTTGAAAAATAATGTTTTTCAGTAATACTTTCGGCAGTTTGCCCTCCCTGGAAAATTTTTTTGCCCTCTCCTAAATTGTCTGATTAATTTTATTGAGAAAAAATTATTTAATATCATGTATAATAAAATAATTATGCAAAGATATCAAAATATAAAGTTTTATAGACGAAAATTTTCTTCATCAACTTAATTATCTATTATTTTGAGCTTTATTTTATTGTTATTTTTAATATATAAAATGTTATTATTCTAATAAATTTTTTATTAGGTAAGAATATATATTAAATTATTATTTTTTTATTTAGTACCCGATTAGTTAATGGATTTAAACCCGATAAACTATTACAATCCGATATTTGCCCCCCTCCCCGACTAAAATCCTGCATCCGTCCATAATTATCCATACAACATAAACATGAAAATGTCGGATAGCAGTTGAAACGTAGCCATTAGGTAACAGCTGGGAGCACAACTACGATCCCCACATGGTGGCGCTATAGTCATTAATGAGTACAAATTCATGTGCATCAGTTCTTTATTTAGTAAAGATTAATTAAAGAGTAGCTTAGGACGATATTATTGTATTGAAGACAAAATTAAAAAAAAAAACAAAGATACGCAAGAATGGGACTGAATTCGTCATCACTACGTCATTCTTATCTCATCTATCGTGTATATATATAGAGAGAGAGAGAGAGTTGAGGTATGCATGATATTGTAGTCTAACTTATTATATGATATGGATCGTTTTTTTATTCTTAAAGTCTAAACTGTCGAGCTAAATTGTTCAAAATAATTCTCACATGAAAATCTAATTGGAGTCTAAATTATATAAATTTTAGATTTTTTATTATTTTTTAGATAATTAGAAATTTATTTTTTAATGGCTCCAATAATACAATCAAGTGATTTTCTAATTATTAAAAAAATAATAAATTTTCTAAATAATATAAAATTTGGTCTCAACTAGATTTTTATAAGTTATTTTGATTGGTTCGGATCGATCATTTAGACTTTGAGAATGAAAAAAAAATCATAACATGGGAGTGATCCGTGCTATGTAAAGCTATATAGCCCTCTCTCTCTCTCTCTCTCTATATATATATATATATATAATTTGGTCCAAACTAGATTTTGTCTAAAAAATCTAGATTTTCACATGTAAATTATTTTGAGCGGTTCGGATTGACCATTTAGATTTTAAGAGCAAATAAATGATCCATAATACGAGAGCGATCTGTGCTATACATAGCACTATAGCTCTATTTAGGGTGTGTTTGGATGGTGAAGGGATTAGTGTAAGAATAGCACTGTTTGAGTTAGTAGATGAGAATAGTGTGAGGTTAGTGATATCTCGGGAAATATGAGAAGAATGCTAATTTTTACTATTTCGAGTTAGTAAAATATTATTTGGATAGAAACAATGGAGAGAATGGTTAAAATAATTAATTAGTTTTTAGTATTTTTATTTAAAAATAATATTTATTTAATACTACTCCATACTAATATAAAATAAAATAATATTTTTTATTATTTTTCACTACCCTCATGGACACTAATTCGTTAACCCAACGTTTTATGTGGGTTGGCGGATTAGCACTGTTCTGCTGCTATTTTCGATTTTGTTTTTTTGTTTGGATGGTTGTTAACCCGAAAACAGTACTGCTATTCCGATAATAATGTTATTCTACACCATCCAAACACACCCCATAGATATAGAGAGTTTGTTTATTGTGCTTCTATAAGCACTTCAGCTGAAATGTTTACTATCCAAATTTCAAACTTTCAAAATTTTAATCTAGATAGCTCATAATTTTTTTGTATAAAAAACTTATAGTATACAAATTTTTACTATTTTTAGAATTTTATTATTATTTTTTAATGATTTTCTAAACATGATCCAATTTCACACAAAAAAAATATTTTTCTATTATTTTTAATGTCATCTTTTAGAAAAATATTAAAAAATAATAAAATTTTAAAAATAGTAAAAATTTTATAGTAAATTTTTTGTACAAAGAATTTATGAATTATCTAGATCAATATTTTAAACACCGGATTTTTAAAGTGGTGGAAGGCCACCCATTGCATTGATTAATTAGAAAGAAACAGTCTGGCATTAACCTCTGCTTTATTTTAAATTTGTTAACAAACACATGAATTGTTTTCTTTGTTAGGCTTAGTTGCATGCAATACTTCTGGATTACCTTTTTTTTTAAATAGCGCACATCTGAATTTTAAATTATTTTTAATAGTTTATGCAGACGGCTAAAGACGCATAATTAAACAAAATTGTTGCTAGTACGATGATTTGGTGCCCGCTTAAAATAGTACTAGAGTATAGAAAAAGCCAAAAAGAAATAAAGGTCCAACAATACTTTTGTACACGAGTCATCTGATCTTGGAATATATTTTTTTAATGGCTTTTTTAATTATACACAATAATTTCATTAATAAAAGCTGTTATAACTATGTATCTTAATTTATTGCTATTCATCTGTTTTTGTATCTGACTTTATAATAGCAAGCTTGCAAGTAGCAGCATGTAAATCCGTCCAGATATTTTAGTAAATAAAAGCGAATTCTGGATTGATTATGAAACGAATATGTTTACAGCGTGATTACTTCGTCTTTGACATTGCACAGCTCTCTAACGGCTCTTTCTGTGAAAATCATGTAGGTAAAAGAATTCGTTTAAAATCACTGCAATAAAAATGATCTTAGACGATATCACTTCAATAATAATTATAAATCAAATTTATTATTAAAATTACTCAATGGTATTATTAAAATATTAATAATTTTTAACAATGATTTTTAATAAAAACTTTGTTATAATAGAGTCAAAGAACATCAAAAAACTGCACACTCATTTAACAATGGTTCTCCAAAACTTTTTCTAACAATGATTTTTAATAAAAAAAATATTATTAAAATAGAGTCAAACAATATCAAAAAACTGCACACTAATTTGACAACAAAATTTAACAACATTTACTTAGAACCTATTCTAACACCCTCATTTAATAACAATTCAATAACCTTTATTAAATTTGGTCAACAATCGTTGCCAAATAATTTTTTTTGTTGTAGTGAGTGCAAGTAAAGCAATTTGTGTCTCCTCATGTCATCTCAAAAATCATGCAGGTGATGCTACTACATATAGAAATGTGCATGTAAAAAGAGAATTATGAATATGTTGGGCCCACAAAAATATGTGTTAGTTGTAGCACTGAAATGATGTTATGTAAAAGCTATAGAAATGGAGAAGTCTAATTGTGAAGAAACAAGAAAAGTTAGCATTGTGGAGAGTTAGTTAGAAGTTAATTATTACTGTATAGTTTATTATAACAAGTTAGTTATTATTGTATAGTTTGTTATAATGTCAACAAAATTGTATAGGTTATAAATACATATAATACAATTGGAATGATATGTAATAAAATATAAGGTTTGTTTTCTACTCAAATGAGTATGATTTGTATTTCTTATATAGTATCATAGCATTATGAAAGATCTCATGCTCTCTTTCTCTAATTTAAAATTTTAAATCCAACATTCTTGCTTCTTTTTTTTAATATTCTTACATCTTCTTTCGTGATTGGTTCACAGCAAATGATGCCCCTCTCCACTCTCAGAACTGATCAATCAATTCAGTTCTCGCATCAAATTCGCACGGTTTTGAATCAAGAAAATTATTTACTTTGAAAGTCTTAGGTTCTACCAGTATTAAGAGGGTGTGATCTTGTAGGATTTATTGATGGATTTCACTCTCCTCCACCTATAATACTTCTGTTAATGGTGTTAACGCTCCTAATTCGACCTATGTGAAATATCATCAACAAGTTCAATTAATATTGGCATAGTTATTCAATTCCATCTCAGCATCAATTCTGACACAAATCCTCAATGATGCTTCACCTCACCAATTCAGCTCATCTCACTACCTCTTCTCAAAGTGCAAACACTATTATTCAATCTAAAGCATTGCTTATATCTACTCCGCACATGAAACAAGCTCCACCTAAATATGATCAAGGTCAGTATTATCCTCCTAATCCCAGATCTTACAGAGGAAAAGAATATTCTAAGGGTAGAGGTCATGACTGATACAACAACCACAACAACACCACCAATTCAAATGATTATGCAAGCCAAATTTGCTTCAAGTGGGGTCGTTCAGTTGTCATATGCTATCATAGATTTGATATACGCTATGATGACTCCACACATGGTATACATCAGGCCTTACTTGCTGAGTCCGGTGCCACTCCTAAATCTTCATCGATACCAACTACAACTACCTCTTCCTCTCATTCAACATCAATTGTTAACTGGTTTCTTGATTGTGATGGATCCTCTCATGTCACACCAGATATCAATGCCCTCAGCTACTCACAACCTTATTATGGATTTGACATGATACATATAGGCAATGGATCAAGTTTGTCTATTGTCAAAAATGGTATAGCTTGTTTACTTACTGAATCTGTACCACTGAAATTAAACAATGTACTACATGTCCCTCAATTATCAAAGAGCCTATTAAGTGTGTCTCAATTAATAAAACATAACCCTATTATTGTTCAATTCTCATACAAATCTTATTTTATTAAGGATCAACTGACAAGACAAATCTTATTGCATGACACACTCACTAATGGATTCTATGCTCTCCACATACCTTCTACTGCATCACACATATTTCATGTCACTACCTATTCTCTTGACTTGTGACATTCAAGATTGGTGCACTGCTCTCCATCCCTGGACTCTTCTCTAAGCAAGAATAATAATATTACAACCTCTAATTTACAGTTTAGTCCTTATATTGTCTGTAATAAAGCAAATGCACGTAAATTACCTTTTCAACATTCTTTTTCTCATGCTACTCATTCTCTTCAAGTCATTCATACTTACTTGTGGGGTCCAACACATATATTTTTTTATTCCAGTCATAGATATACGTACATTTCATTGATGAATTTTAAAGGCTAAGCTGGTTCTATTCTTGTGCTAATAAATCTGACGTGGTCTATATATTTATTGATTTTAAGGAGAAAGTTAAAAATCTATTATCTTGCTCAGTACAATCTATACAATGTGATGGAATATTAGAATTTAAACCATTACAATTAAAATTCCCTACAATTATCTTTTAACTTTCTTGCCCTCACACACCAGAACAGAATGGCCTGGCTAAAAGAAAGTATAGACACATTATAGATATTTACACCTTAACTCTCAAAGAGTGTACATATCTAGACATGTTTAATTTCATGAAATAATCTTTCCATTCATATAAGTTCTACCATCTTCTGAGCCTGTACATATTTCACCTCCATCTTAACATTTGACAATTCTACCCATCTTCATTCCTTCTGAGAGAGTACTTGCTTCTCCACTACATACACCTCCCTCCTCATCACCTCCTACAATTTCTTCTCATAACATGATAACTAGAAGAAAAACTAACTCTCTTAAGCCAAAAACCTTTTCAAAACATCAGGTCTAACACTACTGTCATACTCACTGACATTAAGCCCACATATTATACTCCGACCATTAAGCACAGTCAATGGTATCCAACTATGGCCAATGAACTAACTACTCTAGCTATCAATGGTACATGAGATTTGGCACCACCTCCATCCGATAGTCATGTGGTTGGTTGCAAGTGGCTTTTTAAGATAAAAAAAAGATATGATGGTGCAATTGAATGTTATAAAATCATATTAGTGGCTAAAAGATATACTCAACAAGATGGATTGAATTATGTTGACACTTTCAGCCCAGTAATCAAGCCAACAACAGTGAGGATTGTTCTCAGCTAGATGTAAACAATGTGTTCTTACACAGTGATGTTAAAGAAAATGTGTATATGGCTCAACCACCTAGTTTTTTTATCCTTTACACCCTTCCTATGTGTGCAAATTAAATAAAGCATTTTATGGTTTCAGAAATTAAAATAGTTTTCGATATCTTATCAGTTCAAGCTTTCTCAAACTGATCACTCCTTGTTTACCTATTCATCGTCCTCTCACACCATATGCATCTTAATATAAGTTGATGATATTATCATCACTGACAATAATACATCAGCAATTAGAACCTTAATTCAATCCCTGGATTCACAATTCTCCTTGAAAGATCATGGTTTCCTAACCTACTTCCTTGAAGTTGAGGTTACAACTAACAAAAGTGGGTTACATCTCACTCAATCTGGTTATTTGCAATCCATTCTGCATAAAGCAAATATGCCAGGAGCAAAACCCTGCAACAATCTACTTCAAGCTGGAGTTCAACTGTTCAAAACAAAACTGGATGGTACTCCCCTTTTTGACCCTATGCCATTTAGAACCTTTGTTGGGATATTACAATATGCAACAATTACAAGGCATGATTCAACATTTGCTGTCAACAAGGTGTCTCAGTTCTTTGCTCAACCAACAGGCGTACACTGGCAGACTGTAAAAAGAATCCTCAGATACATACAAGGTACTTTACAGTGTGGATTACACCTCAAACCATCTCATGATCTATATGTTCAGGCTTTTTGTGATGTTGATTGGGCAGGTTACCCTAATGATCGTCGATCCACAATAAGTTTTGTCATTTTTCTTGGTCCTAACATAGTTTTCTGGTCATCCAATAAATAAATAATCGTGTCTAGATCCTCTACAGAGATAGAGTACCGTGCTATGGCAGTTACAGTTGCTGAGATAACATGGATATAGATGTTGCTTCAAGAATTAGGGTGTTCTGCTTCTGTTTTACCTTCACTACGGTGTGATAACCTTAGTATAATATTTTTAGCAACAAATCCAGTCTTTCATGCCAGAATAAAGCATATAAAGCTTAATTATCATTTTATCAGGGAAAAACTTACTGCTAAGCAGTTGTCAATTTACTTCATTTGTTCAAACGATCAGATTGCTGATATTTTTACAAAGAGCCTTGCTAAAACAAAGTTTCTTAATTTTCAGGACAAACTTCCCACAACTGAATTTGAATGGAGCTTTAATAGCTATAGCAATGAAGAAGTTCAATTGTGAAGAAACCGGAGAAGTTAGCATAGTGAAGAGTTATCACTGTATAGTTTGTTATAACGTCAACAACATTGTACAAGTTATAAACACTTGTAATACAATTGGAATGATATGCAATAATATACAAGATTCATTTTCTATTCAAACGAGTATGAAGAGGGAGCTGGACCCGAAACAATGATTCGGATTTGACTATGCGGTATAAAAAATAAAATAATCAATCCGAATCCGCTTTTTATTTTCTATTTACCTTAAAAAATATGGAATCCGTCTGTTTATGCAGGATATAGATGAAATAGAAAATAACTGACATCTGATTTGCGGAACTTGCTACCTTATGACATATCTATAGATGCACTAACCTAATTATGCGTCGGGTTGCTAGTTTAATTTGGATGCATTTGATATATGTTTTTCTTTTATTAAAGATAAATATCTCTTTAATTTCGCTTTTCAAAACACTTTTACTATTTTTGTAGATCACAACTTTGATATAATTCGTGGATGAATGGATCGTTATAATTTTATCTGAGAGATGATTTACCAAAAATATAGGCATATAGCTAAGAATTGTTCATGAAGAAATTAAATGGTTTTGCCAGAGACGTGCTTACCATATGAGAATAAATTAATTGCTAGGGACAACGAATTTTGGTTAAATAAAAAAATAATATGATAATATTCTTAATTTCCAAAACAAAAAATATACCCTGTTCTTAGAGGCAGAATTTGTCCCCTCCCTATGACAAAAGGATCTTGTAAATCTATTAACGTCAGACCTGTGCATAAGAATCTAAGAGATTTGTAGAGACAACGTCGGAGGCACAATATCAGTGTATTTAATTTTAAAATAGTCACATGATGGATAATTTAGTACAAGAAATTTTGTTCCAAAAAGATATTATTAGTATTTTTTTTTGTTTTATGCGTTGTTGAAATGAGTTATTATAGAAAAAGAGTTTTGTTTTGACTTTAACAAACTCAAATTGTTATTCCAGAATTTACGCCAATAGTTATTCAAGAATTGACGTTTTGTGGAGTATTTAAATAAATAATCTGATCTGGTAAAAATCAGACATGATGATATTTATCACAGCTGGTAATTTTAAGAAAGATTTTTTTGTGCATCTTCAAATTTTACCTCTCTATACATATCAAAGGCAAAATAATTTATTTTATTAAAGTGGAATGTTTAATTTAGAATTTATTTGATATTTTCTGTTTATTTGGTTTTGAATTCAAGAACTTTTTTTCTTATGAATGTAATCACTATATTTGAATGAAAATAGTTACAGTTAAAAAAGTAGGCTAATTTTGTCATTTAAGTTTTAAACAACAAATGTAAAAGCATTTGTGACATAATTAAAATTTGTTATTTTTTTTTGTTCTCTGCTTGTAAGTATTGGATTAAATCATCATTCTAAAGTTCTTTGATATAGTCACGTAGAATTATTGAAGAAACAATCATCACTAAATCCAGCTAATAGTTTAGATGGAAAAGCACTATATTATAGGATGGATATACTCTCATGTTTAAATTAAATTAATGTGGACAAGTTTGCTATTCCAGAATAACAAGATTAATTGGTCCGGTTGCAAATATATTATAGAAGTTAGTTAGCAAGATACACGAGAGGACAACTAGGATGAAATTCATTTTTGAACAACTTATTTTGAGATACATATATTTTAATTATACGGTGTTATTTATTTTCTTGGCTGTACGTTTGGATAAAACTGGGAACGAAAAAAATTACAAACAAATAGCCAAAAAATAATAAATTAGTACTTTACAACGACCTCTCCATTTTGGTTTTTTATCTTTCTTTAATTTTCATTAATTCGTCTTACTTAAAATACTTATTAGATATCATAGGAAACAACTGAACTTTTCTTTTTATCTTATTATGTTGATGTAAATGGCTACATCAGCGTTGACTAATTAAAAGATGGGTCGAGATTCCTTAAAAAATCTTAATAATCTCGTTATATATTTATGCTAGATGTAAACTAAAAAATTATCTGATCTATATGCTAAAAGCACAAGCAATCTGCCTTTCGGCTAAAATGTACATTATCAGCAGTTCAGCACAAGCAGCATAACGCACCAATTGACAAAAACTTTTCTGGTGCAATACGCTAAAAGAGCGTAACATCTTGCAATTCGAATGTCAACCAGAAAACTGATTTTTTTCTCTAAAAAATCTAAAACTCGCCAAACATGTTGAACAGTGAACACACACATCGGATATTATTTCCATCACGAAAATAAAAACAAACTCACAATGGTACTAGTGTTAAATGTGGATAAGCAGGAAATTCCTTTCATACAATCAATTAAACCCGTGCACAGAAGGGGTCCAGCAGATCTTATTCTCTGATATTCCTTTCTTCAGAAAGTAAAATACATCCACTTCTTGGGCCCATATATTCCTCTTTTCCCTGACGCTAAGCTTTGGTGGAATGTACATTTAACATTAAGTCTATGAATTATGTTCCACTTCATTGTCGGCACAAAAGAAGTTGCTTGATAATTAATATCATGAAAGACTGAAATGTGTTGATAATCAGATATTGAGCTACTTGACAGTTGACGTCATGAATAATTTGGAAAGGTCTGGTGTTTGATTTTCGACTAATCAGAAATTAAGTTGCATATCTCCGGGCTCATCAGGTACATGTGCATGGGCAGATCCAGGATTTTAATCAGGGGTAGGCACAATTATATATAAAAAATTAAAAAATATAAATTTCACACAAAATATTGAATACCACTAAAAAGTATGTTTTACATATTAAAAAAAATAAATTTAGATAAAATATAGTAATACTAACAAAATAAAATCAAGATGTTGACGACAAATCAAGCTGGCCTCGTCAAGTCTTCATATTTTGAAATCTTTGCATAATTCTTTCATTATCAACATTCTTGAATAAATCCCTCTCAATATAAGTAACCAAACAATCATTCAGCCATTGATCCCCCATTATATTTCTTGATGCTTCTTTCACCACATTCATCGTTGAAAATGCCCTTTCTACACTAGCAGTGGTCACCGGTAATATCAATGCTAACGTCAGTAATTTGTAAAGTAAAGGATAAATAGTGTGCTTTTTCTTTTTCACGAGCTTTTGAGAAAGTTCATCCATTTCCTTTACCTCCAAAAAATCACTGTTACTCTGCATATCCAAATGGTAATTCTCCAATTGATTTTCTAGAATAGAAAGCTCCCATTCGCTAAAATCTGAAGGATAAAATTTGGCAAGTTTAAGCAGCTTGTCAATGTTAAATGCAGAAAAAGAATTATTCGGGTCTAAACATGACATACACATAAGAAGTTCGGTAGTTGTTTCCACGAATCTTCCATTAAGTTCTTGCAATTGCATATCAATAACCGTGTAAAATAGATCAACACGATAGTAGTGTAAATTAGTCACATCTGTTCTTACCCGCCGTGTACAATGACGCACACCCTCCATATTTGGAATTTCAATATTGTGCTTCTCACAAAATGCACAAACTTCTTGAAATAATAATATCCATCCACTATCTCTCAACTTCTGCAATCGAACTTTAGCAATCCCCACCAAACACATAGCATTCACCACATCTTGACTTTTACATTGCAAAGCTTGTGACAAATCATAAGTGATACATAATGACTTGTGCGTGAGATGTCAAATGAACACAAAATCAAAAGTTCGCATTTCTTCTACGAATCCACTTGCCTCTGCTTGCTTTTCTACATTTTTTCCATCTTCTTCTATAATTTTAAGAACCTCTATCGTAATCGAATCACAACTGTCATTTGTTCTTTGACTGAGATATCCCTCGACTCATCAACCATCACAGAAAATAATCCAGCTCCAAGCTCAGCAATTGCCTCTTTAATTGTTTCTTCTGCACAAGCATTCGCTATATCCTTTTGAATGGTAGGTGTAATCAATTTTCGATTTTGAGGAGCATTGTCAAGAATCACACCCTTTATTTCTTCATTATGATCTCTCAAAAATCTCAGAAGCTCAATAAAATTTCGTGCATTATTAGAGCTTTCGGACTCATTATGTCCACGAAATGCCCAACCCTGCCTCAAAATAAGCCGAATTGTATCTATTGTGGTAGCTAGTTGTATTCGATAATTCACACCCTCTTTAACGCTTTGTCTCTCTATCATATTATGAATGTTTTGTCTTTGGTTCATCAAATTCATGCATCTCCTATATGCTTCATTATGCAAACTATTAGAATAACCAACATGATCATCAAAATCTTTCTTTAATTTCCAACATTTATAACCCTCTCCTACAAAACTAGTTCGTCCACCTGAACCGACATTCCCCGGTCTAAATAAATAGAAACAAAGACAAAATGCCGCATCTTTAGCAATGCTATACTCCAACCAAGTGTTATATTGACCAAACCAGTCTTTGTTGAATCTTCTCATTCTACCATTTATGTCTCTTTGCGAAAAATTATAGTCGCTAGGTTGAAATGGACCTTTACCGAGATAAAACCTACGTACATGATCTTGCTCATTTGGGTTATATTGAGATAGATGTGGTCTTAAACCTGGATCAGAAGGAGGATCTTGTTCAGCATTATTAATCTCACGAGAAGAATTGGAGCCTATGTTAGACTCGGTTTGTCTCGACTCTTGTGAACTTGAACCAGTTGAAATTTTAGATGCTTTCTTGAAATACTTGTTCATCCTAAATACTGAAATAAAAATGAAATGAATGCATATCAGCATCGCAGTAATTTGGACAATTAAGCAATTTGTTACAATTAAGCAATTTGGCAATTTGTTACAATTAAGCAATTTGTTACAATTTCTTAACAGATTTTCTTTAATTTACTTAACAAATTTACAATTAAGCAATTAAGCTTAACAAATTTTCTTTAATTAAGCAATTAAGCTTAGCAGATTTGAACCATTAATCTTAACAGATTTGCTTAACATATTATTGTACAAATTATTTCAACAAATTATTGCACAAACCTTGGTCTGCTATCAAATTATTGCACAATGCAATGTACACTAAATAGAGAGTAAATAAATTGGGTCAACCGCATATATAGTTATGAATACCACCATACGCTTCACAATTAAGCATTTTGCTTAACAGATTAAGCATTTTACAATTAATTGCTTACCAGATTTACAATTAAGCATTTTGCTTAACATAATTGCTTAACTGATTTTTAATTTTAACAGTGAGTTAGTGAATTTTACCAGAATCGCTTGTCGGTTGTCGGCTATCGGTTGTCGTCTGGCGTCGGTTGTCGGCTGGCGTAGAGCCTAATCGCGACGGAGGCGGAGCCCAGAAGCGGAATGAAGAACTGCGTAACCTAATCAGCAATCGCGAATTCGCGAATCGCGAGTGGAGAAGTCGCGAAGAAGCCCATGCGAAAAGCGGAAAAGGAGAGAAGTCGCGAAGTCGTCTGGCGCAGAGTGAAGTCGCGCGTGAGGAGCCCAGATCGCCAGACGCGTCGCGAGTGGAGAGCCCATTTTACATGGGCCGTGGATCAAGATCAGAGGGGGATCAAATTTAAATTCAGGGGGGGCAAACCCATAAATTTGAAGCCCAAAGGCCTTATTTTTCAAAATCCAAGGGGGAGCAGCTGCCCCCCCTGGTATACGGTAAATCCACCCCTGTACATGTCTGTGTTGTGAAGCATGATTGAGATATGTGTTTTAGTTTGGCATGATGGCATGATATAATTTTTTTCTTTAAGTTGAATGCTTTTATTTACTAAATATTAGTAAAATATGTTGGTTTCTTCATAGGAGAAAAAAAAACAAAGCAAGAATCATAAGAAAATGGAAAAAAAATAATAAGAAAAAACAAGATCGGTAGGGATGACAACGAGGTGAGCTGAGCTAAACAAAGTTCAAAGTTCAAGATCATCTCATAAGCAAACAAGCCGACTTGACCGGCCAAAATTTTTGATTTGTGATCAGTTTATTAAGTTTATGAGCTAACTAAACTGGTTCGTTAAGACTCATTTAATAGTTAATAATATTATTTTATCATTTTATATTAAAAATATATATATAATTAACAAAATAACTAATAATAATATATTTCACATAAATTTGATATAATAATTTATTACATATCATACTATAAATTATTTATTATATTCAATATTTATAATAAAATAATATTAATAATTTATTGAAGCAAACGAACCAAATCAGTCTGAAACGCAACTTATTAACTTGGAAGAATTGGCTCGTCATGCCTCTAGCCAGCCCTAAGGATTGAAGCAAATTTCAACACATCAACCTTGGAGAGCCAGCGTGGCGCGTGAGATCCGAAAGCATTTGTCATGCAATAGCAGCCGGAGGAATCTCAATTTTTCCAGGATTTCTCATACAATGGAAAATATTTGGGCTAAGTTCCACTATGATTAGAGAATTAACCTACGTTCTTCGAATTCCGTTGATAGTTTATAGCCGTTGGGAAACATTCATAACAAACAGTGAGTCTCTGATAGCCTATCTAATTGGAAAAAGGTAGACCATTAACATTGAAAGTTGAGAGGTTTAAAGTCTTTTGAACTAAAAAAATTATTAAATTTTTTTTTGAGCCGTTAATTTTATATCGAAATTTATATTTTCAATAAATTCTAAAGTTTAAAATTTATATTTTCATCATTATGAATCTCAATATAAAAATAATAGCTCAAAAAGACTTTAAAATATTTTTTTGATTGAAAGGACTTTGAACCTCCCTCATTTCCGTTAACATTTGGATGACAAAGCCTTCCGAATCATGCATAGAGCATAGATAAATTTTTCTCAACTTTTTTTATTTTATTACTATGACATGAAGTATGACTTTGACACAAATAAACAATCCTGATTAATATCTATTTATCCATAGAGTTCCAAAAATATAAAAAATATAAGCCCATATCTTCAGAACATTATCTGGAGATCGCAATTCACAACATGGATCACAGGCTGTATTATGTATACTTTGTATTCCTTCCTTGTTCGTCTTATGTCATTTATGTGTCATAAAAAACAGTTTTTATTAATAATAATTATTATTAAATTAATATTATGAAAAATAAGAGTGAGAACCGTAAAATTTCAAATATACGAATGGCAGCGCGCCACTGCCAATGGCGCGTTTCGTCCAGACCCCGTGCAAGTGAGATGGAGAGGCGCTGCGCGTTTTGTATATATAAGAAGCAAACATGCCACTGGCAGTGATGCGTTTTGTAAAAATAAGGAAACGCGCTACTGACAGTAACGCGTTTCGTAAAAATAATGAAACGCGCGTCACTGACAGTGGCGCGCTGCCATTCGTATATTTAAAATTTTAAGTTTCTCACTCTTATTTTTAATAATATTAATTTAATGAAACTTATTATTACTAAAAACTGCATAAAAAAAGATGATGGGGGATTTCAGATTGAAATGTCAGGTCCTTGTTTCCTTGTTTGTTTGCTCAAGATCGTCTCATCAGCTCATAGGATTAAGCATGCGTACCATTGAGCAGGATTTGATACTGAAATGTAATTCATATATGTATGTGGCTGCATTAATTATTTTAAAATGCGGCCGCATGACCGTATATGCGGTGCGATGTCACGTACATGTATGCATCTGTATATTTAACAATGTGTATTATTTTTTAAAATATTTATTGTATTAAGCCTATAAAATTAATTATATTATATTTATCATGCAAAATATTCAAAATTATATTAATATCTTGTTATATTTTTTTATTTTGCATTAAAATTCTTCAAAAATAAATGATCGATTCAAATATTATAAGATTTTTTTTTAGATTACATATCCGCATATGTAATATGCATACCGAACCGCATATGCACCCGCATGTCGCATATGCGCTATACAGTGATCAACCGTACGCATATTAAAATCCGTATTTTAAAACCTTGGCTGCATTTATGATCCGAACAAAAACATGTGGGATCCAATTTGTGCGGTACTTGGAGAATACTAACTATTGTCAACTTGGAGCATTTCTTTAATTCAATTAAGGAATTTTAGCTTAAGCATATTTTTTAAAAAAAGTTGACTTACATACTAGTTGACGTTAATTCCAACTCTAGTTCATTTCTCCTTTTATTTTGAAAATGACAAAGTGTGCATTCATTCATGAGTTACAAAATTATTCAAATCATGAGAATGTGATATCTGAAGTCCGAATATGATACCAGTATACAAAATAAGAGCGTGAAGGTGGATTTTCCATTACATCTTATAACTTTAATTACAAAAAATTGAGCTATTAGAAATATTCTTTGTTATTCTTTTAATTTGAATCGATTCTTTATTTTATGTCTTCATTCATCGCTCACCAGTCAGATCTTTCCTCTCCATCCCTATTATTCACAGGATGCGTATTGTTTCTTCTTTTTTTCGTTTGTCATTTTGACCAATCTCTTACATTCTCTAACAGCGAATAGATAAATCAGAATAAAATGAAAAGAAGTATCATTTCTTTGACTTTATGTTAGATTAGTTTCAATTTATTTTCTTCTTATACTTCAGTAATAATTCTGAAATGTTGCAAAAAAATTACTTGAAACAAAAAACTTTTTTATTATTTTTTTAATAAAAAAATAAGAGTCAAATCTTTAGATTTAATAAATACACATAAAGAATTCTCATCCGTATTTTGAACCTATAACCTCCTTCTCTAACCATCTAAAAACTCAAAAAACATTTAAAAAGTTGAACTTCTAAATTGATATCGTCATAGGGATCATAACATAAATACAACATGAAAAAGTTGTTCTATAAATATTATATATTAAAATAATTGAAGAGATGCTGAAATAGTTCACTGAATTGCTTAATACATAATTTTAAGTGCTGAAGCAAAAACTGTTCGTCGGATCACAGAAATCGGCAGGAAAGATGAAATCGAACGGCTTAAAAACACATGATGATGTGGCAGAGATCTAATCAACGATAATTTCCAGTAGGTCCCCTTCCCTTCAAAACCCCTCCAATTCTTCTTTTTAAAACCCGTTTCCCTCGATCAAACTCTCAAAAAATGGCCACTCCTCGTGCTATCTTCCTCGCGCTGCTCGCCATTTCCGCGTTCCTCTTCGTCAACCTGGTCCACTGTACCGAAGAGGACGATGACGTACCCTTCCTTTCTCAGGACGATGCAGAGGATGCCTATCCGCATTTACCTCGGCATGATGGTTTCGACTCCGACGCAGATCCGGACGAGTTCGACTCCGATCTGCCTCAATTCGATCCCGAAGAGAACGAAGAAGAGGTGGCGAAACTTGACGAGAGCCACGTGGTAGTTTTGACAGACGGGAATTTCAGCTCTTTCATATCAAAAAATAAACATGTTATGGTAGAATTCTATGCGCCGTGGTGTGGGCATTGTAAGATGCTGGCGCCAGAGTACGCGGTTGCGGCTAAGGACCTGGCTGAAGAAGGAACTGAGGTGGCATTGGCGAAGGTCGATGCTACGGAGGAGAGCGATCTGGCACAGAAGTACGACATTCAAGGGTTTCCCACTGTTTTCTTCTTCATTGATGGTGTGCGCCTTGAGTATTCTGGTGGAAGAAACAGGTGAGAACAGATCTGTGGTCACAATTTACTGGATCTGAATTTACTTTATTAAATCTGCTGAATTTAAATTGAATTTTTTTTTTATACTTTGTGATATTAGGGATACAATCGTGGAATGGATTAAAAAGAAAATTGGGCCAGGGGTTCATAATATCACAATTGTCGAGGAAGCAGAGCAGATTTTGATTTCCCAAGACAAAATTGTCGTGGGCTACCTTGATTCCCTTGTGGCAAGTTCTCAACTTCTCATGATTTAGTTCCTATCTTGTTATTATTTTTATGATGGGTATTATTTTGGCTATTTTGTGAATTTTTTGGCAATTTTATGTACGAATGCTCAATAGTGTCATGACTCATGAGAACATAAGTGTTATTTTACATGAAGGTAGTCTTGACAGTCTGTTACCAATGAATGTCAGAAGTAATTTTGATAAAATAAAGTAAAAAAATCCATCCAAGTCTGAGTTTTTTCACTTGCAATTTGGGTTATTCAATGCAAACACAGCATAGTCATTGGTCAGTTTGGTTGTTGTTAAACAAACTCTAAAATTCTTCTTGCTGTAAAGCAGAGAAGGATTGAAATGGTAGTTTCTCTTGTGCAATGAAGGGCTTGGAATTAACAATTCATTCAAACTGTATAATGATACTTATCTGGTGAAAAGATCTTAAAAATGCACTGAAATTTTTGTAGTTAGACTTATCTGGTGGAAATTTCTTAACATTAATTTTAGGACGTCGTGCATCCTACTAAACTATGTCCAAATTATAAGTTGGTCTATCTACTTAGATTTTTCTACCTCTTCAGTTCTGTCCATTCCCCTCTTCCCACAAGTTATTTATAATCTCCGCACCCTTCTCTTTTCTTTCTAGGTAAAAGGTATGATAAAGAAGAGAATGTAAAATGGGAATGAATGAAGAAACAGGAAGTAAAATAAAGTGGTGCGCGTTATGGGAGAATCAGGGAGGTGGTGAAGTGGATTGAATCAAATGAGCAGTTTAGTGAGTTGAGAGGGACAAATCAGCATTGAGTGACTAATTTGTGATTTGGGTGAATGTTTAACAACCTAAACCTTTTTATCAAAGGTATTTCAAATGGAAAAAGTAATCAACCTTGTAGTCAAAGGGAAAAAAATTGTGCTGAATTTTAAATGTATTTCTGTTTAAAGTCAAGTTTGCTTTGCATTGCGGCTGAAGGGGCACGGAATTATACCTTGTAATCAAGGAAATGAGATGCAAGCCCCGCCTCCACTCCCCTCTTAATAGTCTGAAACTGAAGCATATATCTGTGTCATCCTGCTAAAGGATTACCAGAATGCAACTTCACATCTTGAGATTGGACTAAAATAAGATTGATAATTGATTGCAGGGTGCTGATAGTGATGAGCTGTCAGCTGCCTCAAAACTTGAAGATCAGGTCAACTTTTACCAGACTGTAAATGCAGATGTGGCCAAGCTTTTTCACATTGACCCCAAGGCCAAATGCCCTGCTTTGGTTCTGCTGAAGAAAGAGGAAGAAAAACTGACATACTTTGGTAAGCATTTACTAAAGAATCAGCAGTTCTTAGTGGATTCACTACTGCACTTTGCCAGCTTCATATAACTGATATGATGGTAATATGACAATTTGCAGATGGAGAGTTGAGCACATCTAGGATTGCAGAGTTTGTAGCCGCTAACAAGCTTCCTTTAGTCACCACTTTTACAAGAGAAAGTGCACAATCTATTTTCGATAATGCTATTAAAAAGCAGGTTTGTTGTTATCCATACTTTGTTATCAATTACTTCGAAAGATTATCTGTTAGACCAAAAATTTATAATTTAGTGAACACAAAAAGGTGATTTGAAAAAGTATAAAAATAAGCTCACATTTTATATGTCATATAAATTGTTAATGACATTTTATATTTTACATATATATATTTATATATTTATATAACCTTGTTGTGCAAAATTCTAGGTTTTGCTCTTTACTTTGTCTAATGAAACAACTGATATCCTGCCTGTTTTCCAAGAAGCAGCAAAGTCATTCAAGGGCAAGGTATATCAGTCTTTACTATTAGTTTCTTTTTTTCACTTTAATGCTGCCTATACTATTTCCTTTTTCTCTTTGATGGTTCATATGCTATTATTTCCTTTTTTCCCTATTTGCTTTTAATCACACTTGATTGGTTGCAGCTCATATTTGTGTATGTGGCGAAGGACAGCGAGGATGTCGGTGAGCCAGTTTGTGCTTACTTTGGTGTAACTGGAGAGGGACCTCAGGTAAATTTTGCACAAGTTTTAGCTGCATGCTTTTTATATTTACTATTGGTTCATTCCCCTAAAGATTCTGCTACTTAATTTTTTTTTTCCTCATTAAAAAAAATTAAAACAGGTTATTGCGTTTTCTGGTAATGAAGATCAAAAGAAGTATTTTCTTAAGGGTGAACTTACCTTGGACAATATTAAGGTATAGTTATGTCTCTGTAGGAAATTTATCAAATAACAATAATGCAAAACACTTCTACCTCTCAATAATGCTATCAACTTTTAAGAATTATTAATGTATTTAGAAATTTGCCGAGGATTTTCTTGAAGACAAACTTCAGCCATTCTATAAATCTGACCCAATTCCTGAAACCGTAAGCTTCTTAACTATGCATTCTCAATTTTCTTTTTGGAGTTTTAGAGGTCTGTAAATTCTGCTGCATTATAATTTGTGATATAATTGGTACAGAATGATGGAGATGTGAAAATAGTGGTTGGAAATAACTTTGACGAGATTGTACTTGATGAATCAAAGGATGTTCTTCTAGAGGTCAGTAGTCCTACTTTATATTAAAAAATGCTAATACATATAGAAATCTTAACTTGGTTATGCAATAATGATTTACACTTTAATGTGAAATTAAATGGATTTAGTTATATGCACCATGGTGTGGCCATTGCGAAGCACTGGAGCCTACATACAACAAACTGGCAAAACATCTACGCGGCATAGATTCTCTTGTTATTGCTAAAATGGATGGAACCTCCAATGAGCACCCCCGTGCCCAGGTTTGTCCTCTCTCCTTCATGTTCATAATGTAATGCAACTCTCTCTCTCTTAAATTTATAATATTTATTTCACTTTTGAAAATTAATTTGTTTGAATGAATATCAGCAAGATGGCTTCCCCACAATTCTCTTCTTTCCTGCCGGCAGCAAAAACTTTGAGCCAGTACACACTCCCTTTGCCTCAGCCCTCAAAGAACGTAATTATTTACTCAAGTACCTTGACTGATACTAATAGTAAATTATTAATTTGCTCTTTTGTTTTATCTATTCAGATCACCTTTGAAGGGGATAGGACAGTGGTGGAGTTATACAAGTTCTTAAAGAAGCATGCTTCCATCCCATTTAAGCTCAAGAAACCACATGTCACACCATCATTCACAAAGTCTGGGAGCACAACCGATGCGCCTGCAACAGAGTCCAAGAAGGCGGAAAAGGATTTGAAGGATGAATTGTAATTGTAGAATGACAGAACTAATTTTGTTAGCGCCTATAGTTTAGTTTTTAAACAACGAAAGTGAGCCAAAGAGATGTTAGGTTTGATAGGAACCCTATAAGATTAGGATTCTATAACATCAGCGTGCGTGCTTCTGAGAGTGTGAGTGAATAAAGGCTGTTTTCTAACATGGCTCCTTTCCTATTTGTATGACACAAACTAAACTAATTGAGTTAAGAGGGGATCCATTGACAATGGATTATTTTGACAACTTTAACAATGAATCTCTAAATAAATATAAAAAAATATAAAAAATAAAAAAATTATATATGTTCTTCTACTTTTAGATTGATGGTCATTTAAATTTCTTACAATTTCATTATCGATTGATAGTCTATCAAAGACCATTATATTGAAACCGTTGCAAATTATATGAAAATTTGATGGTCTTTGATGAACTATCAAACGATAATTAAAATCGTACTAGGGGTGTATATGGCTAGGGGTGTATATGGATCAAATATGGTAGAATAATGGTTAAAATCGTACCGTATATGTTTTATTTTTTGTGTATGAATACAAATACAAATCATATAATAGACGAATACAAGTACAGATATTAAATCAAAATATTACCGATATAATTAAAAAAATAATTGTATAATATTTTTTATGATAGATCACTAACTAAAAAAATTATATTATTGTAAAAAATAATCATTATATCGTCAGTGGCGAGTGGAATGTTAATTGAGGTTAATGATGAGTGGAATGTTTCATTGGTGGGCATTGTTTTCATGACTATCTGATTTAATATTGAATGTTTCTTTATGAATTTCTCTCTTTATTTTAATTTACTTTTAGATCTCATCATTATGGGATATTTATTTTCTTCTTTAATGTATAATTAAACAATATATTTTAAAATAAACATAAACATCTAATCTATTTAGCTTAAAATGTTTATAAATGACTCAATCTGACTTTCAGACCCGTACAATTGAATAATTGTTTAGTTAATAAAAATAAGTGCTAGACTTATTTATCTGAAAAAAAAGGGACCCTACAAGTTCCATCGTGCTGCATATTTTATAGTTAGATTGGAGATCTAACTCAATAGGAAATCGAGAAGTAACCTAACAGCGTCAATTCGTGTAATTAACCTTGTAATAGCAACACCACTGACAACTCCACATTCTCCAGAGAAGACCTGTTAATTCATTTTTTTTTTTTGCAAAAGAAAAAAGACTTGTTAATTTGGTCCTTCTGATTTTTTTTTTTTGGCCAAACAGTTGCTTTGTTTCTGCCAGTTGGTCTGGGGGAGCACTCATGCAAGAAAGGTGATCACCAATCTTCTTTTTTCTGGAGTTGATTTGGTAGATGACTGGTGCAATTTCATTTTCTATTCGTTCTAACATTTGTTCAGATATGAACTTGGAGCAGAGAGAATAACAAACAAACGGCATAATTGTCTTTTCTTTTTTTCTTTTAGGAAGCAATGTCATAATCGTCAATTGCGAATTTGTGATGAATAGTGGCTGAATCAAAGCCAAGCAAAGGGGCCAGGCCGCCTATAAATTAAAAATTTGCATTTTTATCTTTAAAATATTATATATTTTTCAAATACAAATGATTTTTGGCCCCTTATAAAAATAAAATTATACTATAATTATGATATGGTCCCCCATTCCTAATTTCTGGTTCCACCCTAGTGAGGAGGAACAAAAAAGTATAGTAAGTTTTAAATTGTAAATTATGATAATAACAAAAAAATCATAAATTCAAATATCATAATGGCAGATGTTATTTACCAAATAAAGTTTAGTGGTGTATCAAATTTAATATTTTTTAAGAAACTAAATAATCAATAAACTTAAAATATAACGTAATTTGGATTATAAATTATATGGAGTTTAGTATACAATCTCTATAAAATATAATGTGATTTGGCTTTTTACTCTTATAAATTTTAAATCAGTTTTTTTTTCGGTTATTATATAATAAAATATTTCTTGATATACCCTTACAAAAACAAATTCATGCTGAAACAATTTTGAAAACAAATTAGCATTGACAAAGTGCATATGATTCTACCAAAGAATAATAGAGGTTATCTCCTTCCTTCGTTGACTAATCAACCATTACGTTTTCGGGGGATCGATATTCTCTGTGGATATTTTCTGTGCGGAAATCTAAACACGAATTTTGATGCACGGGGCTATTTATTACTGTTAAATCAGAACCGTCGATAAATGATCAAACCGCACAAATCAAAAGAACCGCACCTGTGGAGCTTTTTCATCTCTGCAGGTGATATGGTTCCGTTTCCGGATAGATGCGCCGTCGTGTTTAATTGAGAAAAGCACCAATTCTGCTTCACAAACCCAAAAGTGCACACGAATGATTAGTATAAAAGGAATAAAAGATGGTTTATTGGTGGTCTGTAGACCGTAGAGAAAGGGTCACTGAATGCACAACAACTGTATATACGGACGGAATTAGAATTTAAACTTGGGGTGCTAAGAAATCAGAGAGAGTTAATTTTGTGAGTCTGTGATACGATGATAGAGATAATCAAAGAAAGAAAAAATAAATTATCATTCATCACCAATCCAAAAAGATAAAAAAAATATTGAAAATCAAATTGAGAAGCGAATATGATGAACTTATAATTGGAACAAATATGTCTAAATTTAAACATTTAATGGTTTATATATTTGAAATGGAATTATGAGGATGTCGATAACTAAATATTTTATAAATAAAAAAAATTCATACTAATTTACGTATATGAAAGTGTCAGACCCCCATAACACTCCCCTCTCTCCGCTCTTGATGGCACTTCCCAATAATATGAATAAGCAAGTTTATATACAATAACTTTAATAACTGCTTGCATTGGTGTTCAATGTCCATTACTCGTAGACTCGTAGTCATAGCAATTGTGATTTTTGTTTACTAGTACGAAGTACGAACGGAGAGGAGATTAATTAAGTGGGAAATAAGCTATGAGTGCTCGTCCTCTGACGCGTGGTACGCATTGCATACGCTTTACCATCTTAGAATTTTCACGCGGTATTTTGAGATTAATGAAGGATAAAATCATGCAACTCTCACTTTTCGCTGCATGCGTGCCGTGCGGCAACTCAGTGTTGTAGGGATTTTATGTATACATTCAAAAAAAAAAAATCTAAAACATCAAAATGATTTTGTATGTGATTTAATTGAATTAAATATAAATTATAAATAAGCTTGATGTATATTTGAACCGTGCTTGAGTCTCTGAAAGGACATAAAATGAGCAAAAAACGCGTACGATATCAAGAGATCAACCGAGATCTCTTCCAATGATATTCATCAAGAACAACTGATAAATATCTTCTCAACCTCTTGTTAGGATAGTTGAGAGTACTCTCCTTAATTCTCTAGTCATTCTCCATAAATTCTAATTCTTAAATGTGGTGGAAAAGGATTCTTAACGCATGAGATGGTAAAAAAAATATAGCAGAAATTTAGAAGAATTTCTGTGCAGTTAGGGACAAAATAATTTTTAGAGTTTCTTGACTATAGGTATGGACTTTTAATACATGAAAATTTTCTACTAGTAGTAAGGCACGTCTTGTCCAAATTTTATTTAATTTAGAGCAAGAAAATTCCCGAACCGACTCAAAAACCATTATGTGCGCAGATTTGCGCATGTGCTAGAAAAACCTCCCGACGTTTGTTCAGTCCAAATTAGTGACCATATTCGGTCTGAATTGTGGAGTTCAAAAACTTAGTTTTTCTGGCTTAGATGGTCCGGTGTCCACTTGGGGTCGTATGGGATCCGAACGAATCCCGAAAACCTTCCCTGAGACCCAATTTTCACTCATTTTGACATACTTATCGAACTCTTTATTATACCCAAGAACTCATATCAAATAATTAAAAAATATTTATAGGTTTTGTTCTTATACGGTGTGACCCTTTGGGACATGTATATACTTAGCAATGAAATTAAAATATTTTAATCATCATAGATCACAAACAATATCTAACAATGTGCATTGTGATCCCTAAGTGATATAGATATAATATACGTTATAAATATCTTGATCGTAGACAACGATAATCGTCTCAAGCTCATTCCATATCACATAATATGCATAACTGTGCAAAATAGAAATGCATCATTCTTGCACATATTCTTTATATAAGGGCATCCATGTTGGATACCATCACTCACGTCAACAAACGAGAGAAATATCAGTATTCTTGATTTGTGCTCCATACAAAAGACGTATACCGAGATAGAATCTGTATAGTCGTCAGTTACAAACAATGTTAGATAATATCAATAAATACAAATCATTTGTACAAGAATAACACTTATCTCATATCTAAGAATTAGCAAATAAATAAAGAGGAGGGTTCCAATGCCACAACTTTTGTGTGCCACAAGATGTCACTATCTCACTTTTTAGTTCTTATTTTAAAATTTTAAATCCAAACCGTTTATCTTATTAATTTTTATGATAGATGTATGCTCCTCAAATTTTATGATTTTTGAACATCATTTGATACTAGATTAAATGAGAATAAAATTAATGTATAAAAATTAATCAATCATAATTAACCAGATTCATTCATTTTATTCTCATTTGATCTAGTATCAAATGATGTCCAAAAAATATAAAATTTGAGGAGCATACATCTATCATAAAAAATAATAAGATCAACGGTTTAGATTTGAAATTTGAGTTTTAAATTTTGAAATAAGAATTAAAAAGTGAGTCGGTGGCATCTTGTGGCACACAAAAGTTATGGCATTGGAACCCTCCTCATGAATAAAATACTAATAACACAAGCACAATCATTATAATATTTTATTATAGGTCAAATCCAATAATATGTCCAACATGTCATTTGTGTAATTGAGTCGATAACATTTATCATATGATGTGTGAAACATAATCATCACTCAACTTACATATTAATATTAGTTAATTATTATTTCTAGGAAATTAACAGATTATGGAGATTTTAAAGTTATAATTAATTAATGTATATATTTCATAATTAAGTCTAACTTAATATATAAATAATAAACAACTCAAAAAATAAATGATATATCATATATAATCATTTTAATACATAAATTAAGTATAATCATCACATAATTAACTGTAAAACACACTAATACTAACAGATACCTTGTCGAGGCTGCAACCAGATCCTCATTTGCTGTAAGGATCTTCAGTAGATGTTTCTATACACCAACTTCCTAGGTAAAAACTTTATAGAATTTAAATAGTTTGTTTATAAATCAATGAGTATTAATTTAAAATGAGTATATTAAACATGTTACTAAGCAGTAACAAGAAAAATAATATAGTTTATGTTGTTGAAATTTGCAATACTGCACTATTATATTTTTCAATTCGCTAACTCCAATCTAATTTCAAAAGGAATTTTATTTTGACTCTTCAACGTAAGGGATAACATCAATATCATGAAGTTTCTGATCGAATTATTGGATCAAATGACCCCACCAAACCCTACGAAATTAAATCACAAATGTGCATTGTTTAATTGATATTTGCATGAAATACATGTATTAATGCTAATGGGCTCCCTCCCTTAGCTACTGTGTCAATGATAACTTTTATTGTTTAATTGAGAAAAAGAGCTAACTTGAGAATTAAGAGATAAAAGTGTCTACCAAACTAGTGTACTGCTGACATTGTGGTTGGGGGGCAGATAGGCATCGTCTCAAGGATCGGGTCAGGCTTCTCGAGTGTTAGGTAAGAACTAAGTTCGATAAGAATTTTTAAAAGGTCAGATACAAAGGACTTAATTTTTAAGAGGTAAGTCTGGTTCTTATCAAGTCTTTCAGCCTTTAAAGACCGGATGAGGGCAGGATAAGGGTCTTATATATATATATATATATTTTTTTTTTGTTAATTAAATATTTTTTTAAATATTAATTTGCATTTATATAAAAAATATTAAATTATATTTTTCTATTTGGACATTTTATTTATTTTTCTATTTTTTAATTTTTTTAAGTATAATTAATATACAATGTAAAATATTAAAGAAAGAGTTTAGGAAGGGTTGGGTAAGGATCAGAAAGGGCCGAGTTTGATAAGGACGTGTCAGAAGGGTTTTCTTTTTAAATATTGAGTCTGACCCTTAAGAAATCCAACTCTTATCATTAGAAAAGGCTAGGCCGAACTTGGGTTAGGACTGAATTTAAATTCATTTTCTTTCTTTCTTTCTTTCTTTATTATTATTATTATTATTATTATTATTATTATTATTATTATTTTATTTTGCAACTAATTTTATTTTTTCAACTCTGACAGTGAATGTGTAATGAATCAATATTCATAATTAAAAAATTAAGACATAATATATTTGGCCGGTCCAAATCTAATCCAATAGAAAGCTGTGTCATAATGAAAATGTATATGCTATCATATTTCTTCTATGATAATTGTTATCATAAATTTTTATATTTATAATTATAAGATTTACTTAATAATAATAATTCGATGACGTTTCAATAAATTCATGGCCGAAATTCATTCTCACAGTTTTTTATGACAGTATAGGATCCATGTCATAACTATCACACTTCATTAATTCAGGCGGACAGTTTCTGCAGAGATTTTTTGATGTGAAAATTTTTCTTTACAGAGAATTCTGAATAATTGTTAAAAAATTTAAATATAAATTTTAATAATTTATTATTATTAAAATAAAATCGGCGATCGGAATCGGACGATTCACAATAAAAAACAACGCACAGCTCCGAGTTCTTTAACTCGAGACTTTGACCCCGAACGGAAGGGAGAGCACCAAAAATCCCATTGTAAGATTATAGAGGAAGGAAGCTCTCTCACTCTCTCCCCACTCCTGTTAATTGGTAGATCTACACAGAAAGGAGGCGAAGAGAAGTCATGATGGAAGGCGCTGTGCCTTCTCCCGACGAGCCCTCCTCCACTCCGGTTAGTTTTCTCAGTCAATTTTACTTCTCGTGAATCTTTTCAAGTGTTATTGCTAAGGAGAACTGGAGAAGTCAGATTCTTCTCTGATCTGATTGGTTTGAGCTCCAGGTCCGAATCCTGTTCGTAATCCCTACAATTTTGGATTTTATAAAATGTATTGCTTTGTTGGGATCTCTGTTACGATTTTAGCTCTTCATAGATTTAGTCTTCGGAACAATTTCTTCTTTATCCACTCCTTTCTGCATTTGTTCCAAACCGTTGTCTTTGAACTACCATCCCGTTCTGAAATTCTAAATTCGGATTGTAACCTCATGAATTGAAGAGTGTGATCTATTTAGCTTACAAGAAATATGCATCTGATCTAAATAATTGTTATTATTTGAATTTTCAGTTTTCTAACAATGGGCAAAGGTAAATAAAAGGAGAAAAAAAGGAAAAGGATGTCTCACGTTGTTAATCCTGTTACTGAATTTTTACAAAATTACTTGTTCAAATAAACTTGAAAAGTCGTCTAATTTATCATCCAAAAGAAGTACATGCAAGAAAAAGTTAGATAGCTAATTATTCAACTTTATAGTTAGCAAAAGATGTAAATTATCAAATTATTCTATCGTAAGTATTTTTCCTTTACTAGATCTGGCATAACGTTGTATGCATATTTTAAATGTGGCATTCTATCTTTATTTTAGCTTGTTTTACTTTTGAAAAATCTTTAATACAGTTTAGACTGGTAGTTCTGCAATTTGATGATATATAACTTTGTTTTAATTATCCTTAGTTAGAGGCTTTAATCATTGAAGTAACTAGTAACCTAACAGCTTGTCAACCCTAATTTCTGATAACATTTTAATATAAAAAAAATGTGATATCTGCTATTTGTTATGTTACATTAACATAAATTTTCTCTTTGTTTAAATGGATACTATATCTTATAACAAAAAATGTAGGTGGTGGCACCAGGCAAAGGGTTCACAAAGACATGCAAAGGTGGAGTGGTAGTGTTGATCGGGGGTTATACATTGCTCCAGCTAATTCCTGGTTCTGTTAACTACCTAGCCATTATTCCAGCAAAGTATTGTCCCTTCACTCTTGATCGAAATGGTTATTCAAATATGAAATTTTACTGATTTGAACTTTTGCTGCAAATTTACAGGACAATACCATTTGTGTGGACTCTGTTTACTGCTGGTTACATTGAGCAAGTTCTTCCTGGGGTAGACAACATCACTCTCTCTGGCCATTCCTTTTGCATTTGCAAATTTTTGCTTGACAGAAATTTGTGTTTTTTTTATTCATTCCGTCCTTTTTTTCATTGATATAGGCGATAGGGAATTCACTAGGGCTCCTTTTCTGTGGTAAGGATATAGAGCCAGTGTGGGGTCGCAAGGAGTTACTTAAATTCATTATCCTTGTCAATTTCATCACTTCTATCTTAGCCTTTGTTATTGCTGTTGCTCTTTACTACATCACTGGCAAAGAAAGTTTCCTGTAAGTGGACCTGCTTGTGCTGTACCAGTACCTTGTGAATTAGTAGTACTGTAAATGTATTGGATAACCTGTTTATAATTTCAATTTTCAATCCTCAATAACTTGTACTTCTGTTTTCATTACAGTACGACACCATTATCAGGCTTCCATGGGGTGCTTGCTGGATTCCTTGTGGCATTGAAGCAAATCTTACCAAACCTAGAGCTGCCCATGTGTTTCTTCTGGAAAATTAAAGCCAAAGTTTGCACTACTGTTCATCTTTGCGTACTTGTATTTTAGCTACTCAACTGTTTTGTTTAGTAATTATCGAATACTCTTGGAATTTGCAGTGGATGCCACTATTTGTGATGGTATTTTCAACAGTCATGGCATTTATAGTGGTAGAATCAATTAACTTCTTACCAACCCTATTGGCTGGAACATATGTGGGCTGGATATATTTGCGATACTTCCAGAAGAACCCCTTGACTGGCCTTAAGGGTGATCCTAGTGATGATTTCTCTTTCGCCAGCTTCTTCCCAGATTTCATGCGGTACTTTAATCTAAGTCTTTCTCTGAACTTTACAATATGGTTTACCAACTGGGTTGGAGTTCGGTCAGGTTTATTAGTATGAAAGATTTCAATTATGGTCAGTCCTAAAATTGATCCTATGCAAATATCTGAGATCCCAAAAATCTTCCAGTATTGCCATATATTAGTAGAAGCTGTCAGTGGCTAATTAAGCCATATGGAATTTTCCATTGGGGTAAATTAAGCTTGCTGATAGTTCTAGTTCCCTTACCTCCAGCAATTAGGTGCACTCTGATTGTACTGATATTAAGCAGTTAAGCACCGGGTCCTGCTTGAGGTTGATATCTGTCCTGTGTTATGCAAGTACGAAGCGCATGCGACATACAGTAATAGCCATATGGACCATATCAGTTGTTCGGTAGCTGCATGTGAATTGATTATTTACTTTCATAATTATGTTTATATTAACATCTGTTTTCGTTGTCTCAATAATATATCAGGCCAGTTACAGAGCCAGTAGCAAATGTATTTGACAAGTTATGCTGTGCAAGATCTAGGGCTGGTCACCAGGTTCTACCTGTATCTGACCCTTCGAAGGCTTCTAGGAGAAGGTAATTGTTCTTTTCCTTTGATTGGAGAACTAGAAGTCTAAAAGCTTAGTCAAGCGAGGTTTACTTGGCATGTTTCCCCCCTGACAATGGAAATGTTAAGTGTTACTAGTATTTTATTCATTTTAGGCATGTTGGGTTTCTGTTGTGAGGTATATTGGCCCCTGGGATGTAGCATATGGGCTTGATTTTTTTATTATTACTATTATTGCTATTATTATTTATCATTATCATTATCATTATCATCTTTATTTATATATTATTATTATTATTTTATTATTATTTTTTTTTCTTCCATCATATTGATTATTATCACTGATATTTGAGATCTTTGATCTTATATTTTCCGATTGGGTTTCATTTCTAGCCTACCCCAATTTATTTGGGATTAAAGGTTTTGTTGTTGTTGTTGTTGTTGTTGTATTATTGCTATTATTATTTTGTTTATTCTCTTACTATAGCTTGACACAGGATATGTTGTTATTTTGAGGTCAGGATACTGCTCAATGAGCACTTTCCTTACTGGTCATTCAAAATTCTTAGGCTTGGTCTTCCTTTTGCCCTAACCCGACAGTTGTGTTTTATTGGTTATTAATTAGAAATTGTTGGTGCTTTCCTACAAAGTGAAAGTTGGGCTTATTTGTAAAGTAATAGGATGCGATTATTTTTGTAACTACATAATTCATACTAGAATTTTTAATTGTCAAGTTCTTGTTGTCCTTTATTTTGATTATCTTCTGTACAATGACCAAACAAACTTTGTGGAATATGTTGAACTTATGCTAGCATTTAGTTTTCTCAATTGCTAATGCTGCTGTCTGTTGTTTATGCTGTGCAACTGATGTGCAGAGAAAGAGGAGAGAAAGCGCTAGAAATGAGGTTGGCTGGCGAGAATTCTGCAGCTGTAGGAGGTGCCATAGAAGTCACTTCACATAGCGAGTCTGATGATACCCATGCTTAAGGACTCTTTTTTTTTTTTTACAGTTCCGTTTCTATTTGGGAATTATTGCTGTGGCCAATAGAGAGTGAGAAAGTTATTATATTCATCTCTTTGTGACTTCCTTTTTCTGTATTTTACTTTAATCTTTAAAGAAGGTTAAAAAGATATATCTTACATGTTTGTTCAGAACAATGTCATTTTTAGTAGGCTTTTATGAGACGGCATATATTGGCTTCGTCCTGCTTTACCCGAGAGATGAGCTATTGTCATTTAACTGCTCATTGTTCATTTTTAGTTGACTTTTGTTTCGCTATATTTTCTTCTCAAAAATGCCTGGAAATCATCATCCCTCATCGATCCTCCTCAATATATACAGTTGGCTTTTTTCTGAATGTTCTTTTTAAGGGTTTCACTTCCTCTGAAGACTGAAGTACTCCACTGAATGGAGTACTGTCCATTTAAAAATCTATCCTTATAATCTTTTCAGCACGAATCTTACAATATTTTCAGCACAAATCTCTAAGTTGATCGTTACAGTACACTATATATAAATTCTGTCCATTTCATGAAATGGAGTCCCTATGAAGTGGATATGTAGTCATTTTTAAGTTGCATTAGTGCGTAATTCTTGGAAGATGGATCCATGTAACATCCATGAGTATTGTGAAGAAATCACGTAGCTTTTAATTTGACGTAAACTGGAGCCCTTCAATGCAAAAAAGTTCGTTTAATTCAGGATATGTGAAAATGCTCGAGTGAATTGCTTCAGGGGCAATATTAACTGCCTGCTTGATTATAAGTCATGCTGTAAGTTGTCTCTGAATATCAATATTAGTCTTAATTAGACAACATTACGCTCGTTCTTTATTGGTATTTTTACATATTTTCATTTTTTTTAATTTTAAAATGACTGTAATGATTTGTTCATTAAATTTCAGTAATTATATAATCTTGTTGAAAGTAATGTTATGAATTTGATCGGTATTGATATTTCAATTATATTACAACTATAATAATTTGGTGGAATCATTTGACAACAATTTATTTTGATAATCTTGACAACTAACTCATAAAAAAATTTAAACATGAAAAAACTTATAAACATATTCTTAAGCTTATGGATTAATTGTTTTTTAAATTTCATACAATTTAGATGTCATTTGATATTCCATCAAAGACCATAAATTTAAATTGTTAAAATTATCATATAATTTTGATGGTCTTCAATGTAATACTAAATGACATCTAAATTACATGAAATTTAAAATACAATCAATCTATAAGGTTAATAATAAGTTTGTAAAGCTTTTCCGTTTTTATGATTTTGTATGAATTTATATAAAGTTGGTTGTCAGAATAAAAAGTTGTCAAGCGATGCCCATCCATAATAATTTTCATTTCCAATTACTTATTCTAACAATCAAACGTCATAGTCCTTCTAAGAGTTGTAGATTCTTACACATCAAACAATACATCACTATGAAAAAGTAAAGAATCCAAGAATTCTTTGTAGGATTTTTACGATTCCTGGCATCAAACAGGTCCAAAAGTAATTCATACATGAACTAACGCATCAAGAGGCGATATATTTGGGCTTGAACGGTGGTATTTTGTAAAGTGCAAGCTGTGGAGGTATTAGCAATGAGCACATTTTTTTTCTTAGAAATGAAATCCACGATTTGATCAAGATTTCCAAGACAGTTGCAAAGACAAATTAAAAAATGCTAGAAAACAAATTTCGTGGTCAAATATAACTAATCACACAGGAACACATGATCAATCCCAGTTACACTATCGAAACAACTATTGTAAAGTGATCTCTCGATCCTTATTTTCAAATTGTATATTTTTCCAAATCAAATATTCTATATTTCCAAAATTATGTTAAATAATTTTAATTAGCAGTAAATATATTGTCTATTTTGTCTTTTTCATCAATCAGTATTTAAGGTATTGATAAACATATATGTTGTGTGTGTCACGTACGAATACGTGACGTATTCGATACGGAATATGCCGTGTTAATACGTATTCATGTGTTTGGATATGCGTATTTTAACGTGTCAAAAATTTGAAAATTTAAACACGCACGTCTAAGATACGTGACACGTCTAGCACTCTGTGTTAAACGTATCGCGTTTATACGTATTTGACATGTGTCAACACTTATAGTATGTACACATTCAATAAATTTAAAATAAATTGGAGAAATATATTAAAAAAAATAGAAAAAATAGAGTGATTCTGGCCACAAAAAAAAATAAAATTGACGTGCGATATTCAGAAATATCATACATATTAGAGTGATCTTATTTTTTAACTTCAATATTAAACCAATCTTTTAAGCACACAAGCATTTCAAAAATCTGATATGCTGAAGTATTTTATACATGCTACACGTACATGTACAAGTATTAGACGTGCGTGTTGAACGTGTTAAACATGCGTATTTAGGCGTGTCAAAATTATTCATATATTAATCACGCACATTTAATAACATGACACGTGCGACATGTGAACACATCACGCGCATACACGTTCAGACAATGTATCCACATTTACTCGTGTGTGTATACGTGTCTGACATGTTTATCATTATTCATTACCTATCAGTGTTTTAGATTTTAGAGCCAAACAAAATCAAACGACTATGAAGATGGGCAGCACCATAAGAAAATATTTACATGGGAAACACCATATAACAATGTTCTTTCTAATTATGAGTATATCTTAAATAAATACTTAAATAGAGTCTTTCAAATATTTATTTCAGATTTTTTAAATGGATTATTTTCATATACAAAATTTTATTAATATTTTTAAGAGTAATTATGATTATATCTTAAATAAAACTTAAATGGAGTTTTTTATATATTTATTTCAGATTTTTTTAAATGGATTATTTTCATATACAAAACTTCATTAATATTTTAGAAAACTTTATTAATATCTTACAGTAATCTAAAAAAATTAAGAAAATTAAGACTCTAAAAATATAAAGTTTATGTATCCATAAGATTGTGATACAAATTAATAATTAATTGAGCAGCATAAATAAAAAAAATTGGAGATAACAAAGTATTCTTTTCGAGATGTTTATATATTAGCCGAAGTGTAAACATTTTCACAATAATCAATCTCTCCATATATGGAGATGCAGATAATACTTTGCTAATTTTCTCAATTGATGTCGGAATCCTTTATCCAATTTCTCTGCTCAGGCAAACTATTTGCGATACCTGTTAAGTTTCTCAACAAAATTATATACCTGGGTAAGGCGTGTGAAGGTTCAGATTGCTCGTCTTCCATGATAACAAGATCATCTTGTTCGAATAACCTCCGGACACTTTCTGTTTTCCCCGACTCTCGCCGTGTCATAAAGTCATGGTACCGTAACCTCTGTTGCCGGTACATTTTGGACAGAATAATCAGGCAACACGTGATGTGAACTCCGTGTGGTTTGCTTTTGATTGCGTTTTCTTTTTTAACATGCTTCTCCGCTAGTGTGATGAAAAGAATTCAAAAGGGATGAATCAGAGTTTCTTTGATGCCGGTTGTATATTGCTTGGTCAAGGAGTACACGGTGCTATTTTTGAAAGCATGGAGTCCAGCGCCAGTCAAATGTGACCGACTTATTTCCATTAATTTCTATTCTTTGAGACAGAGCAATTACCATCAGTTTACATAGAGTAAAAAAAAAATAAGGAAAATCATAATTTCTACTCTTTGAGACATTTTATCAAACACTTCATAAACATACATAAATGCAAGTACATTTGGCGAACCTTTTTAAGTTTAACACACATGAACAGAAATTTAGCACAAATAAACGTGATAGAGAGAGTCTGACAAGTGTGAGCAAGCATAAACAAACGCTAGAAAATGGAAATATATACTCACCTTCTCTGGCTCCTTCCTCTTTATTTAATTTTGAATTTCAATTCCATTTCGTTGCTTCGGTCCAGACAAATTCTAAACAACACGTTATATTTGAGTTAACAAGTTCAGACACTTGTGAACATATGTTAATATTTATAGTTTAATATCATAAAATTTGAGAATATCGTTAGGCTTGGCAGCTTGCCTAGCGGTAGTGCGTAGATCTGCCCTGGTCTTCGACTCGGACAAAACATGGGTTCAAACTAATTTGAGCCTAATATTATCCTCAACAGGGGTTTGGGCTTGGGAGAAGAAACAGAGAGTAAGTCCCTTATGGCCTATGGGCTGCTCTCAAACATCTGAACGAATTCTTTCTTGAACAATTAAAGTTGTTGGGCTGTGGTTTTGGGACTGACACTAGTAGGGGTGTGCAAACGGATCAGTTTAATTGATTTTAAACTGAATCGTTAAATTTTAGATAATTTATTTCAGTTGTTTGGTTTAAAATTTCAGCCCGGTTTAAAATTTTAGCTAATTTGGTTTTTGTTCTTTGGTTCAGTTTTGATTTTTCTAAATGGGATAAAAAGAATAAACCGAATAGTCTAAAATTTATCAAATAATTTTATTTTACTTGATATAAATAACGATTTTATCAAAGATAATCCGAAGATATTTATTTTGTATAAGTCTTATTTAGTTTTTTCTTTATCTTTTAAACTATTTATTTTTTCTATCAATTTTTATAACTTTTGATATTTTTATTCCTCTTTAAATAATATAATTTTGGTTTAACCGAATAAACCAAAAAATATTTCGATTTATTCGGTTGATATTTTTAGAAGTTTGGTTCGGTTCATAATTTAATGAACCAAAAAAATTTCAGATACATATAATTATTTCAGTTTGAACCGAACCGACCGTTTGCACACCCCTAAACACCAGTGCTCTGGGTCAGTCGTGGTTCCCCTCCTGAAACAAAAACTACATCATCCAAGCACAAAAACTAGTGGCTCGTTTGACAAATTAAAAAATATTTTTGAAGGAGTGATAAAATTGTTTCATTTTGGAAGAATGGTAGAAGAGTGATATTAACAGTGATAATGATGATAATGATGATAATAATAATAGTTAAACAATAATAATAATAATAATAATAATAATAATAATAATATAATTATTATCATATAATCATAATAAAATAATAATAATAATAATAATAATTATAATAAATAATAATAATTATAGTCGTAATCATAATAATATAATAAAAATATAACCATAATCATAATATAATAATAATAAATAATCATAATTATAATAATATAATAATAATAAATAATCATAATCATGAGAAGAATAATAATAATCATAGTCATAATCATAATAATATAATTATAATCATAATAATATAATGATAATAAATAGTTACAATCATAATAATAATATAATAATATAATACAACATAATTTAATAATAATAATAATCATAATCATGATAATAATAGTAATAAATAATACTCATAGTCGTAATCATCATAATATAATAATAATATAACCATAATCATATATAATAATATAAATAATAAAAAATGTAATCATAATCATAATAATATAATTATGAGCATAGTAATAATATGATAATAAATAATAATACTAAAATATATAATCATAAAAATAAATCATAATCATAATATAATAATATAATACAACATAATCAAATAATAATCACTATTCCGACGAGAATCAATCAGGTATACTATCTATAGCTTGGTATACTGAATTAGCACCCTTCTACTTGATTTAAAATTCTTTTAAGAAATTATTTCGTCGAAATAACAATACTATTTATACTTTTTTGCTATTAAATGAAGTACCAAACAAACCCTAAATCTTTACCAATTACCATCCATCCACCCACAAAAGTTCTTCAACTGTTCCAACACATTCACCTAACATTAACGAATCACCTCCATACAAAACATTCTTCCAAAACAGGCTCTTATGCAATCCCGTGATACCAACAATCAACAATCGCATTCAGTGGGTAACATAGTGATACTTTATACATCATTTATGTATCAACTCTTCTTAGTACAAGTTGACTTTTGTTGAGATCCTCGGCTCCGGAACTTTCCTTAAGACCATAACACATCTACATACACGAGCCGTCTCAAATGTTTGGATTAAAATTAAGGGTAACAATTTTTTTATTCGACCGGATGAATTTTATCCCAATTCGATGCGAGTTGAAACGATTTGAGAAAAAATAAATCAGATATAGATCCAAGTTTTTTTACATGTTTCGGGTGTGGTAATAAGATTCTGGTCGATTCATTTAATTTAATTGTATTTTTTTATTAACTTTGACATTTAACATTCGTTAAAGTTTATTTACACATTAATTAAAATTAATTATGTATTAATTAACATAAAATGTCTTATAAAATAAAAAAATAAGTAATAGATACTTAATCAATTTATTTTAGTCCACGACCCGATCTCGGAATCAAATCCGGATAATTCCGATTGGATAAAAAAAATAATAACAACCCTATCCAATTTGATTCAATAATTAAATGGGATCAGGTCTATAAAATTATTGATTTAAAATGCATAACGTTATGGTACTTTTTTTGTGTGTCTTGATTAATTTATTATATTATAAAGATAAAGAGTTATAAACTGGATTTTGCCATTAATGTATCAAATAATGTGTAATGATAGAAATACTCATATTTTAATTTATGATTGAGATTGATTAATTTAATAAAAGTATAGGTTCAGATTTTAGTCAAATCATTTTCTTCTCTTTTTTGTTTGCTATTTTCGTACCGTGCATTTATAGATGGTTTTAAAAAAATATATATTAAAATAAATTAAACTTCAACTATTATTAAATTTTATTGTGAAAAAAAAGAAACTACATATTTTACAACCTTATTCAGAAAAGAAAAATTATTATATGTTTATATCGTCTATTATTAATAATGAATTAATCTTATTTAAAAATTTAAGAGTCTTTGTAATTGATTTAGATATAAATTATATTTAAGTAAAATATATTACTTATTTATAATAAAATTAGTGATAGATACATACATAAATGTTTTACCTTCCCCTATTTTTAAAAAGATTAAAAAAATATTCTTTAATTTAACTTTTAAATTTTAAATCAAGATTAAAACTATTTTTTATTATTATTTAATTTTTGGTGATTTTTATATATATTCTTTCAATTTTATTTGAGTTTTGTTAAATTTATATATACTACAAATATTGATATATGTCAAACACTTATAAATATAAATATATTTAACATAGTGTGATGGATGTGTCATGTATTTTAAATGTACGTGTTTAGATTTTTAAATTTTTAATACATTAAAACATACACGTTTAAATACATGAACACACATTGACGTGACATATTTTGTATTGAACACATTACGTGCTCACACTTAATACACGACACACCTTTGTCAATATCCTATATATTGCAATGCTTACCCCTTACACCTCTCGATTTGAGGCTCTGCTTTATACTCTTTAAATGACGAAATAAGTCCGAGGCATTGGCATCACCTATCATTTGAAATGAATTAATTGTTTTATTTTTTTTATGTTTGTACTTCGTACGTATCAAATACCAGCAATTGAACGCAATAATGGTCTTTACTAAGAATAGAGGCCAATTAAATGATCTGCTTTGTTGATATAGACTGTTCTATTATCTACATTGGCACTTTGGCAGATGAAGTCGCTCTCAACCTTTGCAATTCCATGAAGGGAATTGCTCGCTTGTGCCCGCAAACAATGGGAAATCATACAGCCCGTAAATAGAAGAAAATTCTTTTTCTGATTCGGAACTTGGTTAATGTAATGCTAGCGAAAATAGAGGCTTTTCTTTGCGTAAGAGATCGTAAATTTAAAATTCTAGACCAACTTGGATCTATAAAAACAGAAAAGCTCATATTCATATCTACTGTCGTCATGATGATGATAGTAATGTTTTTTAATAACGTAATCTCGACCATTCCATTCGGATCTTATGCTCACTGCTCACAAGTATGGTCTCATTAGTATTTTTATTCTTTTATGTAAAGATGGAGTAAGTATCCGGATTTTGAACCTTGGCTGATTATTTTAGTGGAGGGTTTTCTAAGATTCATATTCTAGGGGCATAAACGAGCAGAATTAGATTAAATTAGTGCTTGATTAATTATCTTAACGAGCTGAGTCGAGCTGATTCATTAACTTCTTTCGAGTCAAAAGCTTTGATTTAAAATCGACTCTTTAAGTTAACAAGCTAACAAAACTGACTCATTAAGATACATTTAATAGTTAATAATACTTTGTATTAAAATTTATATAAAAATTAATAAAATAACTAATAATAATATATTTCATACAAATTTGATGTAATACTTTAGTATATATAAACTTTTTACTATAATAAAATAATATAAATAATAAATATTGATAGTTTACCATGCCAAATGAGCTAGGTCAGTCCAAACTCAAGTTCAATTCGTTAACGGTTCAGTCTATTAATGAGCGAACTAATAATAATGAATCGATCCGAATGAGTCACTAGCAAGCTACAATTTTTTTTGTTTTTTGCCAGCTTTATTCATGTAACTTCAGTTATATTATCAAGGAGTCAGAATCGCATGACACGATTCAGTGGTAGGAAAATTACGACACCGGCGTGTTTTTTTTTTTTTTTTTTTTTTGCTAGTGTGAGCTCCCAGGTCTCTACAGTTAATCTGGGACGCATACAAAACAGAGACTGTAGTTTTTATTATTAATGTTCAATGAATGTGGTTGGAAGCAGCGTACTAACCTTAATAATTGTAGTTATATATGCCAAATAATATGATATGTAAAGTATGCATTATTTATCTTCATATTGCCATATTGGCGCGGGACGCTCCACAGTGAGACGCCTTCTTTGCCCCTATTGTCTTTTGGATCGGTACGTCTTCATTAGAAGACAACTGGCTTTTCATTTGATATAAGCAAATAGACAAGTTCAACTGGCTTTTCATTTGATATTATAAGAAAAGAAAAGACAGGAATACACTGACCTTTCACCAAATTTAAACTATTTTATCATTAGGATAAAGTAGTTTCATGCATATTCAATTCTTCAAAGATCAATGAAAGAGATGAATTCCCATGGTTGTACCTTGTTTGATTTATATATTGCACAAAACATTGTGTAGCTTTCAGAAATTTGGTGTCAATGACATTGTGTAGCTTTCAGAAATTTGGTGTCAATGATCACAAGTTAAGAGGGAACACTTCGGCACTAACAGGGCTACAATTTATTGTAGAAATGGATTTGTTCTTGCAACCAAAATTTATTATGTACAAAACAATAATAAATGCAAGATGTGACTAATCTGGCAAATTTCTTCAATTAAAAAAAAACACTAAAAAATTTATCAGGCGATTGCAATTTGCATTCCCTACTTTTCCTAATAACTCCAAACAATATTCACAAATTATTTTGTATTTCATTTCTTTCTTTGCTTCAACTCCTCTATACTGCTATGTATAAAAAATAGCAGGACTTGCCACAGTGATAATGATACTGGGGCAAAGTGAAAAAAAAAGTACAGATTTTTGGTCGAGTGATCTCATTTTTCTGGTTTAAAGTTCAAATTAGGACCGATCTGAAGAGTTCAATTGTTTTATAACAACTGTAGGGGCAATGCGGCAGTGCCGAGTACGGTGCTCTTGGATAAGTTCACCGGCAACCTTATCCAGCATCTCCTTGTTGGAGTAGTCAGCAACCCGTTTACCAGAAAAGAGCACCGAATCCACATTCTTCTGCTTCAACATATGCTCTGTTGCTTCCTCAAGAGCAACGGGATCTAGAGAGCCCGAACCCAAATTGCAGTCTAGGTTGGACCTGCATGCTGAGGGGCTTGGAGCACTATATGCCTGTGGAAAAGAAATCCATTGTTTTATCACAAATATAATAAAATCAATTAAAATAATAATTTGAACAGTATTAAATAAATGTCTACAACTTAATTTATCTAAACAAAGAAATCACCACTAACTATTAAATATTGATTTCTCAGTCAGGTCAAATAATTAACAAATTTTAGACTGCAACCAAATCATATATAAACCATGTCAATAAACTGCCACCTAATTAGTTCAAAATATTCAATTAGGAAATTGGTAAAATTATCAACGATATCTTCACTAGGATGGATAGTCAACCGGTTTAACATTTTTGACAAATGAAGTTCTTCAATATTGACTAGTTAGCTAAGCAAATAATTTACACATTTTAGCTTACAAACCAGCCATATCAAACCTGTCAATAATTACATTTAAGATCTGACACTCAATACTTTCAAAATTTTCGGTTAAGGAAAACTTCTATACCAACATACCAAAACATATCCCCTTGCTGTTCAAATGTACAGTCACAACAGACTAAACTAACTTCAAATTTTTGTTTGCTTCTTCCTTTGCTAGCATCTCTACTAGTTATTCAGTTACTCTACTAAGATAAATAATCCAAGATCCTCAAAAAAGAATACGATCATTTACACTCCAGGCCAAGAAGATAACAGTTCTTTACATATGAAATGGGTTTCATTTCATGGGGCTTGCGATGCCATTATATCAACTTAATAAACTTAGTTGCACATTTCAATACCATCTTTTTCTTATAATTGTTTTGTTCCCAGTAAACAGTACGTGACACTTACCGCCTAGGACCAATATTGATTCTAAATCATATTTCAAGCTAAACATCTAGTTTGAGATTTCAAAAACTCAAAATCAAATATTTATTTTGGCCGTAACCATGTTCATCATGTTAACCTCTCTAGTTATGAGTAATGTATTGACAAACGTGTGTGTCGTACGTGTTACGTTTGAGCACGTGACGTGTTCAACACGGAAGGTATCGTGTCAACACGTGTTCATATGTTTAAACGTGCATGCTTTAACATGTTAAATACTTAAAAATCCGAACATGAACATCTAAAGCACGTAACATGTCTAGCACGCCGTGTTAAACGTGTTCGTGTGTGTACATATTTGACACATGTCAACACTTATAATAAGTATAAATTCAACAAAATTTAAATAAAATCATAAAAAATTCAGAAGATCGGAGAAAAATGGCAAAAATCTGAAAAGAAGGAAAATTCATGAAAAATGTGAAAAATGAAAGGAAAAAAAAATAATTTTGACTAGCATAGGGGTTGCACCATCAGATCACATCATTTAATGAGCCAGATAACTTCATAGAAAACACAATTCGTCCACTTGACCCGTGGACTCTCGGCATCCAATAAGGGAGAGCCACGTGGTAGAGCCAGAGAACTGAGAACTCCCACTCTTCCCACTCCATATTTCAAACTTCTGCGTGCTTGTCACATGTAGCCCGTTTGCTATCCTTGCCCGACGTGTCATGTGTACATTTTTTAAAAAATACATAATTGCATGTTGAGGCGTGTCCGAGACGGGCTAGATGTATCGAGCGTGCTAAAGTATTTTATATATGCTACATGTATGTGTACACGTGTTTGATGTGCGTGTTCGTGTTCAACGTGTTAAACATGCATTATTTTGCCGTGTAAAATGAAGAAATTGTTTATATATTGATCATGCACGTTTAATAACATATTCATGAAAATGTAAATACATCACATGTAGACACGTTCAGACACGAACATGTATTCGTGTCCATATTTACACGTGTGTGTATATGTGTCTGACACGTTTATCAATTCTCTAGCTATGAGATTAATGGAGAGGACAAATGTTATGTTAGTAAGGGGTCCATGATGGAAGACCACTCCTCTGGAAAGAATCAGCCACGTATTTATTTGGCCCCACAAAAGCTATTCAAAATTGAAAAGCAGAAGCCTTCTTTGTCTATTATAAGGTGTTTAACGCAAGGTGCCAACTAGAACCTTATTAGCAATAAACAGCACCAATTTTACAACATTAAATCTTCCAACAAAATGAAATAAAATAAATAATGATCACAAACCTGAATTCTGACATAGTTGGCCGAACGGTGTTGGCCGAATGCCATGGCCACAGCATGGTCAGCAAATTCAGCTGCCCCATCAGCAGCAATCCTGGCCACTGGCCGGGCCCACTCCTTCTGCCCCCACCTTCTCCAGTCACCTTCCGTCAATTCCCCGCCGCCACCAGACCCACAACCCAGTGATACCACCAGTATATCCTCAACCCCTCTTACAAATGGGAACTCATGTTTATTGTGCAATACATGGGTTATAGCAACACAAGCAGGGTTGCTCATCACCAACCCGCCATCTATACCAACACAAATGGTTTTTCCATCTATTGACCGAGTCTCCCCTGGTTCAAACCGGCCTGGCTCTGTCCAGGTGGCCCGACCCACTTCCCATAGTCTGAAATCAAAACTCTCAGACTCAACTGCATCTGCCCGTGAAAAAACAAAGGGCGCAGATGTTCGTAGGTCATAACAGGGAATCAGAACCGGCTTGAGTGTGTCCCTGAGAGTAAGCTTTTCACCGAACAGTTGTTTCATGGCATCTTCCATGGCCTTTGTGGCTGAATGGAGCGGTCTATTTCTCTGCCAGAGAAAGCCACCTCTTTTTTGGGTCTTCTGAGCGAGTAACTTCGGCCACCAGCTTGTCAAAAAGCACCACGTGTCATCTGCAGTGAAGCGTGGGCGGGACCTATCGTCAGAGGAAAAAAGCATGGCAGATAAAACGCCCCCTATACCAGTACCCGCAACCAAATCAAAATAATCTGAGATTCTAGCTTGAGGGTCACTTGATTTGACTCGAAGGGTTTGTTCAAGGTAAGAGAGGGCTTTGCTGGCCATGATTCCTCCATGGATTGAGGGGTTTCCATCAATGGAGAGAATACAAACACGGCCACGCTGGAGAGAGAGAGGCTGTGGTGGTGGAGGTGGTAAAGCCGGCTCCTTGGGAAGGCATAACAGCTTCGTTGGATCGGTGTATCCAAAAAGGAACTTGCTTTCCAAAATTGAAAATATCTCGTAGCTTAGTTTGTCTGTGTCGTTGTTGGTATGGTCGTGTGCGTTGATGTCACACACCTCCTTTATCGCCAATTCCTCCTTTGAATCCATTGTCATATGAATTTCTCTGGAAATTGAGGCGACGCTCCAAGGAGGGATGATTGTAGAAAGAGGATTGGTCCTTTTCTTGATATCCCTTTCGGTCCGTTAATTAAAAAATAAACATAAAAATGGAGGAATATAGAAGTATCTGCTACTACAATTGGAAGAAACGAAGTTGGATTTCGTTTCCTCACCTCTACTCCTCTTTAACCCCTTTCTTCTCCGATGGTTTTTCTCGTTTTATGTCTTTTGGGGGGGATGCGTGCAATCGAAAAGGGAAGGGGGGGATTTTGAGACAGAGAGAGAGCAAAAAGACGAAACGAAGGGGTTTTGCGTTATCATTCTGTCCTTTTTTCCGGCTATGACCGTTGAACTTTCTCTCTGCCTCTCTCTTCCATTTGTATTATATGATTACACCCAGTGTAACTCTAACTTATACACCAAACCCAGTATAAACTATAAACCAGATGCTGCCACCTGCCAGCTGTCTCAACCCTCAACAGCAAATAAGAGTAGAACAAACTCATCAACATATTTAATCCACCCTATCCGATCCGTTTCTACAGTTTGATAATCAGGTTGAATACGAATTATAATTTTGACTAATCTGATTTATTAAATTTTGTTATGAATTTGTTTCTAGAAATCCATCCAATCCAAACCCGACCGTATAATTATATATCATATATTTTTTAATATTATATATATAATTTATTGGTAATTAATAAAATAAACATTTAAGAGTTAAAATTCTACATTATATTTTAACTAATATCATCTAGTTTTTATTATATTTTTTATTTTCTAGATGTTATATATCACTTTTTTATAATATCAATTATTTTTTTATAAAACATGATAAATATTTAATTTTTTAATTCATTATTCATAATTAATATAAAATTATCATTTATTTTTTATATTTTTCATTTTTCATTCTTGAGCTGTGTTATTATTACCAAAAATATATAATATCTAATATTAATAAAAAAATATATGATATATTATTTAAGTAAAATATCAATTCATATAATCCGTAAAAACTCATAAAAATTCATATGTAAAAAAATATACGAGTTAGATTGAGTTACGGATGGATTGGTTAAAAAAAATTAAACCCAATATAATCAAATTAGATTTAAATTTTCATAAAAAAAATATTAACCCGTCAGTTATACACTCTTAAAAGTAAAATTCAAAAGTGCCGATTCATGATTTCAGTTTTATCTTGTACGGGATACTCCAAGCTTATGAAGTCTCTCTAATCTCCTCTGACCGCCACTATATCCATTATCCGACGAATTAATCGACTGAATAATGGAATGCGAAATTAAATGACTGTTTGAGCGCTGGGGGGATCAAATCAATAACGGCACCCAACTAATGTACAATAGTTTACTAACATTGACGTGGCTCAGTTATATTAGATCGCTTTATTTAATGCGACTGTCTGGCGAATGTACGGTTCGTAATTTTAGTTTAGTACATTTAGTCTGGGCAATCGATTGATTAACTTCACTTCCTGAGAAATTAGTGACGACCGACGGTTGTTAACACAGGTCAAATGACAGATCAGACGGTTCGTATCTTCCACACGTGTGAATGTCTCTGCGGTCATACAGATGTGGACCCGCATCTGCCGACCTCAGATAATAAAATAATAAAATACTCTTTATCTGACGGGTGCTTCACAAGTTTAATTGTGGCTAGGGTGTGCAGTCGGTTCACTTCAAACCGAAACCGAAATAAATTTATGTATTCAAAATTTTAATCGGTTTATTAAATTAAAAACCGAATTAAATTTTTTTAAATCAATTGAATAAATTAAAAATCAAATAAATAGATATTTTATTCAATTTAATCGGTTAAACTGAAATTATATTAATTAAAGAGAAATGAAAAATATTGATAGTTAAAAAAATTAATAGAAAAAAATAAGTAGTTTAGAAAATAAAATAAATAACTAAATAAATATATTTTGACTACTTTTGATATGATTTTTATTTATATAAAGCAAAATGAATTTGTTTGATAAATTTTGGACTATTCGGTTTATCCGATTTAGAAAAACATAAACCGAACCAAAGAACAAAAACTGAATTAACTAAAATTTTCAACTGAGCTGAAATTTTTAAATCGAAAAACCGAACTAAATAGTCCAAAATTTAACGGTTCGGTTCAAAACCAATTAAATCAATATGTTTGCATACCCATAAGTGTTGCATAGTAAAATATTCGATTTGATTCATAATCTGCTCTGAAAAATAATAAAATTTATACGATTTGTATATTTATCCAAAAAAATTTAATGGATAAGAATACAATTTAGCTGTTATTTATTTATACCCGATCATTTAGTTAATATTCGATATTTGATTCGATATTATCCGAATATATATTTAAAAATTCACACAATATATTTTGAATTAGATTTTTCACTAGCATACATTACAAATCTAATTAATTTTATATCTAATTTGTACCAATATATTATGTTTTCTATAATTCATTAATATATTTGAGCTACTAATATAATGATAATTAGTATTTAACTTATACAATTAGTATCAAATTTTTATAATTAATGATTCTATCAAAAAGTAGCATGTAATTATTTTCCAATGATATATATAATATTTTTATTCAATATTCAAAAAATATATGTATCTGCATCTATACGCATCTGATATTCGATTCATATTCAGATATCTATCGGATATACAATTCATATTTGAATTTATATTCGAAAAATTATAACGAATACAAATATATAAAATTATTATCTATATGTATCCGATTCATTTACACCCCTAAATTTAAATTTGTGGCATTTACTACGGTTTGAGGTTTCACGGTGGCGTGCGTCCATAGAAAGTGTATATTTTATATCTAATTAAAATAAGATGTGATAACATCCCATTTAGAATTCCGGACCTCTCCCTTACCATTTGACCATAATAGTTTCTTTAATTTTAAACTTCTATCGTGCGATTATGAGAAAATTAAATATTATTAATATGTTAGATATGAGGTTATGTTTTATATTATATTTATATTTTCTTGTAAATAAAAATTAATTAAACAATGAATAAGGCTCAAGGTACACAATATACTAGCAAAAAGATCGGTAAACGATATGAATTTTTTACTAGTACCAATATATTAACGAATCATTAATACTCCGGTTCTTTCTCAACACGGCGTTATGCACACATTATATTATTTTTTTTTCTTATCAAAGCACATGTTATATTGTATATGTGCCATCGTATTTTAGGACATAATTGGCCATGAATTCGAAGAATGATTTTGTAAGTTACTATCCGTCGGATCTTTTTAAAAGATATGACTCCCAGTAGGTTGGATAGGAGACCATACTTTTTGAAATTTTGATATGAATTTCGGTTGGGGGAATAACAGAGGAGCCATGGCCCATGATCTCCTCAAATTAGTAAAATACTATGTTGTACGGCTGCGGGTGCGGTGATACGATAATTTTAAAAAATATAAAATACAAGTGCGGTTATATATTATATTATTAATTAATATAATATTAAAATATTATATAAAAGTAATAAAAAATGAGCATTAAATTAATAAAATCTTTTTTTTCCTTCTTGGATGCGTAAAATGAAAAGTAGGCTCAGAGCATCTGTATCACTGGAATTGCAAATGGATTTATAATTCCTACCACGTCAGATAGATAGACAACCATTGAAATTGTCTAAAGAATGTTGCATCGCTGAAATTGTCTGAAGGATAGTTTGGTAATTTAATTCACCGCCACAGATGGTGCGCTTTGTAACTCTTGGTGCGAGTATTTTTTTTTTCTCCAGCGAAGGATCCGCTCGTGTAAGCCGACCTGGCCTGTCAAGCCTATTATCACAATTTGGAAGTTGTCAAATTTTAACTACACGCTGCATCGCTGAAAGACAAATGACAATTGTCAAACCGATGCACAAGGCTAGATGAAGGAGATATATAAAATAAAAAGTACCAATTAACTAGGCTGGGAAAGGTCCCAACAGGGCCTTATAGTTTAGCATTGTTGGGAATCTGGGTTCGAATCGTGCCTGCAGCAGCGAGTTTTTTGATTATTTTATAAGTACAAGGTTACGTGTGGCTCCTCTCATGCGGCATCATATGTAACATCTTAGAACTGAACATAAAATAGAAGGAATAAAACAATTTTTCCTTCTTTCTTTTATACGAGTTCTTCTTGAACTTTCTTGGTCGTTAAAAATTTCTGCAATACAGTTGAAGATAGATTACCTTCTGTCTTCTCGTAATGATTTCAAAGGAGAACATTCTCGAGAAGAGGAGTTTGGGATGTCTAAAGAAAGTTTGACACCGTTTCTACAAGAACTGTTTAAAGAGGAAACAAGGGAAAGAATGGAAATGGCTAAATATCCCCAGTCTATTACTAATAAGGAGTATTCAATTTAAATTTTCTACTTTATTCTATTTCTTATATTATTTTTTATAATAAACGATTGTAATTTCAACCCCTATTTGAAAATCCCCTCAACTCCTGTTTGATAATTCTGGCTCCACCCCTTATTGAGGTGTTCCATGTTGGTATTCCTTCCGGACAACTCCAATGAAACTAATTAAAATAGAAAAAGCGTTTACGCAAATGGATCCAACGGCTGAGATCCAACGCAAATGGTGGTACTGGTCCATGTTGCAGAAAACCAGTGACCAAGTTGGAAACTTGGAACTAGAAGGATATTGCCATATCAGAAAACCCTTGAAAATTACTTCCAGCTTCCCACATGTTGAAGATGTTGATCATACGGTTCAGATTTAAGAATATATAATCTTCGTTCTTTTACTCCGTTTCTTGTTTTTGCATGTTCAATCTCGATCAAGAGTTCAAGACCGCTGGGAATTTCTTTTTCAGTTAATAGTTCTAATTTTATTTTGAAACATATCAATATATCTTGAGATTTGATTATGCAAAATATGATAAAACATATTCTAACTACATAATTTTTACATTCCAAATTACCAAAAGTGTCTTTATATTTTTACAATACTAAAAAGCTATGTTATTTGTAGCTTAAGATTGATCATATGACCATACCAATATTTTTTATTATCAGGTGTGGATGTAGGATTTTATTATCAGGTGTGGATGTAAGATCATATGACCATACCAATTATCGAATTGCAATAGTTTATCGGGTTCAAATTCATTAACTAATCGGATACTAAATAAAAAAATAATAATTTAATATATATTCTTACCTAATAAAAAATATTAAAATAATAATATTTTATATATTAAAAATAACAATAAAATAAATCTCAAAGTAATAGATAATCAAGTTGATGAAGAAAGTTTTCCTCTATAAAACTTTATATTTTGACATATTTACATAATTATTTTATTATGCACGATATTAAATGTTTTTTTCTCAATAAAAATAATCAGACAATTCGGAGGGACAAAAAAAAATTTCAGAGAGGGACAGATCACTGAAAACATTATCTAAAAATACTATTTTTCAAAATCTAAGAGAGGACAACTGCCCCCAGCACCATGTACATCCGCCCCTGTTTATTATGATGAATATTCTAAAAACAAAAGTTACGATTATGAGCACATAATTACTTAGATCATGCGCGTTCTAAAATCTAAAAAGTCTAAAACTATTTTAGATATAACTAATTATCTACTTATGCATATTGTAGAATATAAATGACTTTCAGATTTTTGTTTATTGTTTTATTTTATACAAGGAAATGAAAGGAATAATATATCCCAACCCGGTCTTGTTACGTCCTCATGTTGAACGAGTAAAAAATAGTTACCAAATCGTTGAACAACATCACAGCGACCTCACATGTTGAACGATTATTTCTTGATGACGATCCCATCAATTTAATCCGCATCTCCAACACAAATTCATATGAAGCTTTCGAAACCAATCAGCGGCGACTATTTCTAAAGATCTGAAGTGTTGGTAGCGGGAATTCGCCTTCTCAATTTACAGTACCGTAAATTATAAAGATCCTCATGAATTCTAAACATTGTTCGTTATATTGTAGTTCTAACCATCCTATTTCCTTCTCTCGCGCTGCTTACTGTAAATTTACGATGCAGTAGAAGATTGAGACTCTGATAGGATTTGCGCCATGGTGCTTCTGGACCAAAAGTAGAATTCAGGCAAGGAGAACTACAAAAGAGAGAACAATAAAAATTTAAAAGAAGACACCGATTACTGTACGGTTGTAGCATTTCACAATAATGAAGGGCGAAGATTGCAATATACCAAAAAGCATGATTTGGGAACCAAAAGAGAAACAGTATCACGTAATTGCGGGATAAAAACAAAAAGAAGACTAAGTGGGACCCACGCGTCGGTGGACGGTGGATGATTTCTGGGGGAGTTAATACAGGACGCGTGGCGTATTATCGGTAACTATCAAACTAAATTGTGTGTATATAATTAACAAAAAGCGAGAGGAAGGTGGGTTTATATGTGTAACCTCTAACCTGTATGAGTGTGAGCTGTAGCATCAATCAGTATCTCCCTTTCTCCATTTGCTGAGCGAGGCAGAGAAAGACGAGGATAGAATTAAGTGCTTCAGCGCTGGAAGGCACTCCGCACTCGCATCTTTTCCCCCATCTCAGGCTCTAGTTTTGCTGCTCTTTCTGTTATTGCTCATTGCCTTCACTTCAACTTTGCTTATTTTATTCCTCCTCTACTGATTCCACACCATGGATCCTGATTCTCAAGAGAAGGTACTTCTCCTCAGAAATTTTTCTCAGAAATTTCATAACCTTTGGTCCCGAAAGGTAGATATTTAGATTTCTCGATATTTTAGTCGAGAAAAAACTCCGGACCCAGTAAGAAATTAACTCGCAATTTGATTACTTACCAATCCAATTTATTCTGCCTTTAAATAATTGGCAAAATCATCATTTCTACTTATCAAGTTACTACCTTGAGTGTTAGAAGAGTACAGTTTTGCTATTTTGGTTTAGCTGATATATCATACATGCAAGACCAGTATTTGTGAATAGCTAATTTGGCAGCGTTGGTCAGGCAATTCTGACGGAATAGCACCAGTGCGTCGGTCGTGACCAGTTAATTAATCTTAATCTGTAATTAATAAGTATGAAAGTATTTTGAGTTCCACGAAAGAAGAAACCATAAAATAAGAAAGGGGTGGGAGTCCAAACGGTATTATTGTTTACGAGATGTATCTGCCGTATGAATTATATATTTATATTCGAGTTGGGTACATACATGCAGGGGCGGAAGTACAGTGCAGCAGGGGTCAGTTGATCGTTTTTTGAATTTTAAAAAATAAAATTTTATTAATCTGACTTTTTCTGAATCAAATTTTTATTTTTTTCTGGATTGTCTGATTATTTTTTATTGAGAAAAAATATTTAATATTGTGGATAATAAAAAAATTATATAAAAAATTTAAAATATGAAGTCTCGTAGAGGAAAATTTTCTTTATCGCTATGATTATTTATTATTATTATTTTTAATATATAAAAGATATTATTTTAATATTTTTATTTAATACCTGATTAGTTAATAGATTTAAACCCGATAAGTTACTTAATCTGATCATTGACCCCTTGATCAAAATCATGCATCTGCCCCTGACTACATGCATAGTATGTGTTATGTATCGGTTCTTCATTTTGAAAGTTTAAATAGTCGATCCAACCGTACAAAATAATTTTTGTATGAATATTTAGACATATACTAATTTTTTTATTTTTAGAATTTTTTATTATTTTTTAAGATAGTTAGAAAATTATTTGATTTAGTTAGCGCTCGGGGTAGATCTGCAACCCTTCGAACCCAAAAATTGGTTCGAAGGATTTTCGGGCCATTGATTTTGCATCGGGATTCGTAATAATCATTAAAAGTGTGAATCTTGACTTCGGGGTCTGTTAAAAGTATGAATCCCGATGCAAAATCAACGGCTCGAAAACCCTTCGAACCAATTTTTATGTTCGAAGAGCTATAGATCTACCCGACTCCATTTAGTTATTATGGGTCATTCAAAAGAAATATTTTTTTAACTATCTTAAAAAATAATAAAAAAATTTAAAAAATATAATACATTTATATATTCATATGAAAATCATTTTGTATGATTGAATTGATCATTTGCACTTTAATAATAAAGAACTTATCTATAGCACAAAAATAATTTGTATTATGCATAACACCATAACTCAACGTAATCTTGAACTGTCGTTAAATATTGATTACTTTAAATAATAGGTAACCAGCAAACCATCCTACTTCGTTTACTAGATTCATTAGATTGTTGTTGACATCTGAGAATCTATTTTGGTACTTTTGAACTAGGTTGTCTGATTATGGATTGATTAAACGGCTGCTACCTACGCTCTCGGGTCAGTAGGCCTTTGAAAAAGAAGGCGAACTTCCCTTTTCACTACTTAATTTAGTGCCCTAAACCTTATATATCTCTAAAGTCTAAATAGAGTATGAACAGGTTGTGTACTTTCGTACTCTAAACCTTCTCTTTCTATGTTAGAATGATTTCCTCGTCAATCAAACACAGTGACTGAGCTTTGTCTTCATCGGATTTAGATTCCCACTTTAGTCTTCGGATTCCCATCTAGGTTAGATTATGCTTTCACTTTATATTCTCTAACTCGTTCACTGAAAAGCTCAAGGACATTTTCTAATAACGACAACAATAACAAAGACTTTAATCTCAAATAAATTGGGATAGGCTAGAAATGAAACCCAATCAGAAAGCATAATATTAAAAATCTCAAATTGTGATAATAATGAATATGATGAAAGAAAAAGAAATTAAATAAATAAAATAATAATAATAATAATAATAATAATAATAATAAATAAATAAATAAAGATGATAATGATAATATGCTAATAGTAATAGCAATAATAATAATAATCCAATAAACCTATTTATAAATCATAAAATCATATTTTAAATTCTAAATCCTAAAATCTTATTTCTAAACCTCTATTTCTAAAACCTATGTCTAAATTCTAAATACTAAAATCCTAAAAATCTAATAATATGAAGTTTATAATATAACTCTACTATTAGACTCTAACTCCTAAATCATGGTTCAGGTACATGAATCGCTATCTTCCAAGCATTCCTATCCAAAACAAGCTTTTTGGGTATATTTCATTCCTTCAAATATCTTTTTATTGTTTCCTCACATGTGAGTCTCGGTCGACCTCTTCCTCTTCTTGTATTTTCAAGACGATTTAGAATGCCGCTACGTACTGGTGCTTCAGAAGGACTTCGTTGGATATGACCAAATTATCGCAAACGATGTTGGACTAGCTTCTCTTGAATTGGCGCTACCTTCTACCTTAAGTTTGTCCCTAATATCATCATTTCTGATTCGATCTTTTCTTGTGTAGCCACATATCCAACGCAACATCCGCATTTCAACTACACTCATCTTCTGAACATGCTATCTTTTTGTAGCCCAACATTCTGCGCCATACATCATCGCGGGTCTAATCGCCGTCCTGTAGAACTTGCCTTTTAATTTATTTGGGACCTTCTTATCATAAAGAATACCAGATACTTCTTTTAATAACGCTTTCTCGATTTTTTTTCCGAGATCTCTTCAAGCAAGTCTTATAATTTGTTTTATACATCAATTTCAGCATTTGTTTTTTCCTTGAAGAGTAGGCAAAAAGCCTACCGATTTTCATTAAAAATTAAGAAAGAGTTTACTAGTGGTACGTACATGGATTAAAAAAATTAAAAAAGTAATCCAAAAGATAGGAATAATTTGCAAGAAAAAAAAGTAAACCTAACTAAACTTAGCTAAAGTGCACTTCACTTCAATTCTAATATATTAACTTCAGCATTTACTTAATTCATTGTTGTTGTCAATCATTTCATTATGCAGACTGACAGTAACTTGAGCAAGACCACTTGTGAGATCAAACAGGTAAGCCAGGGGAGAAGGCCGCATCTTTCCATTGACATACCCCCAAGAAGTGACAGTACAAATATTGTCAGAGCAAATGTACTTACACCACCAACTTCTTCTTCTCTTACTAGAGGTGGAAGTGGACTTCCACCTCGCCCTGCATCTACAAAAATCCAAAGATCCAGGAGCTCAATTAAGAAGCTTTTATCAGTCACAAGTTTTAAGTTTGCTGGTGATGCTGTAACTGATGGCAGAAATGATTTGCTTGGTTCAGACGGGTCATCTAGGAGGAATAGGGAGAGAAGTTCTATTATGAGGTCCTTGTCTTTGACTAAGTTACTCAGTCCTTCAGTGAGAAGAGCAACTTCACTTCCAGTTGATGCTGAAATGGACTTGCCGGAAAAGTCTTTGCAAGAAGCTACCACATCAGAAGGCACTTCTACTGCAGTAAGTAATAACTTTCTTTCTTTCTTTTTTTTTGTGGGTGGGGGGGGGGGGGGGAAGCAAAATCAAACAGATGTGCAATCAACTCGTAATTTTGTCTCTTCTCAAATTGACAGAGGAAAGATGTACAGAGTAAAATACAGCGGTCAAAGTCAGTTCCTTTAAATGGTAAAGTAGCAAATGCAAATGGTTTGAAGAGAATGGATTCTCTAGGTGTTGTATTTCGAGTTATTCCCACCACCCCACGAGCAGATGACACAAGTGGTCCCGCGCCAGAAATCAAATCAGTGGAGACTGGTATTCATCTAACCTTTATCCAGATGACAGTGAATACTTTTGCAGACATAATATATGTCAAAAATAATTACAAAAAAGTAATTAGGGGATTTTTGGGCCTCAAAGCCAGTGGCATTATCATCATTGGCTAACATTAATTAGAATTAGAGAGCTACTAATTTTCTTTTTTTCTATTTTTGAAAAAAGAAACTAGATCTAACTCAATTAATGAGTTACTGTTGTAATAAGTTTAGGAACATGCTATATAAGCTTCTGTAAATCACTCAACAAGATCAATGTAGAAATTCATTTGTTCCATTAATCCTCTCTCTTACTTAAAAATCAACATTGTATGGTTTAAAAAATTGTGCTCATTATATATCTATTTTTTCTTTCTTTGTGTCAGAGAATGAGGATGGAGACAATGGAAAGGATATACCAGAGGAAGAGGCAGTGTGCCGTATTTGTTTGGGAGAGTTATCGGAAGGGAATAATACAACCCTAAGAATGGAGTGCTTGTGTAAGGGTGAAATGGCTTTAGTCCACAAGGAATGTGCAATAAAATGGTTCAGCATCAAGGGAAACAGGGATTGTGAAGTGTGCAAGCAGGAGGTTAAGAACTTACCTGTAACTTTACTTCGTATTCAAAATGCAAATTCACGAGTTGGCAGCCGGAGCCACCAAGATATTTATTATCAATATAGGTAGTATATTATTTATCAAGCATGCTACCATGTTTTCTTTGTCACATGACTATGTGAAGTATAATTTTTCCTCTAATTTCTTTTTTTTGCTTCATTTTTGCTTAAGTACATTTCAAGGGACGCCTATACTGGTAACAGTGAGCACGCTTGCATATTTTTGCTTCTTGGAGCAATTACTGGTACATACTTATATCTTATCACACCAGTTCTTCTTAGGTTCTTTATTCATGCTCTTAATTGTGTTAGCCAAGTATCAAGGTCATTTTTTCATTGTGTAATTGGTTGTTTTGTCAGGTTGTTGACATTGGTAGAGCTGCACTGGCCATATCGTTGCCTTTCTCTTGCATTCTCGGCCTTTTTGCTTCGCTTGCTTCAACAACCATAGGTACGCAAATTTGTGTACAAGATATTAAAAATCAAATTGTTAAGTAAATCTTGCAACTTATGACGGAAATAATATGTGATGTAGCAATGAGACGGTACATGTGGATTTATGCGGCGGTCCAATTTTTGCTTGTCGTTTTCTTTGCTCATCTGTTCTACTCCTTTGTGAGTATTCGTTTTCACCTTTGATAATATATGTGCATTTTTTATGAAATTATACTTAAAAGGGTCGGCACTGTTTTAGATCCTTAAATGGAAAGTTACATTCTCACATAGAGTATTGACCGGAAGAACCTGTGTTAAAAGAAAATTTGGTAATGCAAATGAAATTTTGAGATAAATTGATCGTCTTTGTTTTATGACTAAGAAATGTGATTAATGGCAGCATATCCTATGTAAACGATATTGCCTACATAGAAGGGTACCAGCCCCTCCCTTCTAAAACAGTTCTATTGAGGCTCGAGAGAGGGAATAATTTGGGTTATATGTAAATAACATTTCTGATGGGAATTTACTTTTACTGGAATTTTCAGCTGCATATGCAAGCAGTTATATCTATAATACTAGCAACTTTTGCTGGATTTGGAGTTGCTATGAGCGTGAACTCCTTGATAGTCGAGATGTTAAGATGGAGGGCAAGGTCTAGGAGGGTCCCACATGTCAGGACACACCATTCACGACAGAACAACACACTTCCGACACAACAACCACATGAGTCAGATAACACTGGTAGTTTGGAAAATATAGTTATATCACACACATAGTTCTTCTTCAAATTTTGTTTTCTTTTGCTTATTTTTCCCTTTTTAATGTAAAAGATGGCATATGTAAGTTAACCGCGAAATTAGGCCCTGCAGGTGTACTTACTACTAGATGGAGAAAGGGTGAAGAGTGGTAGTTGTGTACTCTCTCAAGATTAAGTGATTGTATGTTAGTGTATTTTATTTCTTATTTGCAATGTAGCTTGTAACATTTTATCGCATTATTTGTGGACTAGATGTATCATATATGAAGTTAGTATAAATCGAAGCTCATCATGAAAATCGAAATTGACATTAATCTTGATCCATTTGACAAGTTGAATATTTCATCCAAATGAAAGTGAAAGATAGGTGTCATTGATGTCAATTTCTAAACACAGTTCCAATATAGAACTAGATGATAGATGCATCAATGATGACATGAAGGTAATTTCTAAACACAGTTCCAATTTCGATCGGTTCAACCAAAATTAACAACTTCCTTGAGATCGACATACGCGCTTGGTCCCAAAATATGTACTTGCGGAGGTAATTTCTTAGTCCAAGTTAATTTATTTTCATTCACTTTTCAAGTCTAAACTCTAAAAACATTAATGCAATTCATGCGAAAACATGTTAGTCTGTAGACTTTGATAAATAGACTAATAACTAGATGTATTAACCGGTACAGTGGCATTCACCTACTGGCCCTTGGACGGTACTACAATTTCGATTTTTTTTATCTAAAAAGCTCATCTAAGCGAATGCATTGATTTTAAAAATACTAGACTATCCAACAAAAATAAATTTGTTTCATTTTTCATATTGGAAACTTGAAAAAACTATTCTATTAATTAACAGAGGGAGACGCACAACACCGGAGATATTAGGAGGCAGGATTGGTAATCTTATTTTTCTTGTCTCGAGTCCTTTTGTAAACGAAAAAACATAAATCCTCCAGCAGAACCCATCAATTCATCAACAGTAAGATATTTCACATCCTTAATCCAAAAAAAAAATATTCACATATTTCATTTTGTTTTGACAAAAAAAAAACATATTAGGTATCTCAATCAATCAAGCAACTTACCTCCAAATTAAATATTTTATTTAGGGCTGTAAACGAGGCGAGCTAAGCCGAGCTAAGTCAAGCTCGTGCTCGGCTCATTAGCTTAATGAGCTGAGCCGAGCTGGTTCGTTAACTACTTCCGAACCAAAAGCTTTGGCTTGAAATTGATTCATTAAGTTAACGAGCTAACTGAGCTGACTCGTTAAACCTCGTTAAGACTTATTTAATAATTAATAATATTTTATATCAAATTTTATATAAAAATTAATAAAATAACTAATAAAAATATATTTCATACAAATTTGATATCATAGTTTAAGTACATGACATATTATAAATTACTTACTATACTAAAAATTCATAATAAAAATAATAAATATTAATAGTTTACCAAGCCAAACGAACCTAACGAGCTGAGCTAACCAAAGCTCAAGCTTGGCTCATTAACTTAACGAGCTGACTCGTTAATGGCTCGGTTCACTAACGAGCGAGCCAATAGCGAGTCGATCCCGAGCGAGTCAGGAACGAGCCACGAGCTACGAGTTTTTTTGCTAACCCTAATTTCGTTACCATATTGATATCCATGGTGTTGTGATTGATTGCTACCGTGGCCATCAATTATGAAATATATGCAGTCGACTCCAAATATGTTGTTATTCTTGTAGGAAGAATAGGATCCTGTTATTTATTTTAAAAAAATATAAAAAAAAACCTCAAAGTAGAAAAAAATTATAGATATGTTATTTATTTATAGATTGATAGTCCGTTAAATAACGAGAACGAGGTGGTGGAAGCTCAAAGGGGACGTTTCTCAGGTGTTTAAGAATAAAGTTATTGTAGAAGGATCGTGGAACGAATGTGAGGATGCGGATAAAATGTGGAAGAAGATGGTGACTCACATTCGAAAAGTGGCTATAGAGGTGTTTGGAGTAACTAGAGGAAATAAACACGAACCTAAAGATACTTGGTGGTGGAATGATGAAGTACAAAAGGCTATCAATGAGAAGAAAGAAGGTTACAAACGTTTACATCACAACAAGAGTGATGAAAACATACAGAAGTACAAAGAAGCTAGAAGAAATGCAAAGAAAGCTGTGAGCGAAGCAAAGGGTCAGGCATACACGGAGTTGTATCGAAAATTAGATACGAAAGAGGGCGAAAATGATGTCTACAAGATGGCTAAACTTCGAGAAAGGAAAACAAGAGACTTTCACCAAGTTAAATGTATTAAGAATGAGGCTGATAGACTTTTGGTGAAAGATGAGGAGATTAAAAACAGATGGAGATCATACTTCGACAAGCTATTCAACGACGAGAGTGAGAAAACCGCGATCGAGTTGGACGACTCAATTGACATCAATAGGCGATTTGTTCGGAGAATTCAAGAGTCTGAGGTGAAAGAGCATACTTCGACAAGCTATTCAACGATGAGAGTGAGAAAACCGCGATCGAGTTGGATGACTCAATTGACATCAATAGGCGATTTGTTCGGAGAATTCAAGAGTCTGAGGTGAAAGAAGCTTTAAAAAAGATGAAAACGGGTAAGGCGTTAGGACCATATGACATCCCGATTGAGGTATGGAGATGTCTTGGAGATATAGCAATAGTGTGGCGCACTAAACTATTTAATACCATTTTTCAGTCCAATAAGATGCCTAATGAGTGGAAAAGAAGTATATTAGTATCAATCTTCAAGAATAATGGAGATATTCAAAGTTGTACTAATTAGAGAGGAATTAAGCTCATGAGTCATACCATGAAGCTTTGGGAGAGAGTGATCGAGCACCGTTTCAGAAAACTGATAACTGTCTCTAAAAATCAATTTGGTTTTATGCCTGGGAGGTCCACTATGGAGGTGATTTTTTGATAAGACAACTTATGGAGAAATATCGAGAACAGAAGAAGGACCTACATATGATATTTATTGATTTAGAGAAAGCGTATGATAAAATTTTGAGAAATATCATGTGGTGGGCGCTCAAAAGGAAACTAGTCCCAACAAAGTACGTTACCCTTATTAAGGATATGTACACAAATGTTGTGACTTGTGTCAGAGCATGTGACGGCGAGTCCGATACATTTCCTATTAAGATAGGATTACATCAAGGGTCAGCATTGAGTCCATATATTTTCACCTTAGTGATGGATGAGATCACAAAGGACATACAAGAAGATATTCCTTGGTGTATGCTCTTTTTGCGATGATGTGGTGCCGATTGACGAGAGCGGTGGAGTCAATCGAAACTAGAGTTGTGGAGACAAACTTTAGAATCGAAAGGTTTTAGACTTAGTAGGACAAAAACCGAATATATGAGGTGTCGATTCAGTGGGAAAACTTAGATGACGGAGATGTTAGTTTGGATGGACGAGTAGTACCCATGAATGACACATTTCGGTATTTGGGATCGATGTTGCAGAGTGAAGGAGAGATCGATGAAGATGTTAGTCATAGAATAAGAGCTGGATGGGTAAAATGGAGACAAGCATCTGGTGTTCTTTGTGACAAGAAGGTCCCAAACAAACTAAAAGTCAAGTTCTATAGGACGGTGATTAGACCTGCGATGTTGTATGGCGCAGAATGTTGGGCTACAAAAGGACAACACATTCAGAAGATGAGTGTAGCTAAAATGTGGATGTTGCGTTGGATATGTGGCCACACAAGGAAAGATCGAATCAGAAATGATGATATTAGGGACAAACTTGAGGTAGCACCAATTCAAGAGAAACTAGTCCAACATCGTTTGCGATAATTTTGTCATATCCAACGAAGGCATCCTGAATCATCAGTACGCAGCGGTATTTTAAGTCGTCCTGAAAATACAAGAAGAGGAAGAGACTGACATGGGAGGAAGCAATAAAAAGAGATTTGAAGGAATGAAATATACCCAAAGAGGTTGCTTTGGATAGGAGTGCGTGGAAGATAGCGATTCATGTACCTAAACCATGATTTAGGAGTTAGAGTCTAATAGTAGAGTTATAGACTTCATATTCTTAGATTTTTTAGGATTTTAGGATTTAGAATTTAGAAATAGATTTCATAAATAGAGGTTTATATAGGATTTTAGGATTTAGAATTTAGAATTAGGTTTTAAAATAGGATTTTAGGATTTAGAAATAGATTTTATAATAGAGGTTTATTGTACTATTATTATTGTTATTATTTCTACCATTATTAGCATATTATCATTATCATTATCATCTTTATTTATATATTATTATTATTATTATTATTATTATTATTATTTATTTTCTTTTTCTTCCATCATATTCATTATTATCACTGATATTTGAGATATTTGATGTTATATTTTCCGATTGGGTTTCACTTCTAGCCTACCCCAATTTATTTGGGATTAAAGGCTTTGTTGTTGTTGTTGTTGTTGTTGTTGATAGTCCGTTAAATTTCATGTAATGTTTGATAGTCCATCAAATATCGTTAATTTGAAACCGTTGCAAATATTAGTGAAAGATTATTAAATTTGACGGATTATCAATCTACAAGTAAAATAACATATCTATAAAATTTTTATTTTTAAGTTTTTTTATATAATTTTTAGAATAAATAACACGACTCTATTCTTCTACAAGAATAATAATATATTTTGATCTTATGCAGTTAGGGATATTAAAGCATCTGCATCTATGTCGATTGTCAAAATTAAAATTTTACATCATGTCATTAAATTGATAATTCTTTTTAGAACTAAATTAAAAACGACATCACTGAATAAAATTATATTGTCAAAAAAATATTTTTGTGATTAATTTTCTGGTCCTTCGCTGATGTAATTTGTCAAATGAATTATCAAATTTAGATATTTATCTAATTTTACTAACCTATGCATCCCTGAAATCAAAATAATTGTAACGCCCCAACCGAGGTGCTACGGAGTCGACATCTTCTGCATCCGTCCGACAGCCCGCAACCTACGTCGCCAAAAGGAAAAGAAAGCAAGAGAGACAAAAACAAAATAGAATCAGTTATAAATCTCAGGAACCGATTATTTAACGATGCAGCTTCTCTATAACAGTATTATTAATAATACAGTCTCATTCAAAGTATTTTAAATAACAATAATTCATTCTTATTTATTATAGCATATATTTGAACAATTATGCATAAACACATGAAGATCACACACTATGTCCACCGTGATAAGTGGGGATATTCCATAAATCCACTAGTAAGTGAGACTCCGCAGAGCCATTTTCCACTCACAATTATTCAGGTTGTGTGGACCCTCCATTTCAGAGTACGAAAGGGTTAGCTTACGACATGTTCAATTATGCATAATTTGACCAGTTCTAACTATCAACATACAATCAATTTAGACAGTTCAATCTATACTTCATATCACATATTCATTCAGATAGTTCGGGTTATTGGCTCATATATCAAGTCAAAGGTCAATCAATACATATCAACTGAATTTAAATCAAGTCAAGAATTCAATTAACAGATAATATTCAAATACAAGTTATAGAAAAATCCGGTTATCTATTACGAATAAGATTTTGTATCATATACTGATTTATGATGGTGACTTCTCGATTTTCAACTCTAGTAGTTGCACCTTTGTTTTCATTTTCTTGAACTTGTTTCTTCGTCATATGCACGGCATAGTCTCAACAGACTCTCTCCGTTTCTTTCTTTTTTTTTGTTTTTGCTTCTTTTCTATCATCTTTTCGTTTCCTAGATATTATTCCCAAGAGAGAGAAAGATGTGAAATTGATATAGGTTAATATTATTCCCAAGAGAGAGAAAGATGTGAAATTGATATAGGTTAATGAATACAGTAATCAAATGACATGTGTTGTATGCAGAAGCAACGCATCCTCCTTTGTTTTGTTATTATTGCAAGATGCAGAGGGTTGGAGATGATTTTAGACGGTTCATCAAACAACAGCAGGTGCTTCTTTCTTATTTGTTGCTTACTTTTATTTTTTTTAACTTTGCAAATAAACCCACAAGGTTAAATAATTTATGAAATAATCCAAATTAAATAACTTTTTTTTCGGATATTACAATAACAATTATCAAATAAAGATTTGACAATCAATTTATCAATGGGATGCATTGTTAGAGTCTTGGATTTTGAAGAAACTCTAAGCATTGGTTGTGACGTTTCTGTGTGGAAGAAGCATAGGCACTTGGAATTGATCTGGTTTTAATTTGTTTGCAGCAATTTTGTACCGGCTTCTACAATGTACGACGAACTTCTAAAAATGCGGAGGGAAGCTAGCTTTTTTTTTTTTTTTATGAAGTAGACTTAGAAAAAAAAAAAAGGAAACATTTACATGTGAGCATCAAATGAGAATGTACACGGGATCAGAGAAGATTTAAAGTAAAGAAGAAAAATGAAACAACATAGCAACATGTCTATTCTAGCCGTTATCCCTCCATAACCCGGCATCTCTGGCAATTAAATTCTGGAGTTCATGTATTGTCAGCCGTTTGTTTTGGAAGATACGACGGTTCTGTTCCTTCCAAACATTCCATATAGTGGCAAAGAATCTGCAGTCCCAGTCATGTTCTCGCGAGAGTGGGAGGCTACCTCTTGCTCTCCTCCAGAAGTGTTGTATGATTTTGTCAGGAAGTGGCCTCCGCGGATGCCATAGTCCATATTTATATGGATATAGAATATATACCATTTGAATTCTCACCACGGAAGGAGCTGGAGTGAGCTTATTCCATTAAATATCTCAGAACAATAGGGAGAAGTTGCAATACGACAGTCCAAGAATAAAAAAGCTAGCTTCTTTGCAATGTCATGGAGTGCAACACTGAAATGACGTCGTGACTTGGCGTTTCTTCTATTGAAAAATTAACAAATATATGATGCAACTTGTTATCTAAATTATTTTTGGATCAAATTTTTTATTTTTAAGATCACTCTAATGAATCATTTAATTTAAATTTAAAAATATTTAATTTTATATTTTTTGAACTTTAAGAGATACACAACTCTGTTGATCACTGAGCTTCTCAATCCATACAGTAACTTTTTTTCAAGATTCGATGGAGAAATCAAAAGAAACAAATACAAAACTAAAAATCTGAATGTTTTTATATTTTATTTCGAAAATTTTAAAATACAGACGGACTCTACTATACTATATACGGTCTTGTATTGCATGTCTAATATGTTTGCATTTCTTTCTATGGTATCTAATCATAGCTTTAGATGGCTATTTATAGTCCAATTAACCGACTATGTTTATGTTAGCTTATTTAATATTTTTTATTACAAACACCAATCATTGAATGCCACAATTACTTGACCGAAATTACGATTCAATCTTTTAGCCATAGTAAACAGTTAATTGTTTTGTGTGGCCAACAGGATTAATTCTATTCAGTACTCAATTGAATACTATAAAGCCAACGGATTTCATTTACTCCAAAGCCAACGGAAATACAAAACAACTCCATGTAGTCTTTTTTATATGCACTTTATTTCTCTCCATTTAAAAATGAAATGGAGATGTCAATTATTCCAACATTTTTTATGAAACAAGATTTATAGCTATTAGTGTATCCAGCTTTTGACAATTATATATGTATTCAATTGTGTTCTTCGGAGATCAATAGCTTTATAATATTATTTGTAATTCTATATAGATTCAAACCATCACTGAATCATAAAATTATAAATGTGCATTCTACAGATCTAATTCTCATGATACATATATTATCTAATAATTTGCTAAATTTAATTATTTAATTCGAATTTTGATCAATTAAAAAATCATAACTTAATATATAATTATATTATATACGCATGAAAATTATTAAAATTAAGTTTTAATGATTAAATTTAAATAATTCCAACAATACAATCACGCATTATAGCATAATTTAATTGCTCAGTCAATTGCTCGCCATCAAAGTAGGACAAAAGACAGAATATCGAACTAAAAGCACGAGTTTAGGTTTTCTCTCGGTAAGATTGATCAAACACATGCATTTCTGAATGAATAGCCAATGACAAGCATACAAAATTAGATTATCTCTTTCCAAGGCCTTCAGAATGAATTCTCCTTTCAAAAAGGGTTGATTAGATACACATGTTTTTCTTTCAAAAAGTAAAGCCTGCTCAACAATCATTTGCAAATTGCATTTTCTAAGTGAACATCCTATTGGTACCAACTATTAATTCACTTTTAACTAAAAGATAAGACTACGGTCTCTAACATATATTTTTAGATATTATCACAAAGCTAGTGCCTCATCAAAACCTAATTAGAAGTCTAAAACACCCCTTGTATGTTTATACGCTCTCCCACCTCTCCCTAACCCATAATAAACGGGGGCAGAGCTACAATCTGACAAAGATAGACAGCTAACTCCCTGATTTTGAAAAATATATATGTATAATAGTATAGTTTATGCTGTGTGAAACTTTGAATAGACCGTCATTATATTACAAATTGTCCTATCCTGTTAATTTAAAGTAAAACATAACTTCTAATTTTCTATTTAGAAACTCAATGGAATCACTGGAATTGCTGAAAACTTGTTGATCTTTTCATTAATCCTTTATTTTGTGAAGGGAAAGGCCAGGTGAGAGAAGAGATGGTTCTGACTCGTAGGACCATCATTTTAAGGAGAAATTGTGTCTGTGTCACTATAAAATTTTAAAATTATTAAAATATCACTCCTAAGTTCACTGTTATTTTAATGTCACTTTAAATTATTTTAATTGTTAAAATATCATTAATAATTAATATTTTCAATTATATTCATCCCCTCTCTCTTTCCTCCAGCATGTCCATTGAATCTCACAAAAAAGTTATTCTCAAACTCTTCTTTTTGTTTTTTCTGTGTTTTTTTAGTTTTGTGAAACACAATACATTCCATTTTTCTCAGCATCTTGTGGATGGAGAATTTGACAATTATATTTGCAAGTTGAAAGTTGACAACCTTGTTTAATTATTCCAAGGACGGAGCTTTGTATTTCTCTTATGAAAATTATGACAGCAAATATACTTGTTTGGTCATATTTTCGCTTGTGACGTCACCAAATGTCACGAATCAAACTTCATGAAACAATTTCATGCTTGCACGATGACATGCTGTGGCATTTTATTTAGGAAAAAATTAAATCTGGCATCTGAGAAAGATAAAAATCAACTCCTCTGCTGTGGGAATTTCACGATACCTGATGAGTTCTTACTTCATTATGTATATGGAGTTTTACCAGACAAGATAGACAATTCAGCAAGTTAAAATTGATGCTAATTCTTACGGTGGAGTGAATTTATATCAATTTGCAAGGACCATTTTGCCTTTAAGGAAATACAAAAAAGGGATAAATCAAAATATCTGAGTCGGGATGAACAAAGCGTCATTCTGTTTATAAGGTAGCTCCTCCCCACAAATCTTGGATGATATAATAACGTGGAGTCGTCAATATTTCACAGTTTTTTTTTTTATAAAAGGAAGTTCCTCGCTGTAAGATTTAATGGACAGCAGGAAAGAGAGAGGGATGAGTATAATTAAAAATATTAAATATTAACGATATTTTAATAATTAAAATTATTTTGAAGTTATATTGGAGCAATAATGAATTTTGAAATAATATTTTAATAATTTTAAAATTTTAGAACGGCATACAGATAATTTCCCCTCATTTTAATGGTTCAAATGGGCGGGTCATGTTTTGTAGTTTTTTTTTTGTTTTTTTTGTTTATTTCCAACAAAGCGAGCGACAGTGTGTTGAGAATAATTAGAATTTATGAATGTAATTAGAGATTGATCTAAGATCAGTGAGGATTAATGTCATCATCAATCAATTAGAAAAAGAAGAATCACTAACCTCAATTAGTAATTAATTATATAGAGGAAAGCCACCTCATCTTTTTCTATTTTTTTAGCAACTAACCGTTAGAGATACAATTGTACCGTTAGAATAGAGACTTAATAGCCACTGTGTATAAATAGATCGATAGCCCACTTATATTAACTTACTTACTCAATAATCAAAAAAGGCATATAATAAAAAAGCTCTTTTCATCATTAATTTCTCAATTTTCAAATTCTCACGTCTCAATTATCAACACAGTGCCTTACCGATTTATTAGTGATAAATAAAAATAATAATTAACGAGTCTAATAGTATTAAACAGATTTTTATGAATTCATCCTCTGAACGAAAATCACAAATCCGTCCCCGGATGAATATCGCAAATCTATCCAGGTCCCACGTCACAAATCCTCTCACATTCCCTCTTCACTTACCATTGTGCCACGATTTCTTCTCCTTTTTTTCTGACATGGTTGACTCCTGAAGACATCACATCACAGATCACTCAAAGAGTTCTACTACGACTCTACGAGAGCTACTCTCCCACCCATAAATCTTTTGATCAACTAACATCACTAAATAATTTATTCTTGTAAGACGAGAAAAAAATTATTATCCACAACATCAATTCTTGATTTACATTAAGGCCGTGTTCGGATGTAACACATCCAATGAGAATTAATACTCATGGGTACGGGTTTCCGTGATATTAATTGATGGGTTCCCATATATGAAAATTGATGCAAACATCAATAAAAATGAGTGTTCGGATGGTTGGATGCTTGAGTCAGATGGGAAATCTCATGGGACTAAAATTAATAGGTTACTATATATATTTTAATTATACTTGATAAATATATTTCTGAATTGATTATATAAATATAATTAAAAATAATTAAAATTTAAAACAAATATATATCATTGACTATAATAGCTATTTGTAACTTGTACATGATGCATATCTCAATTTCAATTATAGTTTTTATTTATACAATGGGTTCTTTTATCACGAACAACTACTGTGACTAATTACAGACATATATAAACAACAAGCACAAGTAGGTGGCAGGGGAATATGTCAATTTCAATTTCATACTTGCTTCTGTGACTTGTACATGATGAGAATATGTCAATTTCAATTTCATGTGAATAATTTTGCAATATATGAATGATCTTACTACCCGTGACTTCGTTAATTCACATGTATTACCTGTGACTTGTACACTGATCACATGTGAATTGGAGAAAACTATATATATAAGAAGTATACCTCTATTTCATAACTTCATTATTCCTTCCTTCAAATATTTCTTACAAAAGAATCTTAGAAAATGGATCTGTTTCATTTGAGGAGACTTGAAAATGATCATGATGAATATATCAATGTTATCATGCCTTACATAGAGAGAAATATTTTTGAACCGATTCCTTGTCATACTTCAATTTTAACGGGACTCATGTATGTTATTGAAGTGCTAGAGGGTCACAATTCTAGTTGTAGATGAGAATTCCGTATGGAATCTTATATTTTTCGCTCATTAGTCAAGCTATTGAAAGAAAAAGGCCTTCTTAGAGATGGACTAGTTCGAGTTGAGGAGCACTATGTGAAAAATTTGTAGTTAGAAACTTTACTTTGAATCGTTGGGTCATTTCATTCCAAGAAACACTACTCCATGTATTTTGTAAACAAACGCATACCAAGTCTATCAAATTCAACAAGTAGTTCTACAAGGAATGCTCGTTATAACTCATTCCAAGCGGTCCTATTATGATCTCATTACCTAAAAATGAATACAATTAGCATGGCTATCGGAACCAAACTAGAAAGCCTATTTTTATCATTTCACTTATCAATAGTAATTCTTCAAAAGACCAATTAGAATGCTAAAATAATTCTCATTTCACTTGTCAATGCAGTTGTGGCACATGAAAAAAAAATACAAAAAGAAATAATTAAAGCCAAAAAAAGATACAATGATTTATGTTATTGGTGGTCAGGCTTTTCCTTTCACTGAAGCGAATGAGGAAGCATGAACAAAAGATTCAATAGACACTTGAGTTAGCCATTGGTGGTCAGGCTTTTCATTTGAGTGAAGCGGTCACTTATTTAGAACAATAAAGAGGTCATATGGGCACCTTACAAGCGAAGAATGAAATTTCTATAATAAAACTAAGATCCTAAAATATCATCTTATCAAGCCCACAACAGAAGACTCGTGAATGCTCAACAGAAAGATTCCACGATCAATTTTAAACTTTCAAATTGGAGCAAAACTCAATAAAAAAAATTACTTGTTTCATTAATTTGATTAATCGAGTCCTCCTCCTCCATTATCGAAGTGAAGATTTATGGAAATTACAATAGGCTTCTTCCTTACTTCACCTGTAGTTTATGGCAAGGACCCTTTTATCATAGATATGGATCCGTTTCCGCCCAATTTTTGCTCTTGGCGCTGATTTTTCCCAAACAAAGAAGCATTCCCATGAGTCGCTCTCTCCTGGGTGGAAAATAATTAGATCTGATCAATTTTTTTTCCCAGCGAAATGTGAAGAAAAAGAGAGGAGATGGGATTTATTTGACAAACCCATCAAGTTAAAGGGTGCAAACGAATGGGACTGGGAAATAATATATTTTTGGGCTGCAAAACCCATTAAATCCCAAGGCAAAGGATGCAAACGAACTGGCCCTAAATGTTTATTACTTCATTTATATTGTAGGTGATGTGAGTCTTTACTTTGTCCTTGTTAACAAATAAAATTTGTCCAAATTCTAATATATTAAAATTTACCCAATTCAATATCATAAATACTATCATGCATTTTCAGAGTTCATTTGAATGATCTTCTCTATTATTTGATTAATTACTATCTTTCTGCAATGGACTTGATAATCATAAAAAAATAATATATGAAGCTTAATTTGATATTACATTATAAAAGAAGCATATTATGTCATGTATTTTTTAAAAAGAAACATAAATTGACCATGTTGAAAATTCTAAAATAATGGTCTTTAATTGAACAGGTTCACAATGAATAAGTTCTTAAGAAAATATTAGTTTTGTCATGTTGATCTGTATCATTTTTCTATATACTGATAAAAAAATACAATTTTTTTTTGTTATTAAGAGCTAGTAAAAACACACTATTTTGGATAAATATTTACTTTGATTTGTAAATTATCGTTTCTTATAGAATGAAGGTAAAAAAAAGTCAAGTATTATTAAGAGCTAGTGAAAATTTATTATAATATTTTTAGTTAAAAATAGAAAAATGAAAGTGAAGATATTTGAATAAGTTAATTAGTTCAAATAAAAAATTAAATAAGTTAATGTAGTACCATAAACCCTTACAAGTTACAAATAATAAGAAAAAGTAACGCCAACTGTGACTGAGATTAATGAAACAGTATAATTTAACACTCAAGGAACCTAACAAAACAAAAATAAAATGAAGTGGCGAATGTGTTGAAATTTTTAAGGCTTAAGAGTTAAGAGGTCACGTGCCTGGCTGCCTACCTACTTATCATCTAGCTGCCCAAAAATTAATAGGAGAGAGAATGTGCTGAATTTTTATTGATGCATATAATCTATAATAATCTAAAATATTTTATAGTGCACAATCTTTCTCACATCAACAGAATTACAGTCGGAAAAATAATATTACAAGTAGTGTTTAAATTTAAGAAAATTATTTACTGTTTAAATCCGGACAACTATAAAATTTACAATACTATGAACTCACTTTCTAAGGGTGCGCAGTTCAAGGTGGAACGAAAAAAAAGGAGAAAGAGGAGAGAAGATTGTAGGGGATTCACGAATTTGTGATGTTTGTTCGGAGGACAGATTTGTGAGTTCCGTCTGGAGGACGGATTTGTGATGTTCGTTCGGGGGACAGATTTGTGAGTTCCGTCTGAAGGACGGATTTGTAATTTTCGTCCGGAGGATAAATTTATAGTTAATATCTTTGTTAAATTTATAAAAATCTAACCAATATTGTTAGATTCGTGACTTATTATTTTTATTTTTTCATTAATAAAATCCCCTTAATTGTTACCTTTTTCATATTTTTGTTTTTTAAGTAGAAAATACCTTCAATTGTTAAAAAAAATGAAGCGTTTCTCAAAAATATAATTATTCATTGTTATTATCACTGGTTTATGATATTTTTGTGGAGAACTTAAATTTTTTAATTGAGACATGTGACTCGGTCCTAGGATGTATCGAGCATGGTAAAATAAAGCTCTTCTTTTTAAAAAAAAAAATCGATGAATAAATATGGGGGCTTGTGCGGAATGAATTTTAGAAACATCCACTTCCTAAGACAGTTTCAATTGCAATTTTCATAATTTAATTTTGAAAATAAATTATTGATATGTAATTTGAGTTGTCTTTATTCAAATATGTTGTAAATATTTATATTATTTTAAACTAGTTAACAATTTGTCTGTAATCCTTTGTCTTAATTTAATTTTTAAATTAAATATTTTTTTACAATCATTATATTTTTAATGCAAAATATTTTTTTAAATGATTTTTTGATCCTATTTTTGTAATTTATCTGTTTTCAATTTCACAGTAAATTAATTACTGATTGCTCTTCCGATTTGAATTTTCATATTCATACTTTCTAATTGATTAAACTTTTTGGGTAGCAATTGAGCAGAATAAATATAATTTACACAGTTGATATAAATTAGACTTGTGATGAACAGAAAACGTGATTATATTTTACATTCAAAATAACAACACATATAAGTCTAGCTGCACATAACTGTATTATCCTTCTCTTTTTTTTTCTTCAATTCATTGCCAGCCTATCAGGTTTCTGTCCTCCTGATGAATTTTCTGACTCCACCCCTAATAAAAAGTATTTCGTTCTTATAATATGTGTAAAATATTAACAAACTGAAAATAACTAAAATTTATCTAGAACTAATAAGTAATAACTTCTTACCTGCAAAATGAATGAAATAGAATAAAATGGAGGAAAGGGAAAAGTTATTCTATGAGGCTAAAAGTATTAGAGAGGCCTTAGAAATGAGTTATATATCTATATATATTTTTTATTTTCTCCAATAGCTCATTTCAATATCTATGACCATATACAAAATCGTAAATATGGTTATTAAACAAATTTCTATCATTTGTGTATTGGAAAATAGAAACGTTATGATCCATCTTTTGGTGCACAGTATGTTCCTGAAAATGTGACTCAACTATTGGTAATATTTTCTAAAAAAAATAATTTTCTTGATATATCATGCAAAACTCTTTCTCACTTTATCTATCTCAATGCACAAAAATAACTATTGTTTATCTATCCCATTTTTAAATTTAAAAGACCGATCCAATGGTTCAACGTGATCTCCATATTAAAATATGCTTGAAGATCAATTTTTTTATATTTTTTTGCAAATTTGTTTCTATTTTTTAGGGGTAGAAAATCATTAGATCAACGCATTTTTGACCCCTAAAAATAAAAAAAATTCTAAAAAAAATAAAAAATTTGGTCTCTAAATATATTTTATATATGAAAATCATATTGAACGGTCAAATCAGTCTTTTGTGTTTGTAAATAAAAAATATTTATATAAAATATATAAAAAAAAATACACTTCACAATCACCTTAACGTAACTCGTATAATAAATTCTAAGTTCCGAGTTACGACGGGACTTTGGAAATTAGGACTTTTGTGCGCATATAGTAAACGACTTCATCCAGAAATGTGATAGGGTTAGAGGATTATTATTTTCTTCTAACTAATATAAAGGTGACATAACCATTATTGAATAGTTGTATTAGGTAAAACTTATAACACACTTTATAGATAGACATCGTCCTTAAAGGTCGGGTCGGATTTCTTAAGGGCCGGACCTAACGGGCCTACGAGATGGTCGGGTAATGGCTGAGTTTGATAAGGACTTTTAGAGGGTTGAGTTTAAAAAACTTAATTTTTAAGGGGTGAGTCCGACTCTTATCAAATTCTTCAGACTCTAAAGGATGGATAAGGGCCGATAAATGCCAGATAAGGGTCAACGCGTAAGTGCTTTATATATATATTTTTTATCGATTATATATTTTAAATATTAATTTATATTTGTATAATAATATTAAATTATATTTTTCTGTTGTGATATTTTATTTTAATTTTTTAATTATTTCAGATTTTTAAGTGTAATTCATATATAATATTAAATATTAAAGAAAATATTTGGGAAGGACCGTGTAAAGATCTGAAAGAGACAGGTTTGATAATAACCGAATTAGAAGGGTCTGTTTTTTAAAGATTAAGCTCGATCCTTGAGAAACCCGATACTTATTATTAGAAAAAGTTAGACCGAACTTCTAAGGATTAGATAAAATCAGTTTTTTTTAAGGACTGACCGGGTCATATTCAAAAACCAAACCCTTATAGATATAAAGTATATGTTCGGTTACTCTAGTTAACTCTCTCCCTATATGACACTGTAATTAAGTTTCCAACAAAAGAGTTGGTGACTCGAAAAAAAAAATCAAGTCCAACTCAATTAATTTTTTCCTCACTATTACATTCATTTTTGTTTGGGTTGAGTTTGAGTGGGTACAATTGATCAAATCCATCCAAAAAAATATCCGTTGAACACCATCTTAAAAAACAACTCACCAATCAAAGTTCTCAACTAATCCTAGTATCACGCTCTAAACACCTTAAATTGTGCTCTCGAGTCATAACAAAAAGAAAAAAAATGAAATGAAATAGAAGGAGAATAAAAAGGAGAGTTAAAATTTCTACACTATATATCTTTATGAACAAATATGAGAAAAATAAATAGATGATAAGGTGAGTCTTCCGTTAACCCTTCTATATATGGGCGAAACTTCCCTACGATAAATTGAACCATGTCTCTCTATCAATCTCAAAATAATATATTTAGTATTCATTTTCTAAATAAAATTATACTTAAAATATGTAATTAGTCCTCTTCTAATTACTTAATATAAATAATTAAATCTCACTAGCCCTCCCTTAATTTCTTTCTTTCAAGCTCCTCTAATGCTTTTACACCTCTTACCTTCTCCCATACCATGATACCAACACAGGAGTAAAATTTGGATTGTATCCCCCCCCCTCTCTTGCACTCACCCATGTCACCTCTCCTTCCAACTCGGCCTCTGTCAAACTTGGAAGCACGTCATTAGAGCATCTTCAATGTAACAACCGGTTCTAAATCTTTTATTACTGTCATGTCGGATTTAATTATAGAAGTTACTAATTGCAGTTAACACTCTCCAATGTAGAAATCATCTCTAAATTTTATTTATGTCAAATTTAGTGAAAATAGAGAAGAAAAATAAATAAATTTATCGAAAATAATCTTCACTACTAAATTAAGCGAGTTACTAATCTAAATCCGCCAAACGAGCGTTACTTTACATGCACCAGAAAATAGAAATGCATTATTTTGGACATTTTTACACCCTTCCGGCTGACCTCCTTAAGGCTTCTTTATTACTTTTCCATATTATATTCTTTGTTTCTCTTCTAAGGAACGCTCATCTAGATCCAAAAATAGAATATACCTGGAATTTTTGTGAAATTCATTCAATTTTTGCACTTTTTTTCTCCTTTTCTTCCAAATGTAAACAATTAGAACTATTTATTTGATTAAGCTGAACCTCGAGATATGAAACCAAATGAATATATGTGGCAATCTACAAATGGATACTGATGCTACATCTCCAGCATTATCCTCCATTTCCCCTCATTATTATTGCACGTGGGTCTCACATATTGTAGCTTTTAGGGATTTTATTTTTTATTCATGGTGAACAATTGGTGGGGCAAATTATATTTTTCCTCTTCAAATAGAGGCTACTTCGACTTTGGGATGGCCTGTGATCGTGTAAGCGCAGAAAAGAAGGGGAAAAAAAGCTTGGTCTTAATGAAAAAACATTAGTCCATACAAGCACTGATTTCTCGGCTGTACGGCTCCGTTGTAGTTGGAGACATTTATTTGGTACCTGAGGCTGAGAGTTTCGTACGAGTCCATTCTGATTTAACTTATACTGGCATAATAGCTAGATTCTGTTATAGCATGTATATGTGAAACACTTGTTGCAATTGTTATCTAAATTATATTTTATTTTTTGTGTAAGAAATTAGCCTTTAGTTTTTCAATAATTTTATTCCTCTAACAGATCTACTGGTAAAGTTTACATTACTTGTTGCTTGCTATCTTTTTCTTCCTTTAAGACTAGTTGCTTATAGTGCTTATTCAATATTAATTGCCTTTTACTCTTTAATTTGATATTTTATTGTAGTTCATTTTTATTTTTTATTATAATTATTGATGTTCTTCTCTTACTGTACTATGCATTTTACTTTCAACTATATTTTTTTTTTCAGTTGATTAGTTACCGCCTAATTATAAAAAAAAAAAAGGAGGGATCCCTTGATAATTGGATATTTTGACAATCTTGACAATGAAACAATTAAATAAATATCAAAAATCTTAAAAATAGAATTTTTTTTATAGATATGTTTTTTGCTTATAGATTGATAGTGTTTCAAATTTTATTATCATTTGATAATCCATCAAGCACTATCAAAATTTTATACAATTTGCAATGGTTCCAATTTAACGGCCTTTGATGGACTATCAAACAATAATGAAATTTGCGTGAAATGTGAAACACTATCAATCTATAAATAAGACAACATATCTATATTTTATACTTTTTAAAAAATTATATTTATTTAAAGTTCATTTTTAAGATTGTCAAAATAACCCACAGAGGCGGATGCAGGATTTTGGTCAGGGGGCAATTATCGGATTGTAATAGCTTATCGGTTCAAACCCATTAATTAATCGGGTACTAAATAAAAATAATAATAATTTAATATATATTCTTACCTAATAAAAAAATATTTTATATAATAAAAATAACAATAAAATAAAGCTAAAAAAATAGATAATCAAGTTGATGAAGAAAGTTTTCGTCTACGTAACTTTATATTTTGATATCTTTACATAATTATTTCATTATGCACGATATTAAATATTTTTTCTCAATAAAAAAAATCAGACAATCCAGGGGGGCAAAAAAATTTCAGGGAGGATGAATTACCGAAAGCATTATCGAAAAATATATATTTTTCAAAATCTAGGAGGGGCACGTGCCCCCCTGGATCACCTTGGATCCGCCTCTGATAACCCATTCTCAAGGGATCCCTCCCCTTAAAAAAATAACAGATTTTATTAAAAATAATAATTAATAAAATAATATTATTAATAATAAGACTGATAACGGTTAAATTCTAAATATACGAATCGTAACGCGCCACTGGCACTGGCGCGGGTGAAACGCGCCACTGTGCCAGTGGCGCGTTTCACCCATATAAATATCAAACGCGCAGCATACCTGCGCTGTGTTGAGAGGAGAGAGAAAGAGAGAAAGGAAGAGAGAGAGAAAGAGAGAAAGAGAGAAAGAAAGAGAGAAAGAGAGAAAGAGAGAGGAAGAGAGAGGAGAAGAGAAGAGAAGAGAAGAGAAGAGAAGGAAAGAAAAAGGAAGAGAAGAGGAGGAAAAAACGTACGCGAGCATTTTTGTGTTTGGATTTTGCAATTAAAGGTAATTTTATATAAATATAATTTAATTGTCTAGATTAATTATAATTTAATTTAATTGTGTAGATTAATTATAATTTAATTTAATTGTGTAGATTAATTATAATTTAATTTAATTGTGTAGATTAATTATAATTTAATTTAATTGTGTACATTAATTATGTAGATTAATTATAATTTAAATGTGAAATTATGTAGATTAATTATAATTTAATTATGTATATTATAATTTAATTTAATTGTGTAGATTAATTATAATTTAATTTAATTGTGTAGATTAATTATAATTTAATTTAATTGTGTAGATTAATTATAATTTAATTTAATTGTGTACATTAATTATGTAGATTAATTATAATTTAAATGTGAAATTATGTAGATTAATTATAATTTAATTATGTAGATTAATTGTACGTTTAATTGAAGATTAATTGTACGTTTAAATGTGAAGATTAATTGAAGATTAATTCTAGATTTATTTATTATTTAATTATAGATTAATTAGGCTTTTAATTGTAGAATTTATTGATTATTTAATTATATGATAGATAGATTAAAAATGAAGTACAATAATTATAAATTAATTATGAAATGAATTTTTTTACTAGATAATGGCAAGGCGAGCAACGAAATGACAATATCATAATTTATCTCCACGAAGACAAACATCGGACACATTATAGTCGGGCGAGAGGTACATTATATTCTTAAAAATAATAATAAAATACATATATATGAGAAGCTAATTATGAAATGAAAATTACAGAGAGAGAACAATATCATTCGTTTCGCACTCACCGTCCGACGATACCATACATCTCGCACATTCGAGTAGGTTGCGAGTTATGGGATTTCTTCATCTCGCCAGATTGCGTGAGATTTATGTCCAAGAAGCGGAAGCCGTAACTTAAAGATTGATACGGGTTTATTGAGCGCGTTGATAGAGTTTTGGAGGCCGAAACTCATACATTTCACTTCACTTTTGGCGAGATGACCGTGACTCTAGAGGTAAATAATAAAATATTATTAATTTAATTACAAAATTAAAAAGATGGTATAGTAATATAATTTTTTTAGGACGTCGCATGTACGTGGGGTTTATCCACCATTGGTGAGCGGTGATTGGATATGCGATGGAGATTTTTCGGGATACATCCGTCGTTATTTGGGCGAGGATGATATATCGACGTCCGCAAAGATGGGAGGTAATTTATTAAAGCGTACAAAAATTTAAATTTTTTTCGTTCACAAGCGTGATTAAGCTAAATGTAAAATTTTGCGGACGTTCTATTTCCCTACGAGAGTTACGGTCCCACTTTGATCACGCTCCGAGGCGGACGATCATCGGGGTCTTAATCAATATGCGATCGGTTTTGCTTTGGAGTTGGCGGGGTGTATCATGTTCCCGACAACGTGGAGACTCTGTCTGGCGTTTCTTCTGCCGATTTTGACGGTAAGTATTTTAAGGATTTTAAAATAATTTATGTTTCATAATTAAATAATTTTATTACTAATATTTAATTTACGGGAAGATTTACAATTCGGTAGAAGAAGAAATTGGCGCCGCTGCGGTACTTGGTTATTTATATCGGCGTCTTGATGTGGCATGCCAAGGATCGACGAGGAGTATTGGTGGTCCGTGGCTTTTGTTGTTGTTGTGGAGTGGACGCGTTTGCCCCAAACTCGTCCATTACCCGCCTCGGATGCATTCATTTTCAGTGACTGGGGTACACCGGACCGTGATAGTTGTGCGCCTTTTGGCAGGTAATAATTTAATTTAAAAATAATCAATCAATCGATGAAAATATATGTGTAATCACTAATTATAATTTGAACTGATAATAGGAAATGGACGCTTGATAAGAACAGATATCTCAATCCGTCACACGTCGGTGTGAAGTACGTGAGGGATCAGCTGATTATGATGTCGGACACGCATGTCAATTGGAGGCCGTACGAGTCGGTTCGTCACTTATTACCGACAAGCGTAGACGACTCTATGGACTCGTATACTTGTCGGCTTCCACTTATTTACTTTCCGATAGTAGAGTGGTACTATCCGGATCGGGTGAGGCGACAGTTCGGCTTACTTCAGTCAGGACCGCCTCCACTTCCCGAGGTATTCTACCATTTATAATTTTTATATGTATTATTTCTTATACTAACTATTTGCACAATTATACTAACTAATTTTACAGCATTTACGGAGGAGCATCGAAATTATCTCGCGCTTGGATTCAAGAAAAAAATATGAAGCGGAGACAACATCATCAGGCGTATGTACACATATGGAATGAGCTTCCTCCACGAGACCCGGATGAAGAAGAGTGGAATGCGGAGGACTATAGGAGGTATCGACGGTGGTATGATTTCTATGGAGCCGCTAGCGCTCCACTTGATCCGAGTGATGTCGTACCTCCTATACCTTCAGCAGCGGAGATCCCTGACATCGGCTACATTCCTCACGTACCTCACAGACAGCGCACGGTATATTAAAATTTATAAAATTTATATATCTATATGCACTATTCGGTAATAAGTAATATATGTATGTAATCATTGTATAACAGATCGCTAGAGTTACAAAGAGTGCACTGAAGGCGGTCCGATGGGCGGTCACTAGGGGATGGAGACGGTTTGGCAAGATTTCGCTCGCCGACCAAGATTTCGCTCGCCGACCAATCATCCATTACCATTCGACGTCTAACCTTCGCACGCCGACCAATTTTTATCAGTTCTTTATCTGGTATTATAGTTTCTCCAAGATATGGCGGCCAAACTTGTTGATCACCGTAACAATGAAATTGTCCGGACCAAGTATTCAGTAGGTGAGCTGTATTGTATCGCTCATCTATGAAACCGTACACATCAAAGTTTCTATGTTGGCACGAACCTGCTTTGTCGTCACGTTTTGCCAAGATGTCATCAATTTTTTTTGGTCATTGCTTGCATGCTCTATGCAGGTTCATTGCTTCCATTTCCCTCTTATCGAACCATTTAGCACATTTATACCATGTTCCCTCTACAATTGCTGCAACCGGTAAAGTTCGTTCAACTCTGAAGACGCTATTCAGAGCTTCAGAACCATTGCTGGTCATTATACCCCATCGATGTCCTCCATCATACGTTTGTGCCCACGAAGCAAAATTAGGAGGTTCTTTATCATCATTTTCTAATCTTCTCGCCGACTTTTTTTAAAAAATCATAAGCTTTTCTATTTGATTTCCTCAAAATTCGCCATCTTTCTACGAAACGACGCGGTTTCTTTTTGTTCGCTAGTCTTCTTCGGAAATCATCTCTCGAGATTATCTTCTTTCTTTCAGCTTTTTCCGGCTTCCTTATATAAATTCTCTGCGACGTGTTGCATGCAATACCGTGTACCGCCTCTCCATGTTGTACGAGACCATCCCAAATGCGGTCGCTCAAAAACTCCCTTTATTCCCCTATGACGGTCGGATATAACACATATTTTCATATTACATTGGATCACTTCATTACGGACCCATCGCATGAACCAACCCCAATTGTCCACATTTTCTCGCATCCACGATTCCAAATGCTAGAGGAATGATTTTATTCTCTCGCATCGTATCCACACGCCATCAATAATCTACCCTTATAACTACCGATAAGAATCCGGCGTCAATAGTTATAACGGGCCTTAAATGTTTAAACGCTCGCAATGCACGGTCCATAAGCCCAAACTATGGATTTAAACATTTTTACATTATTATCCGAAGTATCACACGTCAATAATTTAAATTTTGTACCCGGAGTAGTCGAGCAATCGCCTCCAATATCTGTGGAAGCAATGTATATGATCCTTCCCAAGTGCCAAATAATTGTTCAATTGATCTTTCTCGGCCACGCCAAAGTTTACCGTACGTCGGTGCCACACCGGGATATTTTGTTTCTATAATCATACCGATTTGTTGAACTCGTTAGAGAGAGATCCTTCTTTAAATGTTGTCGAACACATCCCGCAATCAAATTAGATATAAGTTGTAAGTGTTTGCGGTCTCCGGTGGTCTTCTACGGTTGTGGGGGTTTTTATTTGTGATGATCCTCCATGTGGTCGAGCCCTCTTCGTGTCTAGCGTATAATCTCCAAGGACAACTACCTTCTTTGCATTTCATAATAAGTCGTGTTTTACAACTTTCTTGTACCCAACATTGAACGTTTTTCCTAACACTCCAATCACAAATTACCCAATTTAAAGCCGATTTAGAAGCAAATATTCTATTTTCAAGCTAACTCATCATCGAGTCCTAAAAGATATTCATTCGCGCCTAAACGGTCAAACATCTCAAAATTATTTAACGCTTCTACGGGATGGTGTCTCTCAGTTCGTCCAGTAACTAACAATGTGGTATCGCATCTCTGAATTTCCTCATCTTCGATTCATCGATCGATCGAGTCAGTGTAATCCTCTCCTGTTTCTTCTTCATTTGAATAATACGGACGCCATCATCTTGCTCATCCGATCATCACTTAATTCCATTATCGTTGGATCAACACTACTTCGTCATCAATATTATCAACTAAATTACAGCCATACGTAGTACTACTACTACCGCCAAAAAAATTATATATAGTGGCACCATTGGGTTTGGTTGTTGATAAATTATATTATTCTTGTCAATATTTGGATACTGAGATATAAATTGGTTTGATCGTAGGTAGGATAGGAATTGGTTTGATCGTAGGTTTGATAGGAATTGGTTTGATCGTAGGTTTGATATGAATTGTTTTGATCGTGGGTTTGATAGGAATTGGTTTGATCGAGGTTGGATAGGAATTGGTTTGATCGTAGGTTTGATAGGAATTGATTTGATCGTGGGTTGGATAGGAATTGGTTTGATCGTAGGTTTGATAGGAATTGATTTGATCGTGGGTTGGATAGGAATTGGTTTCATTCGGTTTGGAAATATTTTCGTCAAAAATTTCTTGCCACGCTCGGTTGTTCTGCGGTATAATTTTCTTCATCGGGATTATAATTTAAATCCAGGTAGCATTTTGAAGAAAAATGGATGTTTGTTGTAATTGGATGTTTGTTGTTTTTGTGGTTGTGAGAAATGAACCGGAAATTTGGTATTTATAGCAAAGATAGGCGCCACGGCATTGGCGTGAATCGAGGAAACGCGCATGATCGCCGATTGGCGTTTGGTGAAAGACGCATCGCGCGATTATGGCGCGTTTGTGAAAACGCCATGCGCGCGTAATTAGGCGCGGTCTGGTTCGTAGATTTGGAATTTACCCGTTCTCACTCTTATTATTAATAATATTATTTTATTAATAATTATTTATAATAAAATCTGAAAAAATAATGCAGGTTTTGTTAACTTAATTATTTATTTCAAATTGTGAAGAAATTAGCTTTAAAAATATGCGTAGAAATTATTTATTTTAAATATTTTAACGGGTTGATAAAAAATAATATGTAAGTATAAAATGTTACAACTGATTGTGTTCGGAAAGTTTTAATGGAATAATTGTGATTATCATTGATTAAATTTATTGATAAAATAAAGAGAACAATTACTATTTTTTTTAACTTTATTTAAGTTATTTTTTCACAACACTAAATATTAGTGAAATTAATTTCATGGATGGATTGGAATTTAACAGATAAATTAATTTCAATATTTCATCCAATTAATTTCACTAATATATGATAGATCCACAGTATGTATAACAGACAAAAGATAATCAACTATTAACTAATAATATATTAACTTTTTTTATCAATGATGAAACTGAAAGAAAACATAAAGAAAAGATTGATAATGGTGAAATTAACAGCTTTTTTTTAATACTTTCTCACTTAATTTTTTTTTCAATTAAAATTATAATCCAAATGACAATCTGTGATGGTGGTGTGGACAGAGGATTCGGTTCCATGGATTATGCGTGGATTATTCCAGTTGAGAGGAGAGGTGTCAGGTGTCAGGTGTCGTGTCGAATTCATACTCCAGAAAGAATGTTAAGTTTTCTTTCACCTCAACCATGCCACGTCCGAAATTTTATTTTATTTCATTATTATTTTTTATCTCACTTTCAGCAGATGACTCAAAACGTTTATTCTTCTCTACATTTATAATCTTTCAGTTTTTTATTTGTTTGAGTCTACTTTCCTATTTTTTTCTCTCTGAGATTTAAAAAATATATATTATATAGGTGTTTTTGGATGCTTTTTTGTAAGAGATTTACACAATATCCTAAAATAAAATAAAATAAAATAAAATATTAAACCAAAGGGAAAGCACAGACCAACTCTTAGTCTTACCAACCAAGTGTCGCTCGTCATTCGCCCACTTTATTTTCGGAAAACGAGGGGAGCTGCACGCTTTTGATTTTTCAATGTCTTTTGCAATGCAGAGGCAATTCCAATTTATTACCCCTCCGTCCTGTTCCTCTCCAATAATCAACCACTATTTTCCCTCCCTTTCGTTTCCATCAATTCGCCACCGCTCCTCCTCGATTCGCTGTTCCTCCTCCTCTTCAGGTACGTCCTCACATCACATCTCATTCGATCTTTCGTACCAACCTTTGTTCGCTCTGCGATCTCGCCATCTCTCTAGCGGCTCGCCGTGTCAGACTACATCTACTGCTGCTGTTTCTGTATTGCGTACTATATTATATTAATTTGCGGGTTTCCATCGCCTTTTTTTGTTGCCCAACAACGACCCTTTTGTTATTAGATGGAAACAAGTCTGACCTACGATCAAAAGCTTGGAGCTTGCTGCGGGGCTGATTATACTTGAGTTGGGGGTAAATATCAGGATTGGTGTTTTGATCCGAATCAGACTTAATTGTTGCAGTTGCTTCACAAGTATTTCTAAATTAGTTTTTGCCAGAGTGTTTAAAATTCTGTTTGTTTCTGTCTGATCTCTGTTGCAATGGAATTAAATTTGCATATATACATCCATCCACGAAATTCATGTCCAACTTAATGGCAATAGAACCTGACTCAACTTTCTCCACCTTGCTCCAATTTTACTGGAAAATTGCGACTTTGAACAGCTAATGTTATTCTTCTCTCTTTTTATTCTTATTTTACATTCCTGGTTATTTATTATATCAACCCCAAAATCATCCCAAATGACATAGTATTACCAAACTAATTGAATCAAATGATATATAAGTGGCAATTAGCAACAAAATTACAACAACAAATTTATGAAATAGATCATAAATATTATGAAAATGAGGAGAGGGCAAATGGCATAGCATATTATTTTGTTCATTAATTCTTTGAAGGTTGCAACTTCCTTGTGATTTTGTGTAGAGATGGAAGGCACAACAAGCACTGGTATGTACCCTCTCCATCGTTGTAAAACCGTACATGTTGTAAGCTAATTCTCATCTTTTGCTCTTAAAATACATGAATGGCATAGTTAACTCCAGACAGTTACATCGAACATACTGACTGAAATTGAAATAAAATATGTCTAAGGTGAGGCACGCACAAGGGATCCACAATGTGGCAGGAGAGAAGGATTACAGTGCATATATGTCCAATGATTACTTTGACGCACATCTGACTGATCTCGGTTGGAACCAGGTTTCTTTTTGTTAATGAATCTCAATTCAGTTTGACTTGATCATTTCCGCCTATCATTTGCATCTGTATAAATTTGAATGGCATTGATCTAGGTTGATAATTTGAGAATGCATGTACAAAGAACTGGTCTCACAAAAAAGATTGACCTGGTCATCACTTCCCCTTTGCTAAGGTGCTCACACTTGTTTATTCATTTGTTATAATTTCTTCATCTCTTTTCTAGTAGTAGGGGTGTGTAAATGGATCAGTTTAATTGGTTTTGAACCGAACCATTAAATTTTGGACTATTTGATTTGGTTTTTCGGTTCGGTTGAAAATTTTAGCTAATTCGGTTTTTGTTCTTTGGTTTGTTTATGCTTTTCTAAATCAGATAAACTGAATAAACCGAATCGTCCAAAACTTCGGACTATTCGGTTTTGACAAACCGAATAAAACTTCGGATGTATATTTATTTCGGTTTTGAACCGAACCTACCGATTGCACATCCCTACCTAGTGGTATGTGGATAATAACCATAATTAATGGCTAAATAATGATAGGACAATGCAAACAGCAGTTGGGGTTTTTGGTGGAGAGGGATATACTGATGGGATAAATGCACCACCGCTCATGATAGAAAATGCATTTAACAGTGGTCGACCAGCTGTATCTACCCTGGGTGCCCCTCCTTTTCTTGCTGTTGAATCCTGCAGGGAGCATCTGGTATAAGCAAGCTTTTTTTAATCTTCCAATCCATTACTATTCAAGATTGCTTAGTTGTTTTGACTAAGACAGCTATCTCCTTCTCGCTTATTATTGGAAAATGAAATTTTAGGGAGAGCACCCATGTGACAAGAGGAGATGTATAACTGAGTATTGCACTGTTTTTCCTGCAATCGATTTCTCTTTGGCAAGACATCTTACTCAGTTTTGTTCATCATTTATAGTATTTTATATTGGTCTGCCATGGTAATCATGTTATGTACTTGGCAAAACATTCAGAATGATAGCAAGAAGAAGAAATGACCTTTTTTACTAAATATATCATTACCACAGATTGAGAATGATGAAGATATACTTTGGAAGCCTGATGCGAGAGAGAAAGATGAAGAGGTTGCTGTCAGAGGTGCAAAGTTTATTAACTGGTACAATTTAGTTCTTCAGTTTGATTGGTTCTTTTTATAGTCATTAGTTTTCATATTTCAATACCTGTGATTTGATTTAGCAAAGATATAGATGCTAGACTATAAGCTGACATGACTGCTTTAAGTGAAATTTTATATTTCAATTGACTGGCAGTGAGTAGGAATAAAACTCTATGCTGGTCTTTTTTTAATTGTTTAATTAAGGTTGTGGACACGAGAAGAAAAAGAAATAGCAATAGTGAGCCATAGTGGGTTCTTATATCATACATTGAGTAACTTTGGACAGGACTGCCATCCTGCCATTCAACAAGACATATGCAAGCAGTACTCTCTCTCTCTCTCTCTCTCTCTCTCACTCACACACACACACAAACAAACCAAAACAAAGAAAATAAACATTTTGGCATTTAATACGCGGATTTATGTAGCTTTGCGAACTGTGAGCTCCGGTCACTGGTCTTGGTCGACAGAAGGTAACCCTCCCCTCCCTGCCTCTCTCTCTCTCTCTCTCTCTCTCTCTCTCACACACACACACACAGAAAAACAGCAGGGAAATTTAACTATAGATGCACTAATGACGAAAAATGTAATGACAGCATGATAGGAACAGCTGCTTCAAGTACAAACTACCCTGGAAAGATCCCGACAGGACTTGACAAACCCAGTGACCAGTCTTAGTCACAGAGTAGTGAGATTTCAGTTTAGTTAGCCCCCACTGGCTATCTAATCCGCTGGTCCAGAAATAAAGGGAGTACATTGCATTCCTCTTCAGTAAAAATACACTATAGTACGTTTAATTTCAAATTTTATTGACAAATTCCATGCGTTTGTTCACCAACACATTGATAGTTCATGGTCATATTGCTTCGGATTGTGATTTTGATGTATTACATTAATAAATGACACTTTGATTTATGGACCTTTAAGATCAGTGATTAGTCTAGTTTCTCGTGCACTTTGTTGTCTGCGAGTACAACTATGTATTTTCTCGGCTATCTATGATTACTTAATATGCTTGTAAATAGTTGTGTGCCTCTGATGTTCTTCACAAGCGCAAACAATACTACACATGCATTCCACTTTGTTGCTGTTACTGCTGGATGGTATGGTGATAATTTCCAAATGGTTGCTTATCTGGAGAAATACAAGAGCCATCAGCCATGACACTAGCTCTCGTCATTGTAAAAGCAAATAGCAGAAACATTAACAAAAACGACATTAGAAAGGTGCAATTTTATCATCCTTCTAGATAAAATATAAACCAATGAACTCACTGAGACTGAAGTAACAGTAGCTTAACAAACACAATAAAAAAAAAAGGAGGCGCGACCACAATTCAATTTAATCGAGAAAAAGACTTGATTGACATACTTTCCATCTATACTCATATACAAAGCGTTTCCTTTTTATTCTTTGAATGTCTCGATAAGAAATACTCAAATTTTACATAATTCTCAATGAGTCTTGAGCACATCAAAAAATACGCCAGATGGCCTGTTGCGGAATTTCATACATAGTTCCTGCAGATGTAGAGCATTTCAATACTCAATAAATCAACCTTAAAGATAGCATTGACTGATACAAAAAGCTGCAACAAGGATTTACGTATAGGTTGTTCATTGTGACTTGTGAGGACTTACTGGCATGTTATATATGCAAGGGAATAATCTTTTCTGTTATCTTTATTGTTGTTGTTGTTTCTCCCTTCTGTTATGGACTGCCTATTAGTTTGTAGCAAGGGAATAAGAATTCACTAAAACTAAAGAAATTACCTCAAGTGCAAAAGCAGCCCTAAGCAAGGTAGCCTCACCCCAGGGCCGGCCTATCAGTTGGAGGCCTATTGGGAGTCCATCCTTATCATGCCCAATCTAGAAATACATAATAAATTGTTAGCAGTATTCAGCAGTTTAATAAATTCAATCTACCGATTAAGTACGCTCATCTTGCATTGCTACTTAACTTACCGGAACAGATATGGCAGGGAGACCAAGGAGGTTTCCAGGTTGCACAAATCGCATCAGATATCCTATGTCAATACAAAACATACCGCTCAAGGCTAATTAATTTTTTTCTCAAAAATAATAAACGAAAATCGTTGTAGAACAGCATGTTCAAAATGGAAATGTTCTGCAATGATGGGCAAAAGATTTTGGTACCAATAGAAATGAATAAGAACTTTTGAATTTATTAACACAACCTAATCTTTTGCCCATCATGAAGTTTTTTTTTTCGTTATACAAAAGTAGGTCAACATTTTACTACCGTATTTCTCACTGAAATTCTACAATAATTGTGTTGTGCAAGAAAAGAATGATCAAATCTAAGAATTTGGCAACTTCAACGCTTTTAGACTTAATAACAGATTAATAAATTGGCCACTTCAAGCCAAACATTAAATTTCTCAACTTCGGGCAAGTTAGGTTTTAAAAAGGAGATGTAGCTCTCACCTGATACATCATAATCAGATTCTCCTACTTTCAGAGCACTTGGTGATATTTTTGGTGCAGTTGTCCTGGAAGAACAAAAAGGAAATTAAGATTAAGAAAAATCCATTTATCTGAATTAATATTTATGACCAGACGAACAAAAAAAAAAGGTACCCTGTGGTAGGGGTCACAATGATATCAACCTTGTTGAATGCTTCCATGAAATAATACATTATCCTCCTCCTGTAATTCTCCATTGGAAAACCACCATGAAGTTTAGATTTAGAACACAAAAAGTAACAAAAAACTATGAAAGGCATGTTTCCCTCTGTATATTTTAAACCATGTGCCATGGTTTAGAAAGAGGAGGGCACCTTATCCGCTGGCATCCAACATAGTCTGAGGCAGAGAAGGACCCAAAAAGTGCCAAACTTGCTCGTGTATCCAGTGTCAAATCAGATCGCCTCCTTTACAGTCAATAACACAAAAGCCAAATCCGATTGAACATATCATTAAGTTTATCCAAATAGCTTAGGTATTTTTTGTATAAGCTTCAGGACAAAAAGAAAGGAAGAAACCAACACTTGTATTATAAAGCTTAACCCAACAATTGACAAAGCCACATGTCCAATAATTTGAACTCTGATTCCTTGTTCCTTCTTTTAGAACTTTTCCTTTCTCATTTGATTTCTAGTTATATATTGATGAGCAAATGGCATTTTCACAGAAAAGGTCAGAACTATTACCCCTCAAAATAATAAGGATTAAGTGGAAATTGTGATTCAGCCCCAATTGAAACAATATGTGCTGTCCGCATCTCTTCCAACTCTGGTAAAACTATCTCCATTATCTAAATATTAAAAAAAAAAGGAAAGATGATTAACTCATCAGAGAAGAGGTTAATATTTGAATTTGAATTCATATTTCATAAAAGCACAGAAAAAGAGAGGAAGAAAGCAAGGAAGAGAAAGAGTAAGTTATGAAGGGCTATGTGTATACCTGACTACCAAAGGTACTACAAAGTAGCTGCATTGCATCCTCACATTTAGTTGAGATATCAGTATTTGACACATCATGGAACCACTGTGAATTAAAAAAGAAAATCAGAATAAAGTGGTATGTAGATAGAAAAATAAAATGGACTTGTCTTAGAAATGGGCACCTCGGAGTATTTTCCAAGTTTCACTGATTGCAGTATATTTAAATTATCAGAAGATGACAAGTTCGGCAAGCAAAGAGGTGCCTGAAAGCAGCAAAGCAAAGGTCATCAGATTCGAAATAACATTTATGATATCTTTGGAAACAATCGATATGACTATTAATCAGAGAACGTAAGGAGGGAACTTCATCACAATTAATTTGCATTGTCCTGATTAATAGAATTGTATATTAACAAAGTAGGTAAAATAAGAGAATGTTACTTACAGGTCGCAGACTGATTTTATCAGAAGGAGTGGAGCCTGCTATGGCTGAGTAACTAAACATTTACATGACAGATGGACATAGCTTTCATAAATAAAATGTCAAGTACTCATGAAGTTCTGGAAAAAGTTGGATAAAGAAGAAAAGGTAGATTACACAAGCATTGCATCCTCAACAGTGGCGGCTAGTGGAGAAACAACTTCAACTGTCCCACCATCACACACGACACTGTCATTTTATTGATTAGAAGTGTCAGATTAGTGTATACTAGTAAAGGTTCTTTTGCAAATAAAACAGAATGTCAAATTACAATCTTATAATAAAAATGTTTTTTATTCTATTTTCTGGTAATAAAAGTCAAGTTTTGACATATCTGCAAAACAAAACCCACCTCTAATACTAATAGTATTAAATACGCTAAATGTGGATATATTTGGACCTACTATGAGCTCCATCTTACCTAAATCCAAATCAAATCAAAACAAAGCTAAGGTGATTTGTCCTGCAGTCAATGTGGTCAATGTTTGAACAAACAGATCAGAAAGTTATTTTTTAGTTGAGAGAAAAAAGCTTTAGAACCCATCACGTTCTCATAGTATTATATTTTGTTGAACAGTTCTGTGGCAAAGTAAACACAAAGAATAATGGGTCCTAGTTGCAGAAATGGTAGACATAGTGGATGCTATTGGCAAAAACCTAAACAAATAAAGGAAACAAAAACAATCAAGATACAACTGCATGTACCCAGTCATATCAGTGCGTCCATAAGTGGTCTTAAGGCCAACTATACCGCAGAGGGATGATGGAATCCTAACTGAACCACCCCCATCGGTGCCAAGGGCAGCAGGACACAAGCCAGATGCAACAATTGAGGCAGGACCTGATGATGAACCCCCTGTATACCTATCTAATGCATGCGGGTTTCTAGCTGTTCTGTATTCATTGACATTTAAAACAAATAGAACCAAAACAGTGATTAAGATTAGAATAAGTGAAGAAAACAAAAATTATGAACAGGAAACAAAATCTGTCTAAATTTGATACCCATGGTTAGGATTATTTCCCGTAACTCCTAGTCCAAGCTCATGCATGTTAGCTTTCCCTATTAGTATCGCACCGCATTGCCTCAATCGAGCCACACACGCTGCATCCTTATCCACTGTTCGTACCTGATCAAACCATGAGGTACCACCTGCAGTATCATTCCAAACAAAAAATTGTACATCTGCAGATTTTTCTCATAAAAAACTAGTAGACATGGAGAAGACTTACTTCTGCTTGGAAAAGGATAGCAGTCAACATCATCCTTAATTGCTATGAAAATTCCGTCCAATATGGATATTGGTCTGCCTGTATAAGAAAATCTTAATGAATATTGATTTCGCATTATGCCATTCTTGTTACTGAATCTGGAAGCAAGTTAATTAGATGCGCAGGTTTACTGATGTCATAAGCAATTAATGCTGCAAGTACCTTGAACAAATCTTGAAGTGGAAACCTCTGCTTGCTTTCTAACATCGTCAGGATTGAAGTATATCAACATTGGCATGGACGGCTTTGTAGTGTTCCACTCTTTTATTGCTGATATTAGTTGCTCTGCCACCTTCATTGTTCAAGATATTCAGATTTCATGCAATCATAAAATGGACGTATAAAAAAATGAACATAATTTAGAGATACTAACCATAGTTGGTTTCTACTATTAATTTTACAACAATATACAAAGCCAATGGACAACAATTGTCATCATTGCTGTAATTAGTACAGCACACAACTGTTATTTATGCTCCCGGGTTTGGAAGACAAAAACTATTGTAATGAAAACATAGAGATAACATACAATAGAAGGGGTGGTAGCATTAGATCGGTATGCATACGCATAATCTCGGATCTTCCAATAGAGAAATGGAGGGTTCTCTTTGCTCCAACGAATGGAAGGGTCATAGTTAGGGAGACACTGTTCAGCTGTATGAAGCCGGTCTATTGGATCCCTCTCTTCATCCACAATTACCACCTCAGTTTCCGGTTCTGCCATTTTATCATAAAAATAATAATAATAACATAAAGTACTTCGCACAAACCACTCAGATATTAAATTTTCCTGACAAATTAGAGTTATGGTACGCTATTAAATTCCTAATACGAATTCTGTAATATAAGATGTCTGTAAGTTACCTTGAGGTGGAAACTCAGGACGGTACATTGGCCGCTCAGGGATTATAGTGTGACGCAACAACTGCAAAAAAAAAAAAAAAAAAAAAAAAAAAAAAAAAAAAAAAAAAAAGAGGAACAAAACAAATTTAAGAAAGTCAAAGTTCTAGGTACCACAGAATGTCCAGCTGATGTTCACGAAATCCCTGTTTTGAACCATGACCAGAAAAGAAGTCTAATTGTTCATCTTGTAAATAGCTAAATTAGTTCCCATACAGTTCGTTGTTTTCTCGCATTTTGTCAAATTTGGTTTATAAAACCGAAGCAGCAGAAAGCATAATTTTGAAGTACTAAACCTGAGGTACAGAACTTAACAAGCAAAGAAATGTCAAGTGTTAATTAATAACTTATTAAGTTAAAGAATAAAAAATGAGAAAAAAGAAGACCTGAGTCATTTTATTTTGGTTCTTGAGGACAGATAGAATGAGGGGACCAAGGACAGGCGACTCCATGAGCCACACAAAAAACCTCAGAGAAAATCCAGTCAGGTGTGGGGCTTTTCGTTCATCATTTATGCACAAAATTAGAAAAGAGATCTAATTGATCAAAGATTTAAAAAAAAAAAAGCGAAATCGAGATAAATTAGAGAGTGAGAGAGAATACAGGTGATTTTCTGGGGCTGGTACTTGACAGAAGTGAGGTCGACCTCCTCCACCGGTGGCATCATCACCATCTTTCCCATCTCTTCCCCTTCTTCTTGACTTTGCTTCTTGGCTATCGTGGTAGATTTGAAAGCGAGATGATTGTAGACGAGGAAGGTATGAATGCGTAATAATTAAAGAGGAAGGAGAAAGATGTAGGTGTCAGTTGAGATTGGAGAGAGCATTAAAACGGCAGTGATTTTTTAATTTAATAATTTAATTAATTTAATTATTAACAATAAAAATTAAAATTTATAATATAATATTAAAAATGACTGCGCGTCTATCAGACGTCACTCAAAATAATATTTTTTAATTTTTAATTACTTTTAGTAAAGAAAAATAATAAAAATAACCACGTCATGGAGTGACGCTACATTTTTAAAGTTTGAATATCAAATTTTCGGCAATAAAAAAGAAAAAAAAAAGTTATTGAGAGTAATGTTCTTGCATAAACGCATCGGTCTCACTGACGTGTTTAAAAGCATCACTGTTACTGATGCATTATCACTATTAGATAAAAAACACTATAATCGATTGTTATCAGGTCCAAATCGTCAGATCATCTTTGAACGACTCTAATCTAGTTTTTTATTGTTGAGAAACGACTACTTGTTAATGCGATTAACCTGATACAATACTGAATATAATTTTGCAAATTGGTCGTTTCGACAATTTGACTGCTCAACCAATATCTACGGACAAAAATATCAAAAAAAATAAAGATGACATTATTTTAAAAATAATAATTACAATATTGAGAGCTTTATTCTTAATATTAAAATTATTATTCTTAAAATAACACATAAATAATGTTATTTTAAAAATAATAATTATAACATTAAAAGCAAAACTCTCAATACTGTCTTAAAATAATGCTTTCCATAAAATAAGACTTAACATCTCGGATTTCCTAACCTGTTGTACGAGACAGCGAGTACCACTGTTATAATTATTTGGGTAAATTCTTTTTTGCTCCACTCATGACCCATCCCTAATCTTACTATCTTAAAAAGCATCTAAGGACTGGATTAATCCAGTTGTTTTGTCTAGATGTTTTGGATTTTTTAAGACGTGTAATTACATAAATACCCTTTTAAATATATTTTGTACGATTCAGATTCAAAATGTTAAAATTTAACATCTCTGATTCAATATTCAAACGTTGTATGCTCTCTCCAGTGCGAACGCTCATATTTTTCGCTCGAATAACGCTCTCTTCGAAAACACTTTCCCTCTCGATCAAAATCAATTGAACAACACACCCCCTGGACGCTCGCACCCCTCTCCTCGCTCAACTCTCCCATATCTATGTATCTCGCTCGCTGACCCAGAGTCGACATTGGCCTCTCTTCGTCTCCTGCTCACAAAGGTGTCGACGCATAATCGGCGTGCCTCTCTCCGTCTCTCGTCTCGATCACCTCGCCGAGACGTCGGGTGCCCCTCTCTGTCTCTCGCTCGCCTCTCTTCGTCTCCCCCAAATCGAAGTTTGAAAACATTGTAGTTGAATCGGTGAGCATCGCCTTCCTCCAGTATTACTTTCAATTTAATCTGAACTAGGTTGGGATCAATATTTGCCTTGTTGGTGACTCTGCTGCCGTGGTTATGCACGTCCATGACACCACTCTTCCTATCACGCTCGAGATAAAGATTTCTCTCTCTATTTTCAAACCTCACGCTCGAGATAAAGATTTCTCTCGCTCGCTTCTCACTTTGACCCTCGACACCACCCCACTCCGCCTCTCACCTCCTGTTTTCAATCGCCTCCCACTTCTCTTAGTCTTCTCACATGAGGAAAGTGAAACCCCAATCTAAGGAGCATTACCAGCCCTAAGTCCCCCCATTCTGGAGGCAATAATGAAGTGTCTATGAAAAGAAATGGGCATCCTTACCATCTCTTATCGCTGAAGCAACTACGCGATAACCACTTCATTATCTCTGATGGGATAAGTCGATATGCATTATGTGTTGGTTTTGGGCCCGTGTACCAGTGAAGTGCAGCATGTGTAGCCGTCGAGGAAGGATATGCCGTTGTTAGCCTCCGCTCTTGCTCTCAGGTACTCCTCGCCACTTTCAACTAGGATTTCTTGGCCAACTAATTAGAATTTAGTATTTGGATTTCTCGACCACTTATAATTCTCTTCTTATTAGGTTTGTTTTCATACCCCTATAAGCTAATTCTGATGCTCAATTAAAGGTGGGCGGGGGTTGTAGTAAGTTAACGAAAAACTTAATTGAGTTCAATTTATAATACTGACAAAGAACTGGATACTAATTTCATAGAGAAATTAAAATTGGTTCAGACCTACTGAGTTTGACAACCCATCTTGCGAGACTCATCCAACTGAGATTTTACAATTCCACCTCATTTTGATATCTTGTCATTTTTGTTTTTACCATAATGAACTGATTAAATGACCAACTTTTACAGAAGTCAGAAAGTATTTAGGGACAAAAAAAACTGAACTCATTTAGCTTTCAGCATTATCAAGTCCTACTGATAGGTAGTAACACTCTTCCCATCCACTTTTAAGTACCCTTTCCTCTGGTTGCTCAAAAGTTCACCACTAGAATCAACCACGTGTTCAATCTGGAGGTTGACATGGACAGCAAGGATTTTATCCAGTCCAATCACTCTGTCATTATGTATAACAACGGCATGATTAGCTTCAACATGCATGCTTGAGGCTGTCAGGATTAACAATGCTAAGAGGCTTATCTTCATGATAATAAATTCACTGTCATACATTTCATTTTTATAAAGAATATTTAGGTTATTGCATCTTGGGATGATTTTCTGATAGGATAGATATAAGTGCATTTTGGGTATTTAAGAAAGCATGATTCGCTATGTAGTTCTTGTGGTAGGAGTAATAGGCAGTTCTAACTTGGAATTTAGCATATCCGTTAAACCACGTGAATTTGTTGAAAGTTACTGCAATGCCCCTCCATCCTATGAATTCACGAGCCAAAAGGGTATTTTGGGTAACTCAGTTGGTCAAGTATTCCCTTTTGGATTCCATCATGAAGGTATAGAGTTATCAACTCTAATTACTATAATTATGTACAATAATATTATCAGCACAGATAAGTTCAATGGGGTATTAATGAGATCAAGGAATTGGTTTTCATTAATCCTTACATTTTTTTGTTAGAAATTGACCATAATGCATTCCCTTCCATGAGTCATGGAGATGTGAGGAAAGTACTCTGAGCATTTTGAAAAGAGAGCTGTTTCTTCAAGGAAGATTTTGCATTTCACTCTTTAGTTTATCATTGACATTAATTTAGTATAAGACATAGGTCAGATCAATTCTTTTAATTACATATCTTGTAGTTTTTCTATGCCTCAAGTGCATGCTTCCAACTTGAGTTTAAGCAATTGGAGACTAATGTCACTTGAGGTGCCTATTATTTTCATGCCTCGGTGTTCTCCTTTTTCTTTTTCTTTTTAAAAAAAATTAGGACAATTCACACCAATTAATGACTTTTAATTCAAGCATATATATAACTAATCTATTTGTTGCATATGTAGCCTCAAGATGCATATGATTTGGAGAAACCGACAGGCGAGGAGTGTAGATCAGGCCGATTGGTAAGTGCAGTTATATTTTATTTTTTCAAATTGATAGCTTCTCTTGTCAAAAGGGAGGATAGAAGAAAATTCTTTTTTATATCACTGATTAATTTATGTTGACAATAGCTCCTCATAGGGACAACAAATGGAGGCATTAAAGCTTGGAATGTCGATGCCAAGCGAGTTGTTGCTGATCTTAGCACATCTAAAGAGTATCCTAGGTTGGTTAAAGTAAATTTGATATTATTGCAACTTGATTCTTTTTTCATTAGTATAATTATGATTTATGAGTATTGCTTATTCTTATGCAGCGATTGGATTTGAAGTGTAGGCCAGTGGAACTAATTTTTGTCTCAGCAGCAGCTTCAAAGAGGTAGTTTTTTTTTTACGTAAGGTGGTACCCTGGGTGTTTTTTCATTCACTTTTTGTTTCCCTAGGCGTGGCTCAACCATACTCACAGAGCTGGCTTTATTTCGTTAGTTTGGAATATAAAATTATTGGAACCTTTGGTATGAACTATTGCAGCATTAAGTTGATATGTAAAATCTCAAACCTGTCATCGTTCTTGCTATGTTATTTCTTACCTTCTAAATCGAAAAAATTTATCTGCACTAAAAAAAAGAAAACTAATTTCATTGAAACTTTGTTATACCTGGAGAGATGCTCCATGTGGCAAAGACATTCATTGACAAGAATTATCATCCTATGGTTGTATGCCAAGATAATTAGCATATTATTTGGAGATGAATCACATGTAAGATTTATCAAATTTTGAAGAAACAAGTATACAATTATTAATAATTTGAAAAATTTCGGGATGGATGTACCGCTCTGGTGGCCACCGACTCAAATTTGGTTTAGGTACCTAATACCTTCCAAGGCACAATCTTTGTGTGGGGGAAAGATGGTGTTGTACCGCTGTTTCATTCCGACAATGACCCGGTGGCTGATTCAGTTGTGGCTATTAATTAATTTATGACTTTATACGTATGTATTATAAAAGAGAAGATGCATTTCCAATTTTCTATTGAAATTTGACCTTCATGTGTTATGATTTATGCCCCACTCAAGAACAAACATACCCGTACTAAGGAAATTAAGATGTGCGAGAGAGACTAAGAGTTGAAAGTAACTTCTATTATTGGGCTTAGGTCATTCAATCTTTTAGACTCTTGTAATGGTCCATTACTTTGTGTGGCGAATTTGACTTTGGAAAATGTTATTGTATGAATATTCAAATTGAATGAACATCTCGCATAGTCGGTACTCGAGTACGAGATAAATGTGATAAAGATTTTTCAATATATCCATCCACTTTGCATATTGTAAGATATCAATTTTATTATTTAAATTAGATAGTTAATTTAGTTTAATAACTTCGTTATTCAACTTGCTTTTGTTTTATAATTTGTTATTCAAATTGAATGAGTTATTATTTGTGTTAGTGATATATAGCGTGAATATTAAAAATAAAATTTCAAAATATGTCTAATATAATAAATTCATTAATTAAACTTGACTATGGTTATCGTGATAATTTTGATGATGAGATATCAAATAAATTTGAAAAACATTAAAGAAATCTTCAAAACAAAAATATTTATAGAAATATTTTTAAACTTATAGATTTATTATGTTTTAAGTTTCATTCAATTTATGTGTCGTGGAATAATCCATCGAAGACTCATAAAATGACAACTGTTGCAAATTGTGAAAGAAATATTAATATTTTTGATGGACTAATAAAATGATGCTTAGATTACTTGAGATTTAAAATACTATCAATCTTTAACTTGAAAAATATTTTTACAATCATTTTTAAGATTTATTTCCAGAATTATTTAAAAAAATATTGTCAAAATTATAAAATAAAAAAATAATCCATGCTCTTTTTAAATAATATTTTTTTAAGTTGAATAAAGAATTTATGGTAACAATATCTATAATGGTATTTGTTTATCTTTCTCCAATACTTTACAGAGTTGTCGGGTATTTGTCTTTCTCCAATATTATATCTATCCAATTTTTTTTTGAGCCCCTCAATTTTGAAAGCCCGCTCCATTCCTGTTTGCAGATATTATTTACGAATTTGTATTATGGTTCACACACGATGACCGAGATCTTCTCATTCTTCAAAAAATAAAATTTGAATTTTTTTTTGTCAAAAATATTATTATGAGATGTAATTTATTAAAGGTCCGTACGTAAGAACGGGTATATGTACTAGTTGATTAGAATTTACGTCACCGCAACACCTTACAAGTTACAACGCATCATAAGTGTTGTCCGATTCGTGTTGAGATACATGTTTCATCAATTTCAAAAAGCATCTGTGAATCTAACGGCTCTTGTGTCGGATGTGGACTTAATTTATCATGGGAAGCCGAATCGCCAACTTATCAAAACAAATCGTTGCATATTTTAAAATAACAAAAATCATTCGCTAGAAGGCTAGATCAAAACAATTCGTCAACATGTGATCTCGCTCTTGTGTCGGATCTGATCACGACTTTATAAAATGGTACTCGTGCCACGTGGAGCGCCCGAAAAAGACATCGGTGCATTGACTAAGAATTTAGAACCCAACCTTACGTCTTACGTTTGACTAGGGCTGTAAATTCGTAATTTGTATTTTGAATTGTTTATTTAATTTTTTTTCAGTTCATTCAATATTTTTTTAATAAAATAGTTCAAATTTGATTTATAATAGTTCATTATATAATTATTTACATATATATTAACTATTTGGTCAATAATATAACTAATAATATAGTTATTTTATTATAAAATTAATAAAATATTATTAATTAATATTAAATTAATGATTTTTTAATTTTAATATTTTATCTCTAATTATTTATGATAATATAAAAATAAATATAAAAATTCAAATAATTGAGTTCGTCTGGAGTTTGGTTTTAGTTCGAATTTGATTTAACTCAAGTTTGATTTAACTCAAGTTTGATTTAGTTCGAATTAATTTCAAATCAAACTCAAATTCTAACTAATTCGATCGAATTTGATTTAATTGCAGCCCTAGACTGCCGAGGATTGTTCTAGATATATTTTATATAAAATATTGATACAACTGTACAAGCAAGCAAGATAATGAATTGAACAAATCAGCTACCGCAATCTGGCATTTCGAATTTAAAATTTAGCATACATTATTATCCCCTTAAATTACATATTTTCACATATTTTCAAAATTAAATTGGAGTAACTTCAATAACACAATTGACATTTCTAATTCGCAACGTACCTGTGAAGTTTAATCCTTTCATTTTTTTTTTTCGAATTTATGAATCCTCAACGGACAAAAAGTTAACAGTTCATTCATTCTACAAAAAATAAAAATAAAAGAAAACAAAGCTGATTCTGAATTCACTTTTTCTTTTAGGAAATGAACTGACTATTAGAGGAAGTGCGCGCAATTGAGAAAAATAGAATAACTTACAAATTATTCAAAATTTTCTTCTAGGGGAGGGATCCTTGAACAATGAGTTATTTTAACAATTTTGACAAAAGACTCTTAAATAAATATAAAAAATCTTAAAAATAAAAGAAAATTATAGATATGTTTTTTTACTTATAGATTGGGAGTATTTCAAATTTTATGAAATTTCATTATCATTTGATAGTCCATAAAATACCATCAAAATTTTATATAATATACAACGATTTCAATTTAATGGTTTTTGATGGACTGTCAAACAATAACGAAATTGTATGGAATTTGAAACAATATCAATCTATTAGTAAAAAACTAAAAAAATATAGCTATAATTTTTTTATTTTTGAAAAAAATAATATTTATTTAATTGCTCATTTTCAAGATTATCAAAATAAAACTTATCAAGGATCCCTCCCCTATTATTAATGTCAAGTGTGTAAGCATATTCGAGTTCAAACAAGACCCAAACCAATTTTTTTTTCTAAAAAAAAAGAAAAGAAAAAATCAACACGCAATGGACCTCATCACTGCGATGAGCTAACAAAAAGAAGTATTTTATCAAGTACCGTACGAATAAGATAAACATGTATGGTTGAGACAAGAATACAAATACAAGATTCACCTAAAGGCTCGATCTGAATAAATGCAGAGCATTGGGCCACAAAATTAGGATAGAAAGCTATTAGAGAGTAGAGAGGCTTTTCCTCTCGCACAGATTTGTAGATCCTTGTCATTAAATAAATAAATCGCAATTGTGTTCTCGGTCCACGGCCCAAAGTCCAGAGCGACGATATGGGTTCATATAGGACCTTTTTCGGATCTTCACTGATCTTTTCTATGGTACTCGGCTAGGACTACATAAAAAGTTTAGACTCGTAACTCAGTACGGGATTGGTTCGGATTCGAGCTAATTTAACTCAAGTTAATTTTACTTGAGCTAATTTAACTAGGTAATTATATGAGCTGAGTTTGAGTTGGGTTGGCTCGACTCTAATAATAATAGTTTATATACTCTTTTTCCGTCGAATTCTAACTCAATAATCATTCTCTCATTCTCTTTCATCATATCAATAAGTTAGCGACATCTCTTACTCGCTCTTGACTCACCTTACATATATGACTTGATTATTTTTTGTCAGTCCATATTGTTAAAATTAATGCAGCAACGATGTCATTGAAAATATATTTTGTTTGATATACCAATTTTGTACCAACTCTTGTATCAGTTTTATAGATATATCAAATTTAAATGTCAAATCGAGTCAACACATATTCATTAGTTCGTGAACTAGGTTTTTTTAGTTTGAAACGTTTCACAAGTTCACTTGACTCGTATTTTTATGAGCTGAGATTGAACTAAGCTTAGCTCACCCAAACTCAATTAGTTTGCAGTCCTAGGACTCGGCTGATCTTTTTGGATAAAGGGTTATATTTTGAGAACCTTGTTAACTGAGAAATTTAGTTGTTTCGGTGTGTTTGGATGATGAAAGGATTAGCGTAAGAATAACATTTTTTTGGATTAGTGATTGAGAATAGTGTAGAGTTAGTGACATTTTGAGAAATGTGAGAATTGAGATAATATTTATTATTTCGAGTTAGTAAAATATTGTTTGGATGAGTTAGTAAGCAAGAACAGTGCTAAACTAAATTTTCGTTGGGTTAGCAAAATAGTAGCTAACTCTAACTGTTCCGAATAACAATTTTGTGTTTAAATGTCATGTGCTACTCCAAGAAACCGCTATTTTCGGATTAGCACTGACCCAACGCTAACCAAACACACCATAAAAAAGTCCTCTTTGAAAGTAGTACCTCAAGTAATGATTACTTGATTATGAATCGTTCATGATGCTGATGAATTGTTGATGCTGCTGAAACGAGCCAATTACTCATAACCTATGTGATAGAACAATACAAGATCTGCTATTATTTTTAGAAAATAAGAGGGTTCTATTAAAAAATATTAAAAAAATTTATAGATATATTTTTTACTTGTAAATTAATAGTCTATAAAATTTTGTTTACCCTTGAAAAATTTCAAGGATGAGTAGCCGAATAAATGAAAATAAAGTCAATGATTAATAATAGATCATAAGAAGGAGGAAGAAGAGAAAACAGGGAAAAGAGGGCCCACTGATCAGAAGAGGTCGCTGCCTAACCCCGGAATGAATCCATTAGTCCCACAAGGAAATATCAGGGTGAGAGACAAGGATATAAATACTCCACCACCTCCTACTCATTCGAGGTGGTGACGACCCGGGAGATTTCAGAGAGAGAAAATCTCCTGATGGGTCAGCCATTTGATTATATTTTTTCTGACAAGTGGGACCCACATGGCGGCCCCTTATGAGCAGCTCTAACAATATAGACCTAGCCCATTTTACTAAGAAATTAATTAACCCGGAATAAGGGTTAAGTATTAATCCCACAAGGAAATCCTAAATGCAAAGCAAGGATATAAATACCCTGTCATCTCCTATTCATTTGATGTGGATGACGCTCAAGAGATTCAAGAGAGAGGAAGAGATCTCTTGATGGGTCATCCATGTAATCATTTTTCACTGACAGGTGGCCCCACACCTCCAGTGACCTATCAAGGGAGTCAGAAGTGAACCCTAAGAATCTACTCTCGGAGCAAACCCTAAGAATCTGAAGCAAGATAATCCCTATGCAACAATGAATGATGTCAATGCCAAGCTAGTATTCGATACAACTAATCATGAGAAATTTCAAATGTGATTTTGCTTTCAAGGTCGACACGGTGCCAAAGTCGTGAGCAACCACCTAACTATGCTTTGATTTGTGTCAATTACCTCGATAAGTAGTCAGTTCTTTAACCAAGTCACCCTCATGTTAAGGGATTGAAAGTCAATTTCACAAGACTGATCAGGTGCCAAAGCTGGGAGCAACCATCTGATCAAGTCTAGATTTGTATCAACTGTTGACATGTAATCAACTGTTGATCAGATCAAATCCTAATGAATATCAATATAAGTCTAATTGGTATTTAGTTAGGGTGGTTTCTGCAAGAGAGAGATAATTGGCAGAGACACTGAGCTACAAATGAAATCTGGGATTAATTCGAAGGAGGAAATAGGGTTTTATAAACAAAGGAATTTTTAATTCAGAGAGGCAGGGGTAAAAATGGAATTAAAAATTACAGAGATGATCATCATGAATTTAGGGATTTTTGGTGAAATTTTCATGATTTTTGGATAAGTGGAGCTATTAAAATAAATTCAGGGAAGATAAAAGCAGATTAAATGGATCAATCAAAGGCTGAGATTTAATCAAGACAGCTCTGGGTACAACTTGGGGATAGAGGCCTCTTTGGGTGCAAACTGGGTACAAGAGAACACAGAATATATAAAATAACAGAGGAGAGAGGGTGTGCCACGTGGCAGCACCAGGATAAGCCAAGTCAGCATACATGTGCCACGTGGCACACATCCATTGGGCCACCTCAGCACATGTGGGCCCCACACCAGTGAAGTCAGCCAAGAAGTGGGCCCCACCGATATGCCACGTGGCAGCTGGTGATAGGGCCATCTCAGCAACCTTGCCACATGGTAGTACACGTGGTATAGCACATCAGCAGGTTAATTTCCACACAGTCAAACCCATTTGACATGTGTCACAGCATGATTGGTGACACATCACCCCAATTAACTATGTGAAAGTCATTAGTTTAAACCCTGTATGACTGACATGTGGGCCCTAATTAAGGCTAAATGATGATTAATCCCTAAATCTTAACTAAACAGCAAGATTAAATCCTGACAAGTGGGGCCAGGCTGTAAGCATTATGAGGCAGAGGCGCATAGCAATATAATGAACCAAGCCCATTCAAATAAAGCCGAGATTTAAATAAAGAGAAAGAAAGTAAGGGACACACCTGGCGCTCTTGCACCAACCCGCTGACGATGGGTCCCATTTCCTTGTGGTTCATGTGAATCAGCTCCAGCCTGCGCCGAGCCCTCTTCTTTCTCCTTCCTTCTTCTTTTCCTTCTCTTTTCACCATGGTTGGACACAGATGGCGCCATTGGTAAACAGAAGAATAATGTGTTGCACCCTAAGCTGACTACTTCTAGCCTGAACAACATTACATGAAGACGATGAGGCGCAAGTGATCAGAAATTAAAATGAGGCAACATAGAGCGAGATGTAGCAAGAAAATGCACCTCGAGTCAAAGAAAGGGACTTTGAAATGATAGCTTGAAACCTAAAATTGATGGTGAAATAAGCTTCCTAGATCTCAGGCGACAGTGTTAAAACAGTAATTGAAGAGAGTTGAATGCTAGGAGTAAGGAGAGTGCCAACTCGTTATCGGATCAAATGATGAAGTGGTTGAACTCTACACTAGAATAAGCAATTGAGTAAGGGTGAGATCTGAGGTGCTTCTTCACAGTAAGGAGATGTTATTGGGACAGGCAATCGAAGAGAATGAGCAAGAGAAGATGACAATCTAATGGATGAGTTCAAGCTAAGGGATGAAAATTGAACAGGTGAATAAAGCATTTATAGTAACCCCGAGTTGGAGATAAGTGGTGAGTGAGTATAGGCTAGCTACTGGAGACATCTAGAAGGATCTAGAAGGAGTTAATTGGAGGCAGGATCGGTTAGTGGCAAAAGAGTAAATATTACAAATGGTGTAACAAACTCCCTAACGGTTAGAGTTGTCAAAGAATTGGGCTTTAGAGAATGGAATTAAGAAGAAGCACACATACATCCTGGCCACTGAATTGAGTATAATCAAGGGTTGAGATCAATTGGAAGCTGCAATCCGGCCAATCTCCATTCAACCAATCATAATCTAGCTTTGTCAACCCTCTTAGCCTATATAAACTAAATTAGAGAACAGAACAGAGAGGAGAGCTTCGGAGAAGGATTAGCAACTAACAAAGGGAGAGAACAATCTATCAATTAATAGCAAGAAGAGGAGAAAGAGTGAAAAGGGAGCTAATTGAGTCAATTGATAGTAGCCTTGGTTTGTTTCAAACCAAAGTCTCTCAATTCGGCCTATTAAAAGCTATTATACATTCCATTCATCATCTACAAAACCACTGGTATGTATTTTCTCTGAATCTGAGATGTAATTGAAAAAGATTTTCTTTGAATCATACAATAAACTCAGTTCTTGTATTGAACAGTATATAAATCTGTCATTTCTCTTTCAATTTCAGTCTTACATCTTGATTATTGTATTTCTCTTTGAATTATTTGCTCTCTATCTTCATCTTTCGATTAAATTTCAAGAATTACTAGTGTTGCACATGAAATTAGCTATGAAACTTGGATAATCAAAGACTTAAGCTTTTAGTTTGAGTTTCATGTAATTGTTTGTATCTCCTTTCTATCACCTGGTTGTACAAATGAGATTGGTAGTAGAGCTATACAGCTCTCCCATTCATCGCGGGATATAAAAGCCAGTCCAATATTGAATCAGTAGTAGGATTGAACAATCCTCCTGATTCCATTGCTTGAATGATCGTTATGACATTCACAATCAATTCAAAGTGCAAGAAGAGGTAGCAATCGAGGCAATCCGGCATAACGACCCTTGAATAAATATGATCGGTACCAGTATCGATGGTGACCAAGGCCAATTAGACCATAAACGAAGGCTTCACAAAAGAATCGATCTTGCAAACATGATTAGGAGGTATAGACGACCAACAACAGAAGATCAATTGTGAGAATTGTCGATTAATCAAGTTGAATTTGTAATCAGAAACTTAATCGGTACCGAATTGAAACTGAACTGGAAATAGCACTCATGTACATGCTAAAGCACCGTACCGATCTTCGATCAGACGCAATGGAAAGATTCCTGACAATAAGGCGATGTTACTCGGCTCACCTGATCGGAAGGGCCGAGCTCCGGTCACCGGGAGCGGCTTCCAGCGTGAATCTCAGCGAAGTAGTCAACGGGACAGTTAGAGGGACGAGTGAGCATGACCCTCAGCGCACAAACACGAAGTTTGATGCTCAAGAACACATCTTGAAGAAATCGAACGCCGGCTGTAAATCGCGGTTCAAAAAAAGGAAAAAGGATTTAATCTGGGCCCTCCATCTCACATGAATGAATCTTGAAGCTGATCTAACGTTCTAAATAAATCACTGCCGAATGAAAGAGGCAGGCCCAGTTGAGAAGTAAAAGGAAAATATGAATAGGCCCAACTGTCGAAAGTTAAAAGAAAATTAATCCGGCCCAGTTAATTAAGCCCAATTTATTAATTAATAACAGAAAACTAAAATTAAATAATAAATAAATCATTTGAAAATGTTTCTAAACTCCAAATTGATTCAAATTTGTTTCTAAAATTTCTTTATATTCCATAGTATTTTTCTGTATAATAATATTTCGGTTTTAAAAATAATATCATATTAAAACAATTTAAAAGCAAAAAGACATTTCATGTATTTGTATATTTGGCTTGTCATTTCAAATATTATAAAAATTCCAAAAATTCAAATAAAATCATAAATAATAATTGAATATATTTTAATGATTTTTCTGGTAATTTTCTATAAAATAATATTGATAATAATAATATTCAATAAGAGATAATGAGATTAGCTCTATTCTTTAATAAATAAAATAAATAATAATATCAAATTAATATTATGTTAATATTTTCTGTAAAAAAAAAAATAATATAAAAATATACATAAATAATCATAGTGATAGATAATAAATGCATTTTATTCCATAATAAAGAATGATAATAAAGTTATATAATGAAATGAATTGCACTCCTTTTGCTATTTCTAAATAAATATACAATAAAAATATTTTTTGAATAAAATACAATAAAATAATAGTTGTAATAAAGAATATAATGAATTTCATCCTTTGTAGCTATTTTTCAAGTAATAATAATAATAATAATAAAACAAAATCTTATATTTTTCTATGGATAGTAAATAGAAATAATAAAAATGTAATGGAATAATAATAATGATTTCTTTAGCTATTATAGATCCTAAAAATAAAAATAAAATAATATAGCTAATTCATCTTTTTGATTTGTAAATAATTTCTACAAAATGAATAATGTTTCAATATAATAAAAATATAATAATGAAATTCTATTACTTTGGCTATTATAAATATCCTAAAAATACAAATAAAATCATAGCCAATTCATCTTCTATTATTTTGTAAGTGATTTTCTACAAAAATAAATAGAGTTTAAAAATAATAAAAAAAATATATAATAAAATCCTACTACTTTAGCTATTGTAAAATCCCAAAAATATAAATAAAATTCCAGTTAATAGCTAACCCATTATTTTTGTAAATAATTTTCTACAAAAATAAATAGAGTTTAAAAATAAAAATAAATTCACCTTTATAGTAGAGATAATAATGAAAAATATTATGTAATAATCTTTTTACATTTTTGAAGTGAACAAATATGCTCACACAAGGGTGTAGAACAACACAGTGATTTTTGCACATTTTAGAGCGATTAGTCGAGACAAGAACATCTTGACGAAGAATAACTAAGGTTTCAATAGCAACATGAGGAGATATGTCGAGACAAGAACATCTTGACGCTTGTTGAAGAATGACCAAAGCTGCAATATCAACATGGAGAGATATGTCGACTTTGAGGAAGAAGAACATTACGATGTCCGAGAGAAGTGACATCTTAATGACTCGACTCTTACCATGAACAAATAATCCATGACTAAATACGTTCACACGAAGGGTGTAGAGCAACATAGTGACCTTGCACAAGTAATGCAACATATTAGGATGATTAGTCGGGACAAGAACATCTTGACGCTCGTTGAAGAATAACCAAGGTGCGACATCAACATGAAGAGATATGTCGACTCCAAGAGATATGAACATTACGATGTCCGAGATAAGTGACATCTTAATGACTCAGTATCATGAACAAGTAATTCATGACCATTTGAGCTAGTAAGGCTAAACTCATCCGCCGATAAGTTTGTCTTCTGGTTCATCTCCCGAGATCGTGAGATTGAATCGTTACGAAACAGTAGATTCATCCACAAAACAAGATGATTCGAGTTGTATTTTGTGTGATTGGTTGTTGACTAGTTAAGATTGAACCGTTCGTAGTAGGTTTATCTTCTAGATCAACCGAGGTTGAGTCGTTCGTAGTAGACTCACCTCAAACCCCTACGAAGAGATTAATCGATCCGTAGTAAGGTTATCTCTCGAGGCGGTATAGGCGAACCGACCGTAGTAGGTTCGTCTTCCATAGGATCAATCGTGAACCGTTCGAAGTAGGTTCATTTTCTAGATAAAGCGAGGTCGAGTCGTTACGTAGTAGACTCACCTCAAGCCCCCTACGAAGAGATTAACCGATCCGTAGTAAGGTTATCTCTCGAACCGATCCGTAGTATGTTCATCTTCCATAGGATCAAGCGTGAACCGTTCGAAGTAGGTTCATTTTTCTAGATAAAGCGAGGTCGAGTCGTTCGTAGTAGACTCACCTCAAACCCTCCGAAGAGACTAATCGATCGTAGTAAGGTTATCTCTCGAGGCGATAAAGACCGAACCGATCCGTAGTAGGTTCGTCTTCCACGGAACCCTTTTGTGAACCAGGATGACCACTTGACCCTCATTTAACTATACTATTTGCTTCTCTCTTTTAAAGATCCGAGAGGTGCCTCGAGGTTAGTAGCCCGGGGTAATTAACGGTGGGGGCTTGCGCCCACCGGAATCTACAAGAACTCACAATCACTAAAAACCCCCTGAATGTGCATCCAAATCTCTCTAAACGGCAGAATCAGCCGACACTTAATAGATGCACGCTTGGGAGGGATCTCCGTGTCCTTCTTCCGCATCCCATCGCCCAGCGGCGGTGCGGAGCGCGCGAAAAAGGGTCGCACAGGATCTGGCACGCCCGGTGGGACCTAGATTCTCCTCTTATCTTTGAAAGAGAGAAGCAAATAGAATAATTAAAAGATACAAGTGGTCCTCTATGCGCTAAAAATGACTAATGATTTTCAAGTATTTTTGTTTTTGCAGGAAATGGCATATTTTGGGAACTTCAACCTCGCTCCTTACACCGTCACGCCTGCACAGAGCCCAGAGGGTAAGTTATTCATGTTCTTCGGGACCATCCCGCAAGAACTAACCTTCTATGGCCCAGCCCCAGTGGCCACGATCACCCCCGCAACCGTCCGGATCTCCATCCCGGACGAGGAAGAGGACTCAATTACCCTAACTCCTAAGGGTATTTCTAATAATATAATGGCCTCTCCTACTACCTCCCCAAAGAGGAGAAGGCGACCGTCCAAGAGGACAGCCCCAACGGCCGCAGCCCAAATTACCCGTAACTCTCAAGCGTCCAGGAAGAGGGCCCTGGACGCATATCAAAACCAGTTGGTGGCTAGGCCAGCTATCCCAGTCTCCAACAAGTTCACGGCACTTCGCATAGTGGCCAAGAACTCGGTCACAGGCCAGCTCCGCCAGGCATGGGAGGTGCCTAAACCCACACCTCGCCCAACTCAAAAGCCTCAACACCGCCAGAGCAAGTCTCAAACCCCTGCAGAAGCCATCTACAAAGCTCACAGGGCCCTCAAACAGAGGAAGAGCGTTAGGAACGCTAGGTCGAGACAATACGTCTCCCGCTCCGATCAGTCTCAAGACTTGGCTCAGCCGCAAGCCATTGTCTCAACTCCGCACCCAAGGAGGTTTACATCAAAGGCAACACCCAGCACCCAGCAGGTGTGGGTCCCGAAGGGTTCCCAGCCAACAAAACCCCAGTCTCAAGCCCAACCCAGAAAAGCGAGCAACTCTTGCACTCCGTCCGAGAGTGTATTTAGCCGCCTAGGTCAGAAGAGTGTATTCAGCCGATTAGGCTCGAGAATACCACTCAATAGTCTAAAAATAACTGCCCCTGACCAAACGAAGAAGAAGAGAAGAACCGCTCGCTATGAAGAGCACTTCTCGGTCAACACCATCGCATAAGCTACGATGCTGATCCGGACACTGATGCTGAGGTGAATATGGCCCAGGACGACCAGTCCCCGCCTAATCAAGCTCACGTCACCAATACCAATAAGAATAATGGTAGGAAAGGGAGACCTCCTAAGAGAGTCAATCCCGAAGGCAACAGCAGGGAAGGAGAAGATCACAACGAAAACCCTGACTTCTTCGATAATGAAGACGATGTTGAAACACGTCCTGAAGTGCCCGTCGATGAAATTGAAATATTGAAAGGCCACATCGAGGCACGGGACGAAGAATTAATTAGGCAACGGGAGCTAATCGCTACCATGCTGAAGCAAAATGAAGAATTGATTAAGGCAGTCAAATCCTTACAAGAATCACAAGACGCCAACTTCAAAGCTGGTAGCTCCCGTCAAGAAGGGGTCCACAGTACCAAAAGCAATCATAAGGGAAAACAACCCGTCAATTTTAAACCTCATCCACATAGAACAATAGAAGTGGAGGCCGAACCAACGGGAATATCCCGGAAAGAGATTCAGGCCATGATTGCCCAGCAAATGCAGATAGCTGGAGGTGGATACGCTATCCCTCCCGTTAAAAATTGTGGACATCCATACCCCGCCATATACGATTTAGAAGAATATCCTAAAGGGTATGTGATCCCCCGCTTCAGGACCTTCTCCGGCGAGGGCAATAAAGACCTAAATCCCGAACAACACCTGGCCCACTTTGTAGCTTCGTGCGGCAACACGGGCGGCAATGATGCACTGTTGTTGAGACAATTCCCTCAAAGCCTAGTGGGAACCGCCTTTCAATGGTACTATTCGCTGGAAAACAACAGCATCAGGACTGGGACGAGATGGCAGATTCGTTCAGGGCACGGTTCGTCATGGTGTCTGACAAGATAAACATAGCCGATCTGGCAAGCACTAAACCCAAGAAAGGGGAGTCAATGACAGATTTTATCAACATATGGCGGAACCTCAGCATCAAATGCGACCGCACACTAACTGAAGACGAGGCCGTCAACCTAATCATGAAAAATATTGACGGGTGGATGGGCATGTTACTTGGTGTGACAAAGATCAACACGTTCAAATACTTGCTCAGATCGGTATCCAATATGGAAAGAATGTCACCGCACACCGTGCCGAACTTCATGAATAATAGGCCGCAACGAGGAGCCCGAGCTGAGACCAAGGTGGCATTCACCTCGTTAAAGGATAAGATGGTCGCTAACGCAGATACTCAAAGCGGCAGCAGTGGCACAAATGGCAACAATTATAATAAAGGACCTAGGCCTAATCCGGGGAGGGAGTTCACGGAGTTTTGAAACCCTTAGACAAAAGAAAACTAAACCGTACTCCTTCGGGAAAGATAAAGTTGCCCAAATCTTCGAGAGGGCACTAAAGAATGGCCTAGCCCTACCTGGGCCAAGAACGTCCGAAGATGCCGATAAATCGGACGAACCCAACTTCTCGCCCATATCACGAGTACTAGGGCACTCAATTGAAGATTCTTCGGGTCTTCAAAGATTGGGTCGAGAAAGCGTACAAAAATGGTGAAATTACTTTACCTAAAGGGTTCTTGCAAAGCCCATCAGCCCATGAACAGGCCAATATGATATCTCACGAAGAAGAGAAAATCCCGGGCCAATTAAGTGAAAATCAAGAAGAGCAATGGACTACGCACTTATCGAAGAAGTCAATTAAAATGCTTAAAGCTCTTAAGAAAGAACCCGGCATGAGATGGAAAGACGACATCACGCCAGTGGTTCCACCAAAACCCAGGGTATATTATAAGGTGGACCAGAGCCAAGACCAGGTTCTTAAGAAAAGAAAGAAGCACAGAAACAACAAGTCCAGAAAGAATAAAATTGAAGAATGCGAGCAGGGCAGTCCCGAGGCAATTACCCTTCAACACTTCATCTCCAAAGAAGACTGGGAAAGGCTGACCCTAGGTCAAAAGAAAGAAGATGTAGATGAAGAAGTGAATAAAGAAGAAAGCGAAGAGATCTGGGGTGCTTCGTGCAACATAGTATATTCTTCTCACGACGAAGATATGCCAACATTAGAAGAGATGTTCTTCCCAAATGATGAAGGGGAAGCAAGCACCTCTGGGACCAAAAATGAAGAATGCAAAAAGCGTGCTCGGTCCAGGGACTTATGTACCCGAGAGACAAGCTCCCAAAGAGTCCGATAAGGGAAAGGACAAGTCCCGAATAAAGGCAAAGAGGCCGAGAGCCTAAGCAAGAACCCGAGAAAAGACCCGATCGACGGCGAAGAATATAATGTGTTGGCACACATCCGCGTAAGATTCCGGCGTTGTTAAGCATATTTGACGCATTGATGATGTCACAAGACCTAAGGGAGGTACTAATCCAAGCCTTGCAAGATCCTGAGAGGTACAAGTCATACTTCATCGAGCAAAATATGCAGGAAGCCCTATTCACCGCCAAGCGGGCCGCTTGCATAAATTTTACAGATGACGACCTCTTGATAGGTACCGTCGATCACAACCGCCCGTTATACATCACCGGAAACTGCGGTGGGCAAAAGATCGGTCGTATCCTGGTCGACGCGGGGTCTTCGATCAATATCATGCCGCTTAAAACTCTGAAGACCATCACCTTAGATGTGAAGAACTTATCTGATGAAAAGGTGATTATTCATGGTTTCAATCAAAACTCCCAAAAGGCCCTGGGAGCTATAACTCTGAACCTGCAATGCGGAAGCCTAAAAGCGCCTACTAAATTCTATGTCATTGACGCCTGAAACTTCTTATCGGGCGTTCTTTGGGTCGCCGTGGCTTCACAAAGAATCGGGTCATACCTTCTACTCGCACAAGTGCTCGAAATATATTGAGAATGGTAAACAAAAGAGAATCGACGGAGATGTCAAACCATTCGGGGTGCATGAGATTAAATTCAATGACGCCCAATATTTTCTGCCTAAATCCGCCGTGGCGCCGAGTCGGCCAATAACAAAAACAGGTCGAAACCTTTTAACAAAGGCCCTAAATTTGATACCTCGTCCGGAGAAGAAGAAGAGGTTAAATTCAATATTAAACCCCGAGGTGCTCGAGCCCAAAGACCCGGAAGAAAGTCGGGTGAGGAAGCAACCTTCCGCTTCAAACAGGTGGCTACGTATAAGGCCCAAATAAAGCCGAGCGAAATCAATTCAAGTGATTCTGAGGAGGAGGTCATTTTCAACTTTAAACCTGCCAATACCCCTCAAATTCAGATCACAGAGGCAACTTCAGGGGAAAACTCTGAAGAGTCCAACGACTCGGGAGACATTACCTCAGGAGAAGAATCTGGCCATGGTCGTCAGCCCTGGGAAGAAGAATCTGACGAAGAAATCATCTATCACATCCTCAAGAAGCCATATAAAGGGCCCGAAACAGATAATGAAAGCGAGGAGTCATTTATGATCAACACGGGATCCGGTAGCGGAATGGATAACCCGGTTAGGCCGAGGTCTGTAAATGAAGAACGCTCATGGCGAGAAAATTTTGAAGGTCGCGTCTGGAATGCGATCGATGAAATAAGGCACCAGGTTGAAAATAATAGAAGAGAGGTGTCTGAACAATGGGAAGTGATGCAGGATATTAAAGTGCAACACAATGAAATCATGATAATGATTGAAAACCTGCAAACCGCGATTTATAACTCCGAGCTACTCAAAGAAGTGACGAGTGAACCCCGTTCCGGGAACCCCGAAAGACAAGCACCCGATAGCGGCAAACGGGTAATTGTTATAGTAGATGAATCAAAAGGGGAAGAAATGAGAGCTAAACAATCGGCCGTCATGCAAACCCTCAAGGCCAAGAAGAGTAAACCATACTCTTTCCTAAAAAATAAAACAGCTCGGATATTTGAGCAGGCCCTAAAAAGCGGATTGACACTTCCCGCTTGTAAAAGACCCGCAGACATAGAGAGAGCCGGTGAAGGTGAATTCTGCCCTTATCATCGTATATTGGGTCACACAATTGAAGAATGCTGGGTATTTAAGGACCTTATAGAAAAAGAGCACAGAAACGGGACAATCCAGCTTCCGAAAAGTTTTCAACAAGACCCAGCTCCGCACAGCTCAATTAACAAAGGCAAAGGGGTTGCTTATACGATCTCGCACACTCCCGTACCTAGCAAACCCAAAGTTGCGAAGCGAAAGCCGATCAAAGAAATTTACCGCTCCAACTCAGTCATGAACATTGAAATAGAAGAGGAGATGGCAGCGCTAGAGATTACTGTGGTTCCCGAAAGGCATTTTAAAGACCTTATGCCAAGGGAAGTGAACCACATTCAAGCCCTAAAGACCTTTGTTGTGCCGGCAAAGGTAGAGCGCATCAAAGGGAAAACTATCATTCACGAGGCTATAATTTTCTATCAGAGCGATTCAACTCAGTCTCTGAAGAACCCTGATCATAACACTTAGAAGAAGTGGGTAGTAGAACAAGAATCGGAGAATGCGGCGAGCGGTGACGCTGCATCTCATCCCTTTGGAAAGGAGCTGTATAAATTAGCAAAAAGGGCAAAATGTTTAAGAGATATATCCAAGGCAGAAGCCAAGCGCTTCGATGAACTCTGGAATGGCGGCCAGAATAAGGTTCTGGGCCTGGATGGTAAAATAAAATACACCCGAGGGTTGGGGTATAATTGCGATGACGCAGCATGTTTTGAAGGATCCTTCAACGAGCGCCGTATAGAAGAAAGCTGTTGCATGACTTCTGTCGAAGTATTAGACAATGAAACAGAAGAGGACAATACCCCGGTCCTGAAAAATGCTCTGAAACAGCTAGAAAAGGAGCCTAATACGGTCGATGAGTTAGCTGAAATCAATTTGGGCACGAGAAGAAGACCCACGACCAACTTTCATAAGCGCGTCATTGCCAGAAAAGGTGGCTGACAGGTTGAAGACATTCCTTAAAAGCTACATGGACTGCTTCGCTTGGAGTTACAAAGAAATGCCTGGATTAGATCCCAACGTAGCAGTTCATTACTTAAAAATTGATCCGACCTTCAAGCCGATTAAACAAGCGCCAAGGCGGATGAGAATAGAACTCGAAGAAAAGGTCGTGGAGGAAACAAAGAAACTCATCGACGCAAGCTTCATACGGGAAGAAGAGACGCCAGAATGGGTGGCTAGAATTATCCCGGTTAAAAAGAAAAATGGGCAGATTCGCATTTGCGTAGATTTTCGGGACTTAAACAAGGCGTGCCCTAAAGATGATTTCCCGCTCCCAGGAACCGAAATCATAATTGATCACACATCATCTTATGAAGTCTTCTCCTTCATGGACGGTTATGCGGGCTATAATCAAATCAAAATGGCGCCAGAAGATGAAAGGCACACAGCGTTCCGCACGCCAATTGGTATCTATTGTTACAAAGTCATGCCGTTTGGGCTCAAAAATGCGGGTGCCACCTATCAACGGGCGATGACGAAGATATTCGACGATCTGATTCACAAGATAGTGGAGTGCTATGTGGACGATCTAGTCATCAAAGCCATGTCTTATGAAGAACACCTCCAATATCTTGAGGTCGTTTTCAACCGCCTAAGAGAACATGCGCTCAAATTAAACCCGTTGAAATGCGCATTCATGGTATCATCAGGTAAATTTCTAGGGCTTGTGGTGCGCCATAGGGGAATCGAAATAGACCCGGGCAAGATCAAAGCAATCACTGAACTATCCCCGCCGAAGAATTTAAAATAATTGCGATCCTTGCAAGGGCAACTGGCGTATATCAGGCGGTTTATAGCCAACCTATCGGGTAAAATCCAACCCTTCACCCGGCTGACTAAAAAGAATATCCCGTTTAAATGGGATGGCGAGTGCCAGCGAGCCTTTGAAGAAATCAAGGCATATCTACTCAACCCTCCAGTATTGGCGGCGCCCATACCCGGGAAGGAACTCATTCTATATACAACCGCCCTGGATGGATCCTTGGGAGCCCTATTGGCACAAGAAAACCAGGATGGTAACCAAAATGCGCTATATTACTTAAGCCGCATGATGGTGGGAGCAGAACACGGGTATTCGCCAATTGAAAAGCATTGTTTAGCCCTAATCTTCGCGGTGAAGAAATTGAGGCACTACATGCTAGCCCACAAAATCATTTTAATATCCAAGGTGGATCCTCTCAAATACCTGATGACTCGGCCAATGCTGACGGGGAGGCTGGCCAAGTGGGCTATCATTCTTACCGAGTTTGACATCACCTACACGCCGCAAAAGGCGATCAAGGGGCAGGCGCTGGCGGATTTCCTAGCCGCACATCCGATTCAAGATGACTCTCCATTAAAATGTGATTTTCCCGATGAGGAAACTCTACATGTTGAAGAAGGAAACCCTATATGGGAGTTGTACTTCGATGGTGCTTCGTCAATCAAGCCAATCGCGGGCTCAGGAGTTCCAACTGTGCGAGCTGGCGCAGGACTAGTCTTCGTAACCCCGGAAGGCGGGATAATACGACATTCTCTAGCTTTAACCGAACCATGCACGAATAATGAAGCAGAGTATGAGGCACTTATCGCCGGGCTAGAACTATCATTGGAGCTAGAGATCAAGGCTGTACGCATCTTTGGGGATTCACAGCTGATAATCAATCAAATAATTGGCGAATACAAGGTTCTAAAGTCGGAACTAATACAATATCACCAGAAGGCCATGGAACTGATGAAGAAAATCCCGTACGTGTCCATTGAGAAGGTCACGAGGGCTGTGAACGGTGAAGCAGATGCGTTGGCCAAACTCGCCAAGGAGCTTGGGGAACCAAACGAGAGGAAATCCACATCATCGTCCGCAATAGAAGACCATTATCATTGTGTCAGACGACAGATAATGCGAATAGTGAAAATATTGGATCAGAAAAGATAGAATGCCAAGAAACAATGATAACTGAAGAAGATGATGATTGGAGACAGCCGTTCATCGAATATTTCCGGCATGGCACCCTTCCCAAAGACAAAAGAATAGCTGATCAACTAAGAAAACGGGTACTACGGTATGCGTATGTGGGCAACACGCTGTACCGTAGGTCTTATGATCAGTTGTGGCTAAGATGTGTATCAGGGCCTGAAGCCGAGCAGGTTATGAAAGAAATTCATTCCGGGCTATGTGGAGCACACCAGTCTGGGCCAAAAATGAAGTTAAAGATCAAACGAATGGGGTATTATTGGCCCACAATGGTGGCTGATTGTGAAGCTCACGCAAAGAAGTGCCGCATGTGCCAGATACACGGCCCTTTTATACATCAAGCGCCAAACCCGTTGCACCCCACAATAGTATCCCGACCATTTATTATGTGGGGCACAGACATAGTGGGACCCATAGACCCTCCTACGTCAAGAGGTCACCGGTTCATCTTGGCGGCAACGGATTACTTTACTAAATGGGCCGAAGCCGTCCCACTCAAAGAAGTTAAAGCGTCCGATGTGGTTAAGTTCTTTAAGACGCATATTCTTTACCGATTCGGCACCCCACAACGGATAATATCCGATAACGGGACGGCCTTCAAGAGCTCTAAGGTCTATGTCCTGGCGGAGCAATTCAATATTGATTGGAGATTCTCGTCCATTTATAACCCGAGAGCCAACGGTTTAGCCGAAGCCTTCAATAAACCCTAATCAATATCATGAAGAAGACCGTTGACGGCAACCAACGAGACTGGGATAATCGTCTACAGGAGGCATTATGGGCTTATCGAACCACATACCGAACGCCTACGCAATCTACCCCGTATTCTCTGGCTTTTGGGGTTGAAGCCGTTCTCCCTCTTGAGGTAGAATTACCATCATTGCGGGTGGCTATGCAAAATGATATGACCATGGATGAATGCCAACAACTCAGATTGGACGAATTGGATGCCATGGACGAAAAGAGACTGATAGCCCAGCAGAATCTTGAAATATATCAAGCGAAAATGGCAAGGGCTTATGACAAAATGGCGCGAGTCAGGGCATTTCAACAAGGAGAGCTTGTCCTTGTCCTTAAGAGGCCGATCATTGGCCGGCACATCGGCCCAAAATTTTCTCCGAATTGGGAAGGGCCATATGTAATTGAGAAGGTATACGGGGGCGGCGCATACCAACTCATAGATCACGAAGGTGAAAGGCCCATGCCACCAATTAACGGGCGATATCTGAAGAAGTACTACACATAGCCCAGAGCGGGGCCGATCGAGTAGTATCTATTGTAAATAAATAAGGAGGGAATAAGTGTTCGCTTACACACACGTGTACGAAACACAAACCCATGTCTAACCTCCACTTTTGCATAAAAATCCCAAAAACCTTACTTGTGCATTTGTAAATAGAATGCATCCAAAAATCCAAAACCACACAAACACATTTAGCCCTACAACAAAATAAAAAAAAAAAGAAATAAGAATAAAAGATTTCAATGCCAAAACCACGCGAGAGTGTAAGGCGAGAGCTTTGGTGTTTGGGCTCACAGTACAAATACCACTGGGTTTGTCCATTTGATACAGAATAAACGTAAAAATGGGCAGGGTTTGCAGTTTGTCCCTCAAACTATCTGTCGCCCGATGACGAAAGTTGCTCATATTGGTCGCCCGCGGCGCAAGCCAAGGGATAGGTCGAGCAAATTGGTGGCCAATAAATAGTCGCTTCCGAGGGCATATAAATAAATAACTCTCGTATTATTAGTAACATGTATCACTAATAACAAAAAAATCTACTCTCTTCTAATAAAATAAAGGGATATCTAAGTAAAACAATAAGAACCTATTTTCCTTACTCATCAATTAAAAAAATATATAATATAATAAAATCTTTTCAATAAGGGGTTTCCACCTTTGTCCCCGACACCACGAGTGTTATACAAAGCCAGGTTGGGTGCATTCATCCGTAAAAGCACCACACGCCCGAAGAAATGGTGTGTCATAATCCCACGGCGCATCATGGAGGGGTCAGACCAAGGGTTTACGCTTGTACCCGACATTTTATGTTAAACAAAGCGGCTCGCTTAAAGAAGTGACTCTAGTCATGGAGAGCGGACCTACCCGATGAAATCCTATCTCGCAGGGATGCGTGATGGATGTTTGAGGGTAGCCAAAATATAAAAAAAATAGGTTGGGTACATTCATCCGCAAAAGTACCACACGCCCAAGGAGGTGATCTGTTTCTAATCCCAAAATAGATCATGGAGGGGTCAGACTAAGGGTTTACGCTTTTGCCCGACATTCAGTGTCAAATAAAGTAATTCGCTTAAAGAAGTGACTCAGGTCATGGAGAGCGGACCTACCCGATGAAAGCCTGTCTCGCAGGGATGTGTGATGGATGTTTGAGGGTAGGACCCCCACAAAACAAATTGAGTGGAGATGAGTGAATGTGAGTTTCCACTTTAGCACGCAACGGTGCACAAATGAGGGGAGAGTGGGTGAGCTTCCACAAATAAATATCAATCAAAATATACAAGAAGCATCCACAAAATGGTGTTATCAATTGCATCCACAATCCAATTGATACTGGTAAGTTTATCCATCAGCAATAAAGGGATAAACGAGTTTATTCTGTACCCGGCCTAGAGGTCAATACAGACAGGTTCGGTATCCGTAAAATACCACGGTTACTAAGTTTTGTATTGAGAGAAGCATGCATAGAATAAATGTAATAGGATGTTGTAAGATTTTCCTTTTATTATGTTTAGACGTTGCGAAATAATGAAGCAGTTGTAATCGGGTGTTTTTTTACAAATAAGATTGGAGGTGCACAGCATGAAATAAATAAAATACTTCCTCGCGCTGCAGAGGAAGTGACGAAGGAATAACAATAAAGGCAAGTATCATCCACAACAAAGAGATCAAAGATAACAAATATCAATGCATCCTATATCAAGTATAGCAAAAGAGAAGAAGAAAAGAAGAAATGAAGAGTACAATCTACGGGCTCAAAAAGCGGGACTCTAGCTCCAACAATACAGTACTAATGGTCTCCAGATAAGCATGGAGGGAGTGCCTATCCTCCTCTGAAGCCGCCTTGAAATCCAAGAACTGAGAGAAGGCACTATCTCGGGCACTCGAGTGAATCTGCAGCTCCGGGAGACGTCCCGCCAAATGTCGAGAGAAACCCTCTACTGACAATCTATGGTCCCTACAGCTCCCGCACAAGCGATCGAGCGGGCCCACCACTAACTCCCATAGAGCGGAGAGTAGCACAAGAAGAGAGCCCGCGAAGATAGCGGAGTCGAGCGGCCTCCAAGTGCTGCGCGACTCATGGATCTCTAACTCGTCCGGTATACGAGAGAGCTCGCATCCTGATAAGCCCTGAGCAACTCCTCACACCTCCTAGAAATGAAGGTACTCTCAAGACGAGGCGCGACGAGTAGAGCTGGCGCGATGGTATCCCGCATCAGCCTATACCAATCAAAGGAGAAGTCATCGGGCAGGGACTCCAAGATCTCAAAATCCAACGGATAGTCTCCGAAGAAGGTGTCTCGGAGTGCATCCGCCAGCGCGGCCAAGGCGAGCTTCACATCCCTCAATGTAACATCTGCAAACAAAATAAATGGGTTAGACAAATTGTTATAATCAAAGAAGAAATAGAAGGAAGAGAAGATCTAACCTATCGCCTCGTCGCCTGAGACCGGCGGGACTGAATCAGGGATAGGGATGTCGGTCGCCTCAGGAGGACCCGCAGGTGCACCAGACCCGGCTACAAAATAAAGGCATAAGTACATGAAAAAGTGAAATATGAGAAAATGACAAAGGAAGTACAAGGTACCGGGAGAGGCATGAGGCTCGGTAAGACCCTCACTAGCCGGGACCTCCATCTCCGGGCTGTTGAATAGCTGCTCCACTATCCAACTCTCATCCAGCTCTGAGTCATAATCGACTGTAGCCCGCTCAGTCGAGTCCTCCACCCGACTATCTGATAAGACTCCGCCATCTATAGCCACGAGAGGCTGCCTATCAGGAGATGAAGAGGCATGGGATGGCCCTCCCTCGATCAAGAGTGGCTCGTCGCCTGCGGGCTCGACAGCCAATGGACTCCCCTGCTCGAAAGAAGTCCCCGCTGATCTCGCAAGAGTGAGTACCGGCCCCAAAACCACATCAAATGAGTCACCATCTCCAGTGGGTACCAGTAAGATCGACGGTGAGGCAGGACCGTCATGAAAAAAAGACTTTGAACGATGTGGAGATGCCATGTCATCAACCTCAGGGCCTGTAAAATCTACATGTAAGGATGAAAATACTAGTGCATATTGGCAACTAAGTATTAAATGATGCACACGAACCTGCGACGACAGGGTCGGTGCAAAATCCTGAGAGAACAGTGCTCGCTGGCGCCGGTGAATCTGCTATGATGTCATCTCGGGCTGCCTCTAAAGGAGACGTCCCGCGAGCTAGAAAATAAACCCTAATCAGAGCTGTAAATAGAGTGTGCGTGAATAAAGATAGGCAAGTCAGTAAAGAAAATCACCCGGAGTGGGAGAAGGAAAAGAAGATGGAGAAGGCAGCCGAGAAGTGCTATCTCGATCTCTCTCCACGGTGGCTGAAGCCGGTGGCTCGACAGGCGGCTGAGAATGAACGTCAACAACTCGGGGGCGGGGGACTGAGAACCCGGGCTCCGCATGATCATACTCATAAGCCAGCTCTGAATCAAAAGAGAATTGATTGAGATGAGATGAGGCTTATCAAAGAGAAATAACCTAAAAGAGTGATGTAGTGTACCTGTAAGAGTAGTCCTAACGGGAGCACGAGAAAACCGGCTGTCTAAACCCTGGAAATCAATAGGCTCTACAGTGATGTCTGGAAAAAGGGAACGGCCATATGAGATATCGCTGCTAGAAGAGACATGTCCGTCGCGAGGACAAGTGATACGTGCAACTACAGGAGGAGTGTATGACTGATAAGAGCGGATGGCATCATGGTACCACTGCTGATAACGTCTCGAGAAAGTGGGAACTCGAGAAGTGGAAACCATCTGACAACGAACACCTGTGCCTAGTCGGAAAAGATGAGTGTAACACCACCCGACACCCTCCAAATCAGCTGCCAAAAACTCAGGACGGAGAAGGGGCGCTGGGATATCCTGATCTAGCCTAAACTGATGTGCACATCGATGAGGTGAATAGGGCTCAATGAATATGTGATCACCCGATCTAAAAGGAAGGAAACCCTGACGGATACTAACAAGGTACTCCAAGTCAGTCAGTCTATCCCGAATGCTAGAAGGGTCAGAAGAGGGAACCCTGCTATCAATCACTGACCTCTCCACGGCCCTGGCTATCCTGCGAGTCGTCAGTCTATCCCGAGCGAACCTCAGATGATCACGACTCCTATAAAATCTGTATCTAGCATCTGTGGGAGTCAAAGAAGTGGGCTGTACTCCGGCTAAATCACCCAACAAAGGTAAATGGTCTCTCAATGAAGCAGCCATACCAGGATCATAAGAACCTGACCAATGCATATGAAGCCAGCCGCTAACCAGATGCCATGGAATCAGCTCCCTACATCTCGAAGGACTACGAGATGATACCAGACCACGGAGACCCCTATAAATGTTGGCCAATACAGGCACCGCTAAAGAAATCCTGTTGCCACGTGCAATCAAGCTCGCCATGACAAACACAGAAGGTCGGATGGTGTATGCTGGGGAGCTGGGTAGTAAAAAGTAACAGATCCACCAGGAAATGAATGCAGTCAGATAAGTCTCCCGATCTATATCGTGAGAACACAATGTATCCTGAGAAGGGATAGGGCCATCATGGTGAATCTCGAGCCGACCTGTACCAAAAGGATCCCGAATAGAGGCCAAGCCCTCGGGACGAGTATGAACTCGATCTGTGAAAAAGGCAATCCAATGTCTGAAGGGGACTCCACAGTGACCTCCTCTCAAGTGGTAGTATATATCATACACCCTCTGTAAAGATGACGGGAATCGAGATGGATCTCTCAAGTCAGCAGGTGAGACTATGAACTCGTCGTAAAACCAGTCAAAGATCGGCAACCCTGTCAACTGCTGTATCTCCAAAAGAGTCGGAGTCAACTCCCGGTCATCAATGAATAAGGTATTGGTGGAATAGTTCCACCTCTCGCAAAATGCCCACAGCCAGGGTGTGTCGATGTGGTAATGAAACATCGACAGAAAGATCGAGTCATATATCCCGGTACGCTCGAGCACAGCCCCCTCCCGCATAAGCATATATCGGGTCCACTCCAGCTGGTAACCATGGCACTCTAAAGGAGCAATAAAGGAAGCGGAAGTCCACCGAGAGGCCTCCCCGTCAATAATCTCCTTGCCCAGGAGATGTGTCAAAGGAGCCGTAGAGGCAACGCCTAAGGGCTGAAGGGGTATGATGTCATGAGGCTGATCATCTCTAAAGAATAAACCGCCGCCTCACGGGTAGACAGGAGTCGCTCGGATGGATGAGACGAAAGGAGTCCAATCACTAGGATCCTCGTAAAAAGAATGGTAGTGACTCAAAGGGCGACGCGGAATGGCGCCATGAGAAGGAACTACAACACCCGAAGGAGAAAAAATATCATGAGAAATGAAGAGATAAATGATAAGGAACAATGCACCAAGACAAGCCTTTCGAGCGTTCAAGGCTCGTCTTGGTGGGTGGCTCTTTGTTTACCCTTGAAAAATTTCAAGGATGAGTAGCCGAATAAATGAAAATAAAGTCAATGATTAATAATAGATCATAAGAAGGAGGAAGAAGAGAAAACAGGGAAAAGAGGGCCCACTGATCAGAAGAGGTCGCTGCCTAACCCCGGAATGAATCCATTAGTCCCACAAGGAAATATCAGGGTGAGAGACAAGGATATAAATACTCCACCACCTCCTACTCATTCGAGGTGGCTGACCCTCGGGAGATTTCAGAGAGAGAAAATCTCCTGATGGGTCAGCCATTTGATTACATTTTTTCTGACAAGTGGGACCCACATGGCGGCCCCTTATGAGCAGCTCTAACAACATAGACCTAGCCCATTTTACTAAGAAATTAATTAACCCGGAACAAGGGTTAAGTATTAATCCCACAAGGAAATCCTAAATGCAAAGCAAGGATATAAATACCCTGTCATCTCCTATTCATTTGATGTGGATGACGCTCAAGAGATTCAAGAGAGAGGAAGAGATCTCTTGATGGGTCATCCATGTAATTATTTTTCACTGACAGGTGGGCCCCACACCTCAGTGACCTATCAAGGGAGTCAGAAGTGAACCCTAAGAATCTACTCTCGGAGCAAACCCTAAGAACTGAAGCAGTATAATCCCTATGCAACAATGAATGATGTCAATGCCAAGCTAGTATTCTGATACAACTAATCATGAGAAATTTCAAATGTGATTTTGCTTTCAAGGCTGACCTGATGCCAAAGCTGTGAGCAACCACCTAACTATGCTTTGATTTGTGTCAATTATCGATAAGTAGTCAGTTCTTTGACCAAGTCACCCTCATGTTAAGGGATTGAAAGTCAATTTCACAAGACGATCAGTGCAAATTTGGAGCAACCATCGATCAAGTCTAGATTTGTATCAACTGTTGACATGTAATCAACTGTTGATCAGATCAAACCCTAATGAATATCAATATAAGTCTAATTGGTATTTAGTTAGGGTGGTTTCTGCAAGAGAGAGATAATTGGCAGAGACACTGAGCTACAAATGAAATCTGGGATTAATTCGAAGGAGGAAATAGGGTTTTATAAACAAAGGAATTTTTAATTCAGAGAGGCAGGGGTAAAAATGGAATTAAAAATTACAGGGATGATCATCATGAATTTAGGGATTTTTGGTGAAATTTTCATGATTTTTGGATAAGTGGAGCTATTAAAATAAATTCAGGGAAGATAAAAGAAGATTAAATGGATCAATCAAAGGCTGAGATTTAATCAAGCGACTACGGGTACAACTTGGGGATAGAGGCCTCTTTGGGTGCAACCGGGTACAAGAGAAACACAGAATATATAAAATAACGAGAGGAGAGAGGGTGTGCCACGTGGCGAAGACCAGGATAAGCCAAGTCAGCATACATGTGCCACGTGGCACACATCCATTGGGCCACCTCAAAGCACACGTGGGCCCCACACCTGAAAAGTCACCAAGAAGTGGGCCCCACCGATATGCCACGTGGCAGCTGGTGATAGGGCCATCTCAGAACCTTGCCACATGGCAGTACACGTGGTATAGCACATCAGCAGGTTAATTTCCACACAGTCAAACCCATTTGACATGTGTCACAGCATGATTGGTGACACATCACCCCAATTAACTATGTGAAAGTCATTAGTTTAAACCCTGTATGACTGACATGTGGGCCCTAATTAAGGCTAAATGATGATTAATCCCTAAATCTTAACTAAACAGCAAGATTAAATCCTGACAAGTGGGGCCAGGCTGTAAGCATTATGAGGCAGAGGCGCATAGCAATATAATGAACCAAGCCCATTCAAATAAAGCCGAGATTTAAATAAAGAGAAAGAAAGTAAGGGACACACCTGGCTCTCTTGCACCAACCCGCTGACGATGGGTCCCATTTCCTTGTGGTTCATGTGAATCAGCTCCAGCCTGCGCCGAGCCCTCTTCTTTCTCCTTCCTTCTTCTTTTCCTTCTCTTTTCACCATGGTTGGACACAGATGGCGCCATTGGTAAACAGAAGAATAATGTGTTGCACCCTAAGCTGACTACTTCTAGCCTGAACAACATTACATGAAGACGATGAGGCGCAAGTGATCAGAAATTAAAAGGAGGCAACATAGAGCGAGATGTAGCAAGAAAATGCACCTCGAGTCAAAGAAAGGGACTTTGAAATGATAGCTTGAAACCTAAAATTGATGGTGAAATAAGCTTCCTAGATCAAAGCATGCAGTGTTAAAACAAGAATTGAAGAGAGTTGAATGCTAGGAGTAAGGAGAGTGCCAACTCGTTATCGGATCAAATGATGAAGTGGTTGAACTCTACACTAGAATAAGCAATTGAGTAAGGGTGAGATCTGAGGTGCTTCTTCACAGTAAGGAGATGTTATTGGGACAAGCAATCGAAGAGAATGAGCAAGAGAAGATGGCAATCTAATGGATGAGTTCAAGCTAAGGGATGAAAATTGAACAGGTGAATAAAGCATTTATAGTAACCCCGAGTTGGAGATAAGTGGTGAGTGAGTATAGGCTAGCTACTGGAGACATCTAGAAGGATCTAGAAGGAGTTAATTGGAGGCAGGATCGGTTAGTGGCAAAAGAGTAAATATTACAAATGGTGTAACAAACTCCCTAACGGTTAGAGTTGTCAAAGAATTGGGCTTTAGAGAATGGAATTAAGAAGAAGCACACATACATCCTGACCACTGAATTGAGTATAATCAAGGGTTGAGATCAATTGGAAGCTGCAATCCGGCCAATCTCCATTCAACCAATCATAATCTAGCTTTGTCAACCCTCTTAGCCTATATAAACTAAATTAGAGAACAGAACGAGAGGAGAGCTTCGGAGAAGGATTAGCAACTAACAAAGGAGAGAACAATCTATCAATTAATAGCAAGAAGAGGAGAAAGAGTGAAAAGGAGCTAATTGAGTCAATTGATAGTAGCCTTGGTTTGTTTCAAACCAAAGTCTCTCAATTCGGCCTATTAAAAGCTATTATACATTCCATTCATCATCTACAAAACCACTGGTATGTATTTTCTCTGAATCTGAGATGTAATTGAAAAAGATTTTCTTTGAATCATGCAATAAACTCGATTCTTGTATTAAACAAGATATAAATCGTCATTTTCTTTCAATTTCAGTCTTACATCTTGATTATTGTATTTCTCTTTGAATTATTTGCTCTCTATCTTCATCTTTCGATTAAATTTCAAGAATTACTAGTGTTGCACATGAAATTAGCTATGAAACTTGGATAATCAAAGACTTAAGCTTTTAGTTTGAGTTTCATGTAATTGTTTGTATCTCCTTTCTATCAACTGGTTGTACAAATGAGATTGGTAGTAGAGCTGTACAGCTCTCCCATTCATCGCGGGATATAAAAGCCAGTCCAATATTGAATCAGTAGTAGGATTGAACAATCCTCCTGATTCCATTGCTTGAATGATCGTTATGACATTCACAATCAATTCAAAGTGCAAGAAGAGGTAGCAATCGAGGCAATCCGGTACACAGCCCTTGAATAAATATGATCGGTACCGTAACAGGCAGCACCAAGGCCAATTAGACCATAAACGAAGGCTTCACAAAAGAATCGATCTTGCAAACATGATTAGGAGGTATAGACGACCAACAACAGAAGATCAATTGTGAGAATTGTCGATTAATCAAGTTGAATTTGTAATCAGAAACTTAATCGGTACCGAATTGAAACTGAACTGGAAATAGCACTCATGTACACGCTAAAGCACGCTAAAGCACCGTACCGATCTTCGATCAGACGCAATGGAAAGATTCCTGACAATAAGGCGATGTTACTCGGACACTCGATCGGAAGGCGAGCTCCCACACGGAGCGCTTCCAGCGTGAATCTCAGCGAAGTAGTCAACGGGACAGTCGAGGGACGAGTGAGCACGACCCTCAGCGCACAAACACGAAGTTTGATGCTCAAGAACACATCTTGAAGAAATCGAACGCCGGCTGTAAATCGCGGTTCAAAAAAAGGAAAAAGGATTTAATCTGGGCCCTCCATCTCACATGAATGAATCTTGAAGCTGATCTAACGTTCTAAATAAATCACTGCCGAATGAAAGAGGCCGGCCCAGTTGAGAAGTAAAAGGAAAATATGAATAGGCCCAACTGTCGAAAGTTAAAAGAAAATTAATCCGGCCCAATTAATTAAGCCCAATTTATTAATTAATAACATAAAACTAAAATTAAATAATAAATAAATCATTTGAAAATATTTCTAAACTCCAAATTGATTCAAATTTATTTCTAAAATTTCTTTATATTCCATAGTATTTTTCTGTATAATAATATTTCGGTTTTAAAAATAATATCATATTAAAATAATTTAAAAGCAAAAAGACATTTCATGTATTTGTATATTTGGCTTGTCATTTTAAATATTATAAAAATTCCAAAAATTCAAATAAAATCATAAATAATAATTGAATATATTTTAATGATTTTTCTGGTAATTTTTTATAAAATAATATTGATAATAATAATATTCAATAAGAGATAATGAGATTAGCTCTATTCTTTAATAAATAAAATAAATAATAATATCAAATGAATATTATGTTAATATTTTCTGTAAAAAAAAATAAATAATATAAAAATATACATAAATAATCATAGTGATAGATAATAAATGCATTTTATTCCATAATAAAGAATGATAATAAAGTTATATAATGAAATGAATTGCACTCCTTTTGCTATTTCTAAATAAATATACAATAAAAATATTTTTTGAATAAAATACAATAAAATAATAGTTGTAATAAAGAATATAATGAATTTCATCCTTTGTAGATATTTTTCAAGTAATAATAATAATAATAATAAAACAAAATCTTATATTTTTCTATGGATAGTAAATAGAAATAATAAAAATGTAATGGAATAATAATAATGATTTCTTTAGCTATTATAGATCCTAAAAATAAAAATAAAATAATATAGCTAATTCATCTTTTTGATTTGTAAATAATTTCTACAAAATGAATAATGTTTCAATATAATAAAAATATAATAATGAAATTCTATTACTTTGGCTATTATAAATATCCTAAAAATACAAATAAAATCATAGCCAATTCATCTTCTATTATTTTGTAAGTGATTTTCTACAAAAATAAATAGAGTTTAAAAATAATAAAAAAAATATATAATAAAATTCTACTACTTTAGCTATTGTAAAATCCCAAAAATATAAATAAAATTCCAGTTAATAGCTAACCCATTATTTTTGTAAATAATTTTCTACAAAAATAAATAGAGTTTAAAAATAAAAATAAATTCACCTTTATAGTAGAGATAATAATGAAAAATATTATGTAATAATCTTTTTACATTTTTGAAGTGAACAAATATGCTCACACAAGGGTGTAGAACAACACAGTGATTTTTGCACATTTTAGAGCGATTAGTCGAGACAAGAACATCTTGACGAAGAATAACTAAGGTTTCAATAGCAACATGAGGAGATATGTCGAGACAAGAACATCTTGACGCTTGTTGAAGAATGACCAAAGCTGCAATATCAACATGGAGAGATATGTCGACTTTGAGGAAGAAGAACATTACGATGTCCGAGAGAAGTGACATCTTAATGACTCAGTACCATGAACAAATAATCCATGACTAAATACGTTCACACGAAGGGTGTAGAGCAACATAGTGACCTTGCACAAGTAATGCAACATATTAGGATGATTAGTCGGGACAAGAACATCTTGACGCTCGTTGAAGAATAACCAAGGCTGCGACATCAACATGAAGAGATATGTCGACTCCAAGAGATATGAACATTACGATGTCCGAGATAAGTGACATCTTAATGACTCAGTATCATGAACAAGTAATTCATGACCATTTGAGCTAGTAAGGCTAAACTCATCCGCCGATAAGTTTGTCTTCTGGTTCATCTCCCGAGATCGTGAGATTGAATCGTTCTGTAGTAGATTCATCCACAAAACAGTGATTCGAGTTGTATTTTGTGTGATTGGTTGTTGACTAGTTAAGATTGAACCGTTCTGTAGTAGGTTTATCTTCTAGATCAACTGAGGTTGAGTCGTTCTGTAGTAGACTCACCTCAAACCCCTCTGAAGAGATTAATCTGATCTGTAGTAAGGTTATCTCTCGAGGCGGTATAGATCGAACCGACCCCGTAGTAGGTTCGTCTTCCATAGGATCAACTGTGAACTGTTCTGAAGTAGGTTCATTTTCTAGATAAACTGAGGTCGAGTCGTTCTGTAGTAGACTCACCTCAAGCCCCTCTGAAGAGATTAACCTGATCTGTAGTAAGGTTATCTCTCGAACCGATCTGTAGTATGTTCATCTTCCATAGGATCAACTGTGAACCGTTCTGAAGTAGGTTCATTTTTCTAGATAAACTGAGGTCGAGTCGTTCTGTAGTAGACTCACCTCAAACCCCTCTGAAGAGACTAATCTGATCTGTAGTAAGGTTATCTCTCGAGGCGATAAAGACTGAACCGATCTGTAGTAGGTTCGTCTTCCACGGAACCCTTTTGTGAACCCAGATGACCACTTGACCCTCATTTAACTATACTATTTGCTTCTCTCTTTTAAAGATCCAGAGGTGCCTCGAGGTTAGTAGCCCAGGGTAATTAACGGTGGGGGCTTGCGCCCACCGGAATCTACAAGAACTCACAATCACTAAAAACCCCCTGAATGTGCATCCAAATCTCTCTAAACGGCAGAATCAGCCGACACTTAATAGATGCACGCTTGGGAGGGATCTCCGTGTCCTTCTTCCGCATCCCATCGCCCAGCGGCGGTGCGGAGCGCGCGAAAAAGGGTCGCACAAATTTCATATATTTTCATTAATGTTTGATATTTATAAAGAATTATTAAATTTAACGGTCTTTCACAAATGTTTATAACGGTTCTCCATTAACGGTCTTTAATGAGCTATCAAATGTTAATGAAATTATATAAAATTTGATATACTATCAATCTACAAGTAAAATAACATATCTGTAAACTTTTTTTATTTTTAATTTTTTTATATTTTTAAATAGAATAATATAACCCTTTTATTCTTTAGATTTTGATCCGAGCACTACCTCATACCTTTTCTTTTCCTAATCTAGGACTCTACGTTGATAAAATTCCCAGAAATATGTAGATTTAATAAAAAAATCTTATTTATTCCTTTGAAAAGAATAACAAGTATATATTTATTTAAAAAATAAAATTATTTTTATTTTATTATGGTCACATTCACAGTTCAAACGCAATAATCACAGATGAAGATTCAGAAAAAAAAAATGTTAAATATGTTATTGTGACATGAGAAGGGATCCAATTACCATTATTTTGGTGCCACATCGGTGCCATTAAAATTAAATATCAAATAACTATTAGTTAAATTCTTAAATAACAAAACTAATTGAAGGAATATTTTATAAATATCATCTTATATATGTATACAAAAAATTATATCATTTCGATATTATTTATATAGGCATCAAGCGTTAATAAAATCAACGGATCAAATTTTACAATTTAGACACATTACTTGATGGCTATTCAAATAAAGTTAAATTTTTTTAATTTTTCATATACATACAATTGAGATGATATAAAATACATCTAACGGTTCATATTTTTAAATTTATACATAAAAAATGATAATTGAATCCCTTCTCCTCAAATTGGATATGTACAATTTATTTGTAGGCAAATGCAAGCACTTGTAACCTTTTTGGGATACCCGTAGGAACACCTGCACATAAATCCCACCCATACTCATAGATATGAGACTCGAACTCTTGCCCTCTTTTAAAAGGATTAATGTCACTATCAGCTACTCTAAACAGCGATGACTCTCTGAACATTTTCATTATTATATCGGTGTATGAGGTGCATTGGTCGAGGTAGAACCACAGAAAATGGAGACCCCATTGATCTAGATACGTGGAGAGGTGGTACAATCCGATTCGATTTAAATTCTATCTGATTAGTTTGAATTTGAATTGATTTGATCTGATTTAAAATTAAATTATTTATAATTTAATTAAAATTAATTATTTTTTAAAATTAATATATAAATTGATTCGATCTGATCTGATTTGATTTGATTTATTTTAAAAAATCAAACTGATTCAATCAGTTCTGTCCGAACCCAAACTCAATCTGACTCATTCGATTATTAGCTCTAAACCTACATAACAGATTAAACTTTTTTTTCGTTCTTCTTGTTTTAAGGAGGTACATTTCAAATTATTATCGAATTCATCCTACCAACCCAAAATTTGTACTTCAAATTATATATTCCACACATTTTATCTTAAACAATTGAATATTACATTAAATAAATATTTGTTATAAAATATACATGTGTTTTCTTAAGGACTCTTAATATTAAATTTAAACCACAATTTAAGTAATAAAAGAGAGTAAAGAAGAGATAACACGAGATGTAATAGAGTTCGGCTTAGAAGAGCCTACATTTTCGGGACCCGCAATCACCAACTGTCGGATTGTGCCGAGTCATTAAAAGAATAGTTCTTACAACTTTGAACCTCCGGTCCCTTACACCGAGTAACGGGCAACACAAAGAAAACGAGAAAGAACTAGATCAAAGATCTCACAGCTAGACAATTTCTAATCTCACTTAAACAAGGATTTCACAAAGTATTTTTGTGATTAGATCAAGGTAGTATGAAGGTTTTTGCAGTGTGTAGAGATGGCTATGTTGAACAAGATGATCTTAGATGTAAAAATAGCACAGCCAACCAAACCAGGAAGAAGATCAACCAGTCTTATATAGCTGTCCTACATATTAGGCAGAAAATCATCTTATATGTTGCAACGATTGTCCATCCGTTGCAACAATTAGATGATTCTAACCCTAATTGAGATTGTCCGTTGCAACGTTGTGAGATCCGTTACAACGGATGTGTACTGATCACAATTTCAATTTTTTTGGGATGAAATTCGTTGCAACGGATGGAAATCTGTTACAACGGTCAAGAGGGGAGAATTCCCTGTTGTTTTTGGATAACTTTTGAACGAAAATGTTTTATTCCGTTACAACGGATATAAGGATCCATTACAACGGTTGTGGTCAAGAACACAGTATAAATTTTCTCGAGATGTTTCGTTACAACAGATAGTGTATCCGTTGCAACGGATGAGAGCAGTTTGCTGTTGGTTATTTTTGGCTCGAGTTTGTATTGAAATCATTCAATCTGTTACAACGATTATATCATATGTTGCAACGGTTAGAGCCAAATATCTTCATTCTACTAGTTTAATCTCAAGAGTAATTTGATTATCTTTGTTTGTTACAAATCTAACATAATATTTCTTTAAAATCTTCATGCATATTCTTCGGTTGATGCTTTATTCCTGCAACACATGTACTCAAAGAAAATATTAGATCTTTATGTGATTGTTTTGTAAATTGATAAATATTAATATTTGTGTTTGAGAATTATTTACAACAACAATATGTATATTACTACATAATATATATTCAACTATTGTATTATTATTAATCCAAAGAAGATTAAACTTTTTATATCATCACTTTTCTTCATTATTATTTTTGTTTAATTTTTTTATCGGCTAAAATCTAATGATTTATATTTTCCTCTATCCTCATTTGAAGTAATGTATATAATATGATTAAGGTGAAATTTAACTCATAGAATTATCCAATTTTTTTATATGATCCCTTATAGATTATCATATAATCAATTATATTATTTTTTTTAATATATAATAATTATTTTTTTATTATAATATACATCTTTAGCTTTTAAAAATGATGTTTAAATTTTCTTTAATGCAAAATTTTATTAAATGTATCTAAAAATTTATATTTCTAATTATTTATTTGAGAACTATATTATCGGGGCAAAAGTCCGAGTAACAATCCTAATTTATATTAATTTGGACACAATTATTAATCGGTTACAACTATCAAAAATACATAAACGTAACTCAAAAACTAGTTACACCCGTCTTTAGCAGCCAAGCTCATTTTCGAATATCTAAAATCACATTCAATGATAAAAAGTAGACATTTTCAAATTAATTATTTAAAGCATCTATACAATATATTATTGATTGTTATTAATTTACATTCACTTATTATAGATTGATATACAATTTTTTTGATAAAAAAATAATATGCACATAAGAGGTATTTGGAAGTACGTAAGGTATATATAGTGTTTCCTTTTGCTTTGTAGAAAGCGTTTAAGGGTGAGGAGGGTATTCTTTTTTTTATTATTATTATGAATAGATGGAAGCTTGATGCCAACCAGATTTAAAATTAGCCATAATGAAAGTTTAATTTATTAAATTAGTATCTTGTCTGTGCGTTGCTACGGTGATGTCTTTTAAAAATATAAAATTCATATATTTATGTGAAAAAAAGGAAATAAAAATTAAGATAATATAGTAATTAATATAAATTTCAATCATGAATACATAATTAATGCAAAAATAAATATAAAATTGAGAGAAAAATTGACATTTAGAATTTAAGAAAAGTTAAAATTCATAATTGATGACAATCTAAGAAAAAAAAGAGCTTGCACTCCTAAATTATACGGCATTTCATGTAACAATTAAATTTGAGAGAAAATTATAACTTCGACACAAATGGTCATAACGATATTAACATTATTTGACGAATAACTCAATCCGATGACTGATATTAGCTCTAAAAATTCAACGAAAAATCTGAACCATTATAGATTCAGAACATTTATGTGATTAATAAGGAATAGAGATTATAGTGCTGCCTTGCATTAATTAGCAAACTCTTTTGTTTAGACTTGGGAAATGTTATTCTGTAAAGTAAATTGAATCCGAAAAAGTGAAGAATACTATAAGCCCATTAAACAAACATTATTCTAGTCCAACCACCATTTCACAGCATAAGGGAAACGGGGTGTTCCGTTGTCAAATCTAATATTTTGTATGAATTTTAAAATATTGGAGCAAATTTTATTGTCATCCAACTATTAATTTATCATAAAATATTCGGTAGAGTGGCTATCCCCGCTCCAAAGTACAATATCCAAGTTAGGAAATAAAATGGCTTGTGACACGGCTGACGGCTAATATTCAATGGAGTGATGGGCCAGGAATGAGTTCTCTCTCTAACTAAATAAATTCGATCAAACTAGTATTTGAGTTTAATTTGAAATCTAATTAAATTAGTTTGATTTAAAATCTAATTATATTTTATAAAGTATGTTAAGTCTTATAGTCTCTTAAATATGTCATAAACACCATTCTTCTTCACTGTTGATTTTATTTAAATTTTTTCATTTATTTGAATCCAATAACTCATATGTAGTTTTCTCTTTTCTTATTTAAAATAGATGAATATGATATATTTGAGATAAAATTTAACTCCTAATATGATCTTTTTTTAAGTATTAAACTTTAAATTTTTTTATGATTAATTATATTATTATGTACATCTTTAGTATTTAAAATAATTACGTTCAAAATTTTCTCAATACAAATTTTATTGAATATCTTTATTTTTTATATTATTAATTATTTAAATGGAAACTATTTTGTCGGGCTGAAATCCGAGTTACAGCTCTAGTTAAATTAATAATTAGATTAATTTGAAATAGATAAACAATTTCAAACTAAAATGAGAGTTTAAAATTTAATTTGTTTAAATTAAAATTAGTTTGATTTGATTCGTAATAGTTTAAAATTAATTTAAAAAATAAATGTGTGGAGCTTGATATTAGAATGTATTCCTCTTCTACAAATGTTGGATCCTCCTTTTTACAATCTATGTTTGACTTTCAATTCTTAGGCTCAGTTTCTTTACTATTCGAAATCATGCACATGTAGAATTTTTTCGGATGTCCGTAAATTTTACCCGAACTAATTAAAGGTTTATATTATCGGATAGAACTAGAATTCATCAACATAAACTTAAAATTCAAATATTTTCTCAAATATTAGATAGTCCAAATATCATCAAGATTCGAACACATTAGTTCGCAAACCAGTTCTGAACAAATTATTCAGAGTTTAAATTTAATTTGTATCTAATTCGAATCAAACTAATTTAATTTTAAATAATTTTAAACTGAAATCAAACGAAATTATTAAGAATTTTCTTTCAAATCGAAAACGCGAACTTATACCCCTACTCTCATACGTAACAATTGCCAATTATTGGAGAGCACAGGCTACATCTGTAACATCTACATGAGTGTCCAGTTAAAATAGCACATCAGAATGTAGCATGATAAAATTTAGTGACAAGCCACATGATTCAAAAAATTAATTAGAACCATGAATTTTTATTAAGAAGTTGAAGGTTTCTTCCTTCTTTCACTTTGCCTTGGGATCAATAATATTATTAAGCACAATCAGTTGGAAGCAGGGCGGACGTAGAGTATAACAGGGGTCAGTTGATCTCTACTGGATTTGAAAAATAGTACTTTTAGGTTAAAGTTTTATTAATCTGACTCCTCTGAATTGTCTGATTATTTTTTATTGAGAATTTTTTTTTAATATTATGAATAATGAAAAAATTATATAAAAATTTTAAAATATGAAGTTTCGTAGAGGAATTTTTTTATCACTATGATTATTTATTATTTTATTTTTAATATATAAAAATATTATTTTAATATTTTTATTTAATATCTAATTAATTAATGAGTTTAAATACAATAAGATTACTTACCGTATCAATATCCTCCATCTGCCCTCGTTGAAAGGTTCAGAAAATGACTCCGGAGTCCGGAGTCCGGATGCAGCCAACGAAAAGTAGAAGTGACGCACACATGATGATGATACAATCTTTTCAAAAAAATCACTATACCTTTTCTCATCGGAATTCGCGTTTGTCCGGTTAAGTTAACAAATATCATGACAAAACTAATTAATTAACTAAAAGAAATTTCATTAAGGTAAATGAAAGCCAAGTCAAAACAAGAGCTGATGATGTGCTCTCAACTGGTCAATTTCTCAGAGATGGAGTCATGGAGACCTCTCCACCCTCCTTTCTTACACAACTCCAGCTCCTAAGTCTTACCTCATTGCTCCTCCTCCCTCTTCACCTCTCTTCGCCACGATTTTGCTCCATCGTCGCCTCAATCAGAGGATCCATCCCTCAATTTAACAACCCCAGCTCCACTCTGTGCGGAGTGGGTGTGTGTCTGACTTCAGATTTGATGCCATGGCCTCCGTCTCCGTCTCCGTGCGGCGCTCTTTCTCTCCCAGTTCACACCACCCGCATAGATCAGTTGCGTCCCCTTCTTCTCCTCTCAGAGTAAGGGGACCCAGCGCTGGTACCATTCCATACCGTCCCCCTTTACTTCTCCGCCTCTTGCTCTTCTTCTTCGCCTCCGGCTTCATACTCGGCCTCACACTTTTCTCCTCCCCTTACAAACACCAACCCCAACCCAACCTCGAACCCGTTCGGCCTGATCAGCCTGACGATAAGCAAGTCGATCCTGTACCAGAGCACAAGCTAATAATTGTGGTGACTCCTACATACAATCGTGCAGCACAAGCCTACTTCCTGCACCGATTGGCCCAGACTCTACGTTTGGTGCCACCGCCTCTGTTATGGATCGTGGTGGAAATGGGTTCAAAACCCTCAACTGAGACCGCATCCATACTGAACCGGTCTGGAGTAATGTACCGGCACATTTCCTGTAAGCACAACTCAGGTGAGATTAAGGATAGAGGGGTGCATCAGAGGAACAAGGCATTGGATCTCATAGAGGATCATAGACTTGAAGGGATCGTGTACTTTGCAGATGATGATAATATCTATTCGGTTGAATTGTTTGATCGTTTGAGGGACATCAAGTATGATCTTTTCTTCAATCTGAAATTTTCAATTTTTTACTTCTTTTTGAAACATATCTAATGACAATTGTTTATATCTAAGCTTTGTACCTGTAGACTCGGTAGCAAAGTAGTAACATGATGACCTGTATCAGTAAAATTAATAAAAAAAAATTGAAAGAGAGTACAAATTTCTATAGTAAGGTATATGTTTTATTCTAAGCACAATGAATAACTTTAGGAGCTTCGGTACGTGGCCAGTTGCAATGCTGACTAATGACAAGAGCAAGGCAATACTGGAAGGTCCAGTTTGCAAGAATGGTCAGGTCTTAGGTTGGCACACAAATGAAAAAAGCAAGAGGTTGAGGAGATTTCATGTGGACATGTCAGGTTTTGCATTTAATTCTACTATGTTGTGGGACCCTGACAAGCGGGTCCACCTTGCATGGAACACAATTCGGCAATTAGATACAGTGAAGGAGGGTTTTCAGGTACTGTTAATTACTTTAGTGCCTTACAACTGGTGCTATGTTTTGCTACAAGTGGAAATACTCCATTTACTGTGAAGTAAATAACTTGTGTGTATAAAATTTGGCAGGAGACAACATTCATACAGCAATTAATTGAGGATGAAACACAAATGGAAGCGGTACCATCAGATTGTGCAAAAATACTGAATTGGCATCTCCATTTAGACTATAGGGATGCCGTTTACCCTAAAGGATGGCATCTCAGTGACAACCTTCATCCCATTGTGCCTTTGAAACTGTAACACTGATTGCTCTTTTGCTTATGCATAGGCCATAGCCGTGAGACACCTTGGAGTATATTGTACTTTTGCCAAAAGGTACCTTCTGACTTCACTTGCTCTAGTATTCTTTATTTTTTTTCTTCTTTCCTTCTGCTCTGCATATGCTTCTCTTGTACCTGTTATTTGATTTGGTTGTACATGCGCTATCACCAGCATCAGCATGTGAAGAATGTCTAGGAGTTCGCAGCTATCTCTCATGCAAAAAAGGGACCAAGACGCAAGACCGAGCCGTGTCAATCATATATTCTTTGTCAAAAGAAAATAAACATATTCATTTGTTGTACATGCTTGGTATGGAATACTCTTCTTCTTTCTTTATTTTATACCATTTTTTGGGATTAAAATCAATTTTCTTTTTCTTAATTTCTTTCTGCCTTCATCGCTGTCTGTTGCTTTCTTCATTTACAGTGTCACAGTGACCCATTCTTGGATTAGCTAAATTGTATTCAAAGCAGGTCACTTTTGTTGAACATTATGCGCTACTGCAGAATGCATTCGATGAGAATTTTGTGCAATCCAGCAATCAGTCCTGCCTATTTAGAAGCTTGCTCTCGATTGAGATTGGCAAATATAAAATATCAAGCTTTTGGATGGCAACATGTGCATTTTAATTTAATTAATCATGACATACCGTTAAGGGTGGAGCTAGAAACGATCGATAGGAGATGTCCGGATCAAATAAATAGGATATTTGGATCAAATTTTTTATCATACGATCTTTATTTTTTAGTGAATTGAGGGATGTCCGGGCGTCGGCTGACGTCTATCTTGAATCCGCGGCTGCATACTGCCAGCAGGATGAAAACGTAATAAATAAAATATCGATAGGGGTGTCCGGTTCAAATAAATAAAATATTTGAATCAAAAGAAAATTTATTTTTTATCATACGATTTTTATTTTTTTAATGAACTGAAGGGTGCCCGGGCGCCGACTGACGCTTATCTTGTATCTGCTGCTGCATACTGTCAGCCGGATGAAAACGTAATATGCAAAATTCCATTTCCTTCAATAACTTCAGAACTGTATTTATCCACCACATAGCCTCCACACTCGTAAGTAGTTTTCGAGACTTTTACAGCAGATTCTAGGCCTTCAATCAACTGCATGTAAGTGCAATTGTGGCATCAACTTTTTACAAGTCCAAACAAATTGGAAATTAAATAATAGGAAAAAGATTTCCAGAGCGCACTAGCAAATACTAAGTGATGGAACCGGTTAATGTCCAAGGCTTTGTTGGTTCCAGCTTTTGTTTTAACTGTTGCATCAGCTTTATTTCATCAATCTCGATACAATTCATTTTTCATCTCATATTTCATTTCAATCTAGATGATGATCCACCGGCTAAAACAATATTTGAGACCAACTTTGTTTCCAAAACTTTGGGGCATTAATCGGTTCCCTAAGTGATGCGTCTAGTTCATAATAATAATAATTAATATTTGTGAATTATTCGAATTTGAGCACTGAACCAACAAAACAACGAATGAAATGGAAGCGACGAATAAAATGGAATCTCGCCATGAAAGCTTTTAATACGCGAATTATTAGCAAGTTGTACGCATTTTATGAATAAAACACGTTTTATTCAAGATTGTTTCAAAGAATCTGATTAGACCTTTACTGATGAATGTGTGGTAGTACAGTATTTTGAAAACTTTGTGCCTCTCTTAGGCATCACCTCAAGGGTCGGGCCGGACTTTTCGAGGATCAAATCTAGCGGGTCTACGAAAGAACTGAGTAAAGGCCAGATTTGATAAAAAATTTTAAAGGGTCGGATTTAAAAGACTTAATTTTTAAGGAATAAGTCTAGCCCTTGAGAAGTCGTCAAGACCTCCGAACTCTAAGGACTGAATAAGGACAAAATAATGGTCGACGGGTAAAAGGTCAGATATATATTTTTTTACTAATTAAGTATTTTTAATATTAATTTATATTTGTGTAATAATATTAAATTATTTTGGTAATTTATTTTTATTTTTTGAATTTTTAAGTGTAATTAATATACAATACAAAATATTAAAAAAAAATTGGAAAAAAGTCGGATAAGGGTCGAAAAGGGCATAGTTTGAGAAGGTCCGGATTAGAAGGGTTTATTTTTTAAAAACTAAACCAGGTCCTTACTATAAAAAAGGACCGGACTAAATTTATGAGAGCCAAATAATAATTAGATTTTGAAAGAACTGGTCGAACATAGTTTAAAAATCGAACCCTTATGAATTATGCATAGTCTCTCTCCTCTAACTTCTTAATTTCCAAAGAAATGACAGCACAATGCAACCTACTTCCTACTTGTTAGTCACCATTATTATATTTTTTTTTCTTGAAGCAGTAGCCCACAGCTAAGGTCTTAAGGAACTTCATGTTTTAGCCTTCTGAGTTTCTAAAAAAAAAAAATCTTTCAATGAATTTTCTGTGGCCATATAGTATTAATCTAAATATCGATAAATATTTTAGAAGTTGCATTTATTTATTCACTCATATTAAAAGATCTAAAAAAACAATACAAAGAAACGACTTATTCTACAGCTCATCAAATATGATTTTCTTAATATTCATATTATTTTGAGAATAATTTTTCTTACTTATTTTCTAAAATATTAATACTTAAACATATTATTATATATTAATAAAAAAATAATTTATTTTCGAATTATATCCATATTATTTTCGAATCATGAACTTTTGACCTCAACAAAAAAATTCTGAATCAATAAATTGTCACTATGGTTCTGAGTATGATCCTAATACCTTTTCTCTTGATGATAGACTGTACAGGGCATGAGAGCTCAAGTATTGTCACTATATTTTTTTCTGGGGTTGTGTCCTCTTGCGGCCTTGCCAATGGGGATTGGCTAGGATACTTATAGTAGCATGGTAAGTACTAAGTATTATAGCAAGTGTCGTGCGGCCTTTGCATGTGTGTTGCGTGACTACAACATTGTGCATCTTCGGTGGACGCAAGCTCGAATTGAGTATAAGCTAGCTAGGGAGTGTAGGGATCTTTTCGATCATGTAAGGCCTATATTACTTTGTCATTCTTAAATTTCAACTTTTACTTTTATCACTCTTATTATTAATAATATAATTATTATATACAAAAAAAACTGAGTCCCCGAGCGTCGAGGTTCAATTACACCCCCAAGCATATATTTTCCCTGGATTCTCCATACCTACTGTTGTTCGTGGATTCACGAGTTTTGCTCTTGCATAGGCTATATGATCATTATAATCAGGGCCCCATAGATTTTAAAAAATAATATTTTTAGATAATATTTTTGGTAATTTGCCTCTCCCCTTGAATTTTTTTTTTTGCCCCCTAAATTGTTTAATTACATTTATTGAGAAAAAATATTTAATATCGTGCATAATGAAATAATAATACAAAATTTTCAAAATATGAAGTTCAACTTTCATCATCAACTTAATTATTTATCATTTTGAGTTTTATTTTGTTGTTATTTCTAATATGTAAAAGGATATTATTTTGATGGTTTTTATTAGATAAGAATATATATTAAATTATTATTATTATTATTTAAAACCCGATTAGTTAATGAATTTGAACTTGATAAGCTATTACAATCCAATAATTGCCCTCTAATCGAAATCTTGTATTCGCCCCTGATTGTAATGACGTACTTCTAATATGAGGTGAGTAGTGTACTATCATTGTTAGTCATGTGAAGTATCATCAGGTAACCTCTCCATTTCGCCAAACGCGCTGGAATTAGAGATGATAGAATCTGATTCAACTCGAGAAATTCGTTTGACCCATCCAAACTCAAATCTGATCCGACCTGACCCAACCCGACCCGAGATCAAATGACCCGCATTCCAATCAAAATCTATTAAAAATCTAAAAAAACACAACATATAAATTGACCTAATCCGACACAATTTCTTCTAAAAAGCCAAACTGATCCGACCCGTCCGAACCCGAACCCGATCTGACCCGTTCGATTGCCACCTCTAGTTGGAACCATCATCAGTTCACACGTCTTTGACGTGTTACTTTTGCATTTTAGCCCTCAACTCCGATTATGTATAATTTAATACCTTATAGTTTTTAGTCGGTTTCTAATTTGTTTGGATATGCTATGTTTTCATTTCTTATTTTTTCATTCAGGCCTACTTTATAATTTTTCGACAGGACAATTACTTTGTATTTTTCGGCTGACTTTTTCTTCATTCGTGTCTACTGTATTTTCAAACCTTCTATCTTTGTTCAGTCTACTTTGTAATTTTTCAGTCAGGTGGCTTCTTTGTAAAATTTCATAAAAATTTTTTGTTCGGGTCTACTATATTTTCAACCCTTCTGTCTTCATTCAGGTCTATTTGTAATTTTTCAATCGAGCGGTTACTTTATTTTTTGATGGACTTTTTCTTCATTCGGATCTACTGTATTTTCAACCCTTATGATTTCATTCGGGCCTATTTTATAATTTTTCGGCCGGACAACTACTTTATAAGTGGTAGCATCTTGAGTAGATAGCAGAGTAATTGGTTGAGTAAGCCCGGCTGGGGTGATCGGGATGCATTATGAATAGGGCTGTCAATGGATTAGATTCAAATCAAATTTCTGAAGGATTTAAATATGAATTCATTCAAAATTTATAATATTTACATAAGGATTTGTATCCAATAAAATTTTGAGAATCCAAAAATAAATTCATATTTACTATTACAACGAATTTTGAATCGGATTCGGATCATATTTTAAATATTATATTATAATAATATTAAAATAGACTAATTCATACATAACAAAAAAAATTATCATATTATCTTAAAATTATTTCAAACATAGCAACAATAATGATTCATATTTGCTATTATAGTAATTTTAAAATTATTTGTTCTAATAATAAACGTAGCAACTATTATAACTATTTGTTCTAACTTTCAAAACATACAATAAATATCAAATAACACAATAAAATTCACCTAATTAATATAATAAATATTATTCAACTTCATAAAATTCATCAACACATAGTGAAAACATAAATATTGCTCTTCAATTTAAATTAAATTGGACATGTCTATTTTATTTTATTTTATTTTTAAGTAGGACATGTCTATTTTATTAATTGATATATGATATAATTTTATTTTATTTATTGAATCTATAGCATATTCAAATTTGAATTCATTATACTAGATAGATCATTTTTCAGAATTCATATCGGATCTAATAAATTAATGGATATATTTTAAGGATCTATACGGATTCATTTGTACGGATTTGAATCAAAATTTTAAATCATGACATTGACAGCTTTAATTACGAATATCTCCGAAGTGAGATTTAGTTGTGTTCTTTGGGTTTGTCTAGGGTCAAAAGAGGTTATTGGATCCGAACAGATCTCTGGTTCCTCCGACCAAGTTTCAATATGCAAAAGTATAGCTATCAAACTCGTCGACTATTAGACCGACCCATGATGAGCACCGAATAATATGTCATTCCATCTCTGTAGCCAATGAGTAATCTTTTTTTTTTGCTGGTTGTTCATGGTTCTGTCCTCTTACCAATGAGGATTGACTGAGATACTTATAGTAGCATAGTAAGTACTATAGCAAGCGTCATACAACCATTGCACATATTCGGTGGACGTAAGATCGAACTATTAAGCTCGAACCGAGTATATACCGATCAGGGCATGCCTGAATCATTTGTGTCTGGTGAGGTCTATGTCCGGCTTCTAAGCTCACTGGGTCGGCCTTATTATGAACAGGTGTTAGGCCATGGGTGAAATACCCTACCAACAAACAAGATTGAATAACTACAATCTTACCTTTCAAGTACATAACGGTCAAAAGGGTCAAAATCACGTTACTAAACTCTCGAAAATGAAAACAAATAAACCTCAACAGAACTGATAGTGTCTCTTGGAGATTCTAGTGATATAATCCAAAAAAATTATCGATGCCTTGATTATCACTTAATGATCAAACTGAAATAAACTAGGAGTGCATTGCCAGGCCTTGAGCAGCAGAAGGCTGTACACCCTCTTTGGATACTTTGTTTGCTTGTATTGTATTCATTGCACCTTCAATATTTCCCTATAAAATGAGATAAAGATGGTATATAACTTTTAGCTTGATGACATTCATAATGCAACATAGAAAAAAAGAAGATAGTGAAGAACTTACCCTCCAAACTGAGAGCCTGGAACGAAGGTTATACCACTGAGGAAGCCCAAAAACTCTGTCGGTGTGTCGGCTGCATGATATAAAACAAACACAATTGATAATGAATTACAGATTTATTTAGTAGCATATTCTTGTCAGCATAAATTTGGACAAGTTTATGATGATACCTGACAATAACAGTCTGACTCATCTGATCAATCTTGCAGTCTAGCAACTTTAAAGTAATTGCTTTAACTATCCAATATTCCACCTCGTCACCAATCTAGTTAATGGAACAAATAAATCACTTCTTTCAGTAGATATTTATTCAAGTCCTTATTTGGAAATTCTCCATACTGCAGAAACATCCAACATGTTCCAGCTATTTGTAGAAAATAATCGCTGATAAAGCAAGTTCACCAAGATAAATTTACCTAAATAACTCTGACATTGCCATCTTGACTCAAACAAATTGCTCCTCAACCAGTACCAAGATATCAAAACCGAACATATAAATCACCTTTGCTTGATTCCAAGTCAATTGGATAACAAGATGCAGAGGCAAGGACAAATTTTCTCAGAGTTTGACAAAAAGAAATATCTTCTACATCACACTAATCCCAAGACAATATTCACAATGATCTAATCTAGGTTTGGTGTTTGACAAAAAAGTACCTTCCACATCACACTAATCCAAAGACAATATTCACAATGGTCTAATCTAGGTTTGGTGTTTGCATAAACCATGGGAGTAACATGCACATGTCACAAAATAACGAGGTACATATTCCAAGAACTTTCTATTACCTCGAGAAAAAAAATAGAAAAAAGGTAAAAGTTACACTAACCTGGAGGGAATCCCTGATACGAGAGTAAGGGATCTGAGCAGAAGGGGCATGAGAAGCAAGGTCAAGCAACGTAATAAGCCTCATTTTGCTGACACAATCATCATGCACAAGACCGTAGTTCTGAAGAACGGCAGGGTTGCCAGAGTGGAATTCCATGAAGGCATTCAACCTCTGTGTCAGGAATATCTTCAACAGTTGGTATATCAGTGCATGCTTTCCATCATTCTCAAGCTGTGTTACTGCTGGCATCTCCAACAAATCACACTGCCAAAGAAATCACAACATACTATCGCATTACTACTTAACTCAATATAATTCTTTTGCACAGAAGAAGGAAGGTTCAAAAGGATACCCGAAATAGGTCTGGAGATTTAATAAACTCAATAATAGCACGCACAGCATCCTCCTTCACCTCACTGATCGCGACGGCATCTTCACCCGTACCAGAAAATGTTGCCAAGTACTTGCTCAAGAATGTGAATGATTCTTTCCCCATGCTATGACCAATCAATAATTCATAAAGGTGTTACTGAAGTCATTCCAAAAACAATGCAAAAAATTTAGAAAAGAAGAAGGGGAGAGAACCTCTTGTTGTCCTTGATAATGTTAGCGATTGAATGGAAAAGTGCTCTTTGATCAACCTTGCCAATGTTCCACTCGCTCAAAAAGGCATCAATCTTCTTAAAAGAAGGAATGATACTCTCAGTCACTTTACCAGCGACCGCCAGTTCAAGGGCCTTGATGTAGACAAGAAACCGGCTGTATGGGTTCTCCAGCATATTATACAAAGCAAATAACCTGCAGCACCACTTATAAACAACCATAATGCGAAGCAATAACCAATAAGATAAAGAGTATAAAATGAGTGAGCATACATCTTAAGGCGCAGCTGAGGCTTGTCATCTGGGTGTTGAACAAGTTTAGACGAAATAAGCTTGGCCATCTCAAGTGCCTCATCGGGTGTACCGGCCTTCGCGACTAAGTTGCATATCACCATGATGATGCACTCAAAATCTACATTTGTTTGACAATCCAATTTCATTTTCAGGGTCTTAGAATAAGGTGAACTTAAGCATGCGTGCATCAAAGTTTGTACCTTTATCTGACACTCTAGATAGAATAAGGTCAGCAGAGGTGAGCATGAGAGATACCAGATCAAGGTACCTCTCCATCATTTGGCAATCTTGTGCTTCCAAGCATAACCGATTCACTTGCGGCTCAGCTACCTACGTGGTCAATACAACACCCACAACACATCACCTAAATTTATAAACGAAGCTACTGAACTCTATAATTAAAATAAATCTATCTTGAAACAGGAGTAATAGGGTCCCCGTACTACTCAAGGGTCCACGTAGCTTACCATCAAGTGAATATATCGTTGCACTACATAAAATTGTGTACAATTGATAACCAAAATAAGTAACAGAGAGAAGGAAACCTCGGGACCAGCGTCGGCCCAGGCAAGCTCGGAGGAGAAACGCACCGCTGCCAGAACCGGATCCTCCTCAGACGTCGGTATCACCGTCGCCATCTCTTCTCTTCTGAATTCTTTCTCTGCGCAACTAAGCTGTGCTTTCGTCTCGAGGCGGAGTAGGGAGGGGAGGGGAGGGGAGAAGAAGAGAAGAAGAGAAGAAGAGAGAGAGGCTGTCGAAACTCGAAAGTAAAACCCTAACCGAAAAGGATAGATTATGTTTTTGAGCTGAGATTTGGGCTGTCATCTTTTTGGGCTCTGAAGACTATGTTATCATCATATCATTTATTCCAATAACTTAAAAAGGCTTCGCAAACAGGCCGAATTTATTTCGATTCATCTTCCTCCTCAAAAAAAAAAAAAGTTGGTAATAATAATAAAAAAAATAAAAAAATAAGCGAAATGCAACTCCTAAGATCTCAGAGGAAAAAAAATTCTCTTGCTCTCAAACTCGAGAATCGAGATGCAAGTGAAGGCAAGTGTTCCAAGTCCAAATCTGTGAAATACCTCATCTTCGTCGGATCTCTGGTTCCATCGTACGGGGAACGTTCCTACAAAATCGACAGTCTCCCCCTCCTGGCGGTTTCCGGTGACCCTTGTCAAATCATAGCACTGGTCCCCCTCCCTCTCCCCGGCCCGCGCACACAACCCACCAATTGATCTCGCTTGAAATATTGAGAAATAGATATGGATAAATCAAGTGCTTTGGAGTACATTAATCAGATGTTTCCCACAGGTATGCATCTGTAGATTTCTACATCAGTTTCTCTCTAAACTGCATATTTCATTTTTGTTCCGTTTCTGGAAGAGGAATGAGAATTGGTTTCTTTAGATCCATTCCATCTTTGGCATAATGGAATGCATGTCAGCTGAATACAGAATAAAATTTGAATTTTCAGAAGCATCGTTATCTGGAGTAGAACCACTGATGCAAAAGATACAGAGTGAGATTCGCCGGGTTGATGCTAGCATACTTGCAGCTGTCAGACAGCAGGTATCTTTCTTTTTTTGTTTACTTCTGAACAGGCTGTTGTTACCATGGTTTCTTAAATTTACTTCCAAATTCAATAATTATAAGTGAGCTAACTCTGTGCAATAAAAAATTCAAAAGACTGATGAGCCAAGTAATATTAGTTCAATATGAAATGCAATTGGTCACCATTGACAGAAACAGTTCCAATCAGCTAGCCTGAGTGCTGGAGAGTTGTTATTTCTTTCCAAATGAAAACAAAAATGATGGGTTCTTTTACATAATTTAGAAGTGATGTGTTATGTTGTTTTGTATAAAGAGCAATTCAGGAACAAAAGCAAAGGAAGAACTTGCAGCAGCAACAAGTGCTGTTCAGGAACTGATGCTGAAAATTAAGGAAATAAAGACAAAGGCCGAACAAAGCGAAACAATGGTGCAAGAGATTTGCCGTGATATTAAAAAACTGGATTGTGCCAAGAAGCATATTACAACAACCATCACTGCTCTTCACCGGCTGACCATGCTTGGTACTATTTAAAAATTTCATTGAACAGGTTTGTGTTTTGACATTTTTGACTGAGATATGTATTGGTTTGGAACTGCAGTGTCCGCAGTGGAGCAACTTCAAGTAATGGCAGCAAAAAGACAATACAAAGAGGCTGCTGCCCAATTAGAGGTATCTTGTCTTTCATTATTTTCCTCTCTTTTTTCCCAATTTTCATATTGTCCCAAGTATCCTTGTTTGCTGAAAAGACCTATTATTTTTGGTTCTGCAAAAGTGAAAAAAGAAAAAATGATAATGAATATTGGTGCACCATCTTTTTTTTGTCTCCCATGATTTTTCTTGCTTTGGTACCATCTGCTATTTACACATCTTGCAGAAAAAAAACTTCTTGTTCTGTTTAGATGTAATTAGAGTTTAGAGAAACAGGATGAACAATGAGAGGGAAAGAAGGAACTACAAGGCAGGAATGTTACCTAGTGGAAAAAGAAAGTTATTCATTGGCTCATGGTGAGGTGTAAATGTGTAAATATTGCGCTTAGGATCATTGAATAATCAATAAATTTGCCACATTTACTTTTCCGGAACTCCCAGTTAATGCTCAGTATTTGCAAGTACCATTGGTTTTGGGTAGATAGTGATCATTTGCAAAAATTGTTTTTGAAAAGTCTTCTCCCTTATGCTCAGTATTTGCAAGCCCGTGATGATTTTTCATCCTGCAGGCTGTAAACCAGTTATGCAGCCATTTTGAAGCATACAGAGATGTGCCAAAGATAACAGAGCTAAGAGACAAGTTCAAGAACATTAAAAAAATCCTCAAATCTCATGTTTTTTCTGATTTTTCAAGGTGAGCGAAATTCTCTTGACATTGTAATAATACTAGTTAAATCAATTGATACTTTATAGTGTTATATTAACTTTATCAGATGCAATGATTTTTAGCTTAGGAACTGGAAAGGAAACAGAAGAGCCAAATTTACTACAACAACTGTCCGATGCATGCCTTGTTGTTGATGCTTTGGAGCCCTCTGTCCGGGAAGAATTAGTCAAAAAAATTTGTAACAAGGAACTCACTTCATATCGTCAAATTTTTGAAGGAGCAGGTTTCCTCTTAAGTCTCGTCTTTTTGGTGTGTTGTCCCCTTAAAGTCTCCATATTTTGATTTGTTTGACCAGTTGTATTGTTTACTTTTAATGAAAAGCAGAACTGGCAAAGTTGGACAAGACAGAGAGAAGGTATGCATGGATAAGAAGGCGGCTAAAGACAAATGAGGAAATATGGAAGATATTTCCACAAAGCTGGCATGTTGATTATCTGCTTTGTATTCAATTCTGCAAGCTTACGAGGTTTATTTTCTACCTTCTATTCATTCTACCTAATTAACATCTTAATTTCTATAATAGTACCTAATAAAAATGTTTCAGGACGCAACTTGTCGACATACTGAACAACCTTAAAGAGAAGCCAGATGTTGGCACCTTGCTATTGGTATTTTTCTTTCACAAATTTACAATAAAACCTGCCATTCCCTCCAGTATTTCTGTAATTCCTAGTGAGAATATGTTTTTCTTTGCATAATTAGGCTTTGCAGAGAACCCTAGAATTTGAGGAGGAATTGGCTTCCAAGTTTGGTGCTGGGACTGAAAAATCTAGAAGCAAAGAATCTACTAATGATGATGAACTTGAAGAAGATGATGAAGGGAGTGAACGCAAAAGAATTGCTGAAATCCGAAATAGATATCAGAAAAAGGATGCCACTGCCGACGCTGATGCGAAAGCCCAAATGGTTTGTGTAATATAATCTTGTATGAAAAATGAATTAGTTTGTTGAATCTTCTCATGAAGTTGATGGTGCAGGAAAAAGACAAGCAGAAAGATCTGGCTGTTCCTGGTGCAGGGGTTAGTAATCTGTCTTTTAAATTGCTATTCATATTCTTTTTTTTTTTTGAAAAACCTGTCCTCCAATAATTAGTTTATTAAGTTACAATTCGAATTATATTAAGATAGAAGTGCTCTGAATGATTGCAGTTCAATTTTAGAGGCATCATCTCATCATGTTTTGAGGCACATATGACAGTATATGTGGAGTTGGAGGAGAAAACCCTAATGGAGAATTTAGAAAAACTTGTACAGGTAATGTACTAATAAAGTTGATTTTGCCAGAACAATTTATCACATTGATTTGAAAAATATTATTAGGCTTAAGTGCCATGTGTTGGCTTTGTGGTCAAACGGCAATGACAATGAGAAAGTCATTAATTTGCATAATTGGCTATTTTATTATTAGGAAGAAACATGGGAAACAGAAGAGGGAAGTCAAACAAATATCCTATCAAGCAGTATGCAGGTGTTTTTAATTATCCGCAGAAGTTTGAAAAGGTGTAGTGCTTTGACCCAGAGCCAAACCCTATTCAATTTGTTTGAGGTACTATTTATTTGTTGCATAATAATTTAGCTTTAAAATTAAAAAAAAATATATAGAGAACTTTGAGGTTTATTTGTTTTCTTTTCTTTGAGTAGGTGTTCCAGAGAATACTAAAAGCATATGCAAGCAAACTATATAATAGATTGCCTAAAGGTGGTACAGGCATAGTAGCAGCTGCAACTGGCACTGATGGACAAATCAAGGTTTTTTTTAATAATTCATGCTTTTTTTATTTGTTTCTTCTGTAGTATATGGCATTTTAATTTTTTTTTAATGCAGACGTCAGACAGAGATGAGAGAATGATATGCTACATCGTAAATACAGCAGAATACTGCCATAAGACGGTGAGAATCATGTTCATTATTTTGTCTTTCATATCTTCTTATATCAGATATGTTAAGAATGTAATTGTTTTCTCCTTCATATCTCCTTACTAGATTTGTTAAGAACCTGATATTTATTCTCCTTTTCTCATGTTAATTTACATTTGCCGCTATCTATTGCATAGTTCTAATTGCTTTTTTTGTTTGTTTTTTTTCTTTTATGTTTTTTAGTCAGGGGAGCTCGCTGAAAATGTTTCAAATATGATTGACCCTCAATTTGTTGATAAAGTTGACATGTCTGAAGTTCAGGCAAGCGAACACTTCCGTCCGACCGTCTCTCCTTCTCTTTCGTTTTCATTTTTAAAGCTTGATTGAAACTTGAAATCTTGCAACACCATTTTAAAGTATTAAGCTTAACTTTTTTTTTTGCATTTTGGAAATGAGATTGCCGTATTGAACTGGAAAAATGATTTTTTTTTGGCAGGATGAGTTCTCAGCAGTAATAACAAAAGCGCTAATAACACTTGTGAATGGACTTGAGACTAAATTTGATGCTGAAATGCTTGTAATGACACGGGTCCCATGGGCCAGCCTAGAAAGTGTTGGTGACCAATCTGAGTACGTTGTCCTCATTATTTCCTTTTTCATTTTTTTTATTATTGATTAAGATCTTTTGCAATGCCAGAGACGCGCTTTATAATTATTATGATGATAATAATGCAGATATGTGAATGGTATAAACTCTATACTGTCAGCTAGTATTCCTGTGCTTGGTTCTCTTCTCTCTCCAACCTACTTCCAGTTTTTCTTGGACAAGGTATATTTTAACATGAAAAAAAAAAGCCTTCATTCATCCTTTTATTGATATTGGAAATGATGAAATGTGGCAGCTAGCAGCCTCGCTTGGCCCCCGGTTCTCCCAAAATATATACAGATGCAAGGGCATATCAGAAACTGGCGCACAACAGGTCTTATATTTTTACTATCAAGCATCAGACATAATTTCAGTGCTGATAAGGATTATAAATTGCTTTTCCTTTTGTGAATAACCTTTCATTTTTTTTTTTAAATGTAGATGCTGCTCGATACTCAGGCTGTAAAGACAATCCTATTGGAAATACCCACTTTAGGAAAACAGGTGTTTGATATTTTTGTTGTATAGAATCTTTGATTGTTAATTCTGCTTTATCTGTTTCATGTCAATTATTGATAGACTTTTGGGTTTAGAAACAGACCACTGTTGCAACGAGCTATTCAAAGTTTGTGAGTCGGGAGATGAGCAAAGCTGAAGCTCTTTTAAAGGTAAGCTTGAAACCATTAACTTAACCTCTTAAAAATTTGTGATGTATTATGAGCTAATACATAAATGGCAAACGTCTGGTAGGTGATTTTGTCGCCAGTGGATTCAGTTGCAAATACTTATCAAGCTCTTCTCCCAGAAGGCACACTTTCAGATTTCCAGCGAATCCTTGAACTCAAGGTCACCATTAGCACCTCTCAAGTCAAGGGAAGTTCTTTAAGAATTGTTCTAATAATCACCTGGTGCTTGTTTTGATGCACAGGGCCTGAAGAAAGCTGATCAGCAAACCATATTGGAGGATTTCAGCAAGCATGCCGCTACAACTGCCAACATCAGACACCCCAGTGTGGCCCCCACTGTTGCCTTGCCTCCAGCACCTTCAACTACATCCTCTGCTCCTGCTTCTGCTTCCGCACTGGTGGCTTCAATTTCTTCCGCATCTTCAGCTCCTGCTGTTGCCTTTGCTTCTGCTCTCACAATTCCTCATTCTGCATATTCCCGAGAGGATGTTCTGACACGTGCTGCTGCACTCGGCCGAGGGGCTGCCACCACTGGCTTCAAGCGTTTCCTTGCATTGACTGAGGCCGCTAAAGACAAAAAAGATGGGCCTTTCCGCAAATTATTTAACTCCTGATTGTTGTTCTTTATTTTATTTTATTTTATTTTTCTTACCTGTTAGTCTACTTTCTGCAGCTTCAGCAACAATATAGCGCTCCTATTGTTCGGCTTTTCAAGCATAAATACAAATATTTATTGAAGGATCATTTATGATCCTTATTGTAGATTATGAAATCTATTTGTATTTTCCTGGCGGAGCTATTCTTCCTTCGTGTTGGTTTTACCGAGATAGGCATGCATGTTTTGAGTACTTGTGGAAGCCTTAGTTAGTGGTGTATACATGTCAATATGGACTACTATGAAGAAATTACATTTAATTATTGCTTCTGATGTTTTCTAAAATAGTTTAATGCAGTGGGATCATATATGAATAGAATCAATTCAAACGAATTATAGCAATGTACGAGCAGAAAGTACCTGTCTCAACCGAAGCAATGTCATGATCATAAACAATGTGAAATTAATTTTCACTTGATCTCTCTATGGTTTTTATTTTTATTTTTATTTTGCATCATGAAATGAGGAAGATGGTTCAAGCTGTAGAGAATCCACATGCCAAAGGTTCAGAGCAGATCCCAGTCCGGCCCAAATAAAACATCATGTATATCGGGGTTTATATTATTTGGTAAATTTGCGTGCTTATAGGGTCCGTTTGGCAAATCAAGGAATAACTTTGGAAGAGTGGTAATTTTGGAAGAGTGATAGAATAATATTTTTTTTGAAAGAGTGGTAGAAGAGTGGTATTCTTGACTATTCGGAAGAGCGAAAATATCGTTTGACAGTTGTTACTCAGAATAGTTAAAATATGAATAATTATGATACTAATAATAATAATAATAATAATAATAATAATAATAATAATAATAATAATAATAATAGTAAAATAATAATCATAATAGTAAGATAATAATAATAATAAAGTAATAAAAAATAATCATAATAAATAATAATATTATAATAGTAATATAATAAAAATATAAACATAATCATAATATAGTAATATAATAATAAAAAATTATAATTACAATCATAATTATAATAATTTAATAATAATAAGTAATCATAATTTTAATAATATAATCATAATATAATAATCATAATCATAATCATGATAATAATAATTATAGTCATGATCATAATAATATAACCATAATCATAATTATAATAATATAATAATAAAAATATAATCATAATCATAATCATAAAAATAATTATAAATAATTATAATTATAATAATATAATAATAAATTAATCATAAATATAATCAATATATAATAATATAATACAACATAATAAAATAATAATAAAGTAATAATAATCATCATAATATAATAATAAATAATCTTCATCATAATAATAAAATAATTATATTTATATTCATAATATAATAATATAATATTAAAATTATAATGATAATAATAATAAATAATATAATAATACTAATGGTAACGATAATATAATAACAATAATGATAATAATAATTTAATAATAATAATATAATGATAATAATAATAATAAATAATAATTATAATATTAATATAATAATAAATTATAATCATAAATATAATATAATAATATAATAATACTAAATCTTAATCATAATCATAATATAATAATATAAAATAATATAATCAAACAATAATCGTTATTCCGACGAGAGCTAATCCGGTATTCCACCTATAAGTTGGTATATCGGATTAGCACTATTCCGCACTCTTCTACTTAGTCTAAAATTCGTTTGACAAATTAATTCGTCAGAATAGCTATTCTATTCTAACTTTTTGCTATTTCATTGAGTGCCAAACACTCCCTTAGTACTTACCATCTGAACAGTTAGAACTACCGTCCATGCAAAGTTCCTGAAAATGTTTTTGCAATTAATCGACCTGAAAATGGTTACATATTATGAAACGAGGGCTCTATGGTGGGTGTCAAATGACACTTGTTTAGTTATAAAGAGACCCTTGATCTCGTACCTAGTGGTGTACGTATGAAACGTGTATAAGAGCTAACTCTTTGTCTGGTAATATTGTGATCTTCGTATATGGTGGGGTAGGGAGTATTAGGTAAACGATCAGTATTGAAACTCTACTGTAGAAGACGCTGAGTGTCCTTACATGCAAATATTGTTTAACAGGGAATAAACCAAAAAATGTAGCAATAAAGAAAAGAAAAGAAACACTAGAAAATAAGATATTTGAAATAAATATAAAATAATTTAGATTATTAAAAACAAAGGTAAATGTTTTAGAAGAAAGAATTGAAATTTTAAAAGAACAGTTAAGAAAGGGGAAAACACTAGAAATAAGTTTTGAAAATAAACTATTTCAATGAAAATAGACCCGTGCCATTGTGGGAGTAGAGCTTGGGGTCTGGACTGTGTGCTTTTAGGTAGGTTACCCTATCAAAATCTACAGTGATTTTTGTATTTAATTATCCCAATAATTTTAATTTTAATAATAAGAGTGAAAAAATTAAAATTTTTAAAATACGAATTGTAGCGCGTCACTAGTAGTGACGCTTTATGAACGCACCACTGAGACTAACATATTTGGACAAAGACATCACTCTCAGTGGGAGTGGCGTCTTTCCTTTTCTTTCTTTTTTCAACTTTTCCGATATATGCATCCCAAATCAATGGCTGAGCTTATTGAGAAGGGTTTTGAAAATTGGCGTCCACCGGGAGAGAACACTACTCCTAGTGGCACTGTTTTTTTTTTTTTACAAAAGTTAACTATAAAGTAAAAAAAATGAAAAAATATCACGCAGTGACGTCTTTATAAAGCGTCACTATCAGTGATGCGATATCATTTATATTTTTAAAATTTTAATTTTATCATTCTTATTATTAAAATTAAAATTATTTAGATAATTAATCAAAAAATCGCTGCAGAATCTAACTCTAGATTAATCCTTAAACGGAAGACTGATAAAACTAATCATTGCCCGTTTCGATATCATGCGTCATGCCAGTCAAATAAATTGTTCCTGTATTATTGCAAAGTTCAAGATGTGTATATAGATATAAAAAGAAGCACGGATTGCAAAGTTCAAATATTACACATTCCTTGACTTTTGTTCATATATTATCTCAAAGAGTAAAAGTTGACCTAGAAAGTATGTTAGCTAACTATACAATTTGTATAAGATATTTCCGATCTTCCCATCTTGTAATTACAATTTTGCCTTGATTTAATAAAAACCAGTGGATTTAAACCTATTTGGAAGAAAAAAAATTCCGATCTCAAATATAAATATCCAACTTAGGTTAAATTGCTATGAATAGCATGAATTGGTTTGTATTATAGCTTTAAATCTCAATTTTTGACTTCTCAACCTATTATGTAAATTACTAAGTATTGGATATAAATGGTCCAGGATCATGTGGTTATCATATGAATCAACTCTAGCATGAAACGGGACGGAAAAAATCGAGTCCGGTGCGGTCGCACGGAGGGGCGCACCCATCAGGCAGCCTGACCCCTTCGCACATTTTCGACTCGTTCTCCCTCATTTTAAGTCCAAATTCAGTGAAATGTGGAGGGTTGGATTCAGAGCAGAGAGGAGAACATGTGAGAGTGCTTCCCTTGAGAGAAAACTAAGTTTGATCCATTGAAAGTGACTGAGAGTGAGAGAGAGTTGGTGGTATCCATTCCGATACACGTCTACTCGCCGGACATCTACCGTGTGGATAGCGTGAGGGTTTTCCGTTTGCTGTGGTTGCCTCTCCACTAGTGTTGGAAGCACAGAAGCAAGACTTAGAGCAAGAGAAACACGTAAAGAGAACGAGATCCCGTGACTTCCGTTGCCTGTAGGTAATTTGGGGTTCCTATTACTTATTTATTCTCGTTTTCATACATTGGTATCAAAACTTTTGAGTTCTTTTTCGTGTTTTTTGATCGACTCAAGGCCTTGCAACTGATATTTAGTATTTAGTCTCTGGTTTTCATGTGTTTTGTTTGTCGAATCTGTGGAGAAATCGAAGGAAACTTCAGTAATTTCTGGAAACAGCATTTTGACTGCATTTGTCTGTCTTTGAGGGCTATTATGATCAGTTTTAGTTGAGTTTATGGTCTTGAGATCTTCATGAATGTTGTAGAGTTTTGAATAATCTTTCAGTGCATGGATAGAACTTGACGGTCGGATACTCCTACTGTGATCTATGGCTGTTACAAGCAAGGTTATTCAGTCTGGGAAACTGCAGTTTTGCAGAAATATGGTTGCTTATTTGGTTATTTCCTAATTTTCTATAAATTCTCAAATTACAAAATTATTATGTCTGGTTAGGAATTTTAGGGACCTTTTCAAATTGGATTTAATTTCTATATTTGGAGGTATAAATTAGAAATTATAATACCAACAAGTAGGATAATCTGTTTTTGGCAGATTTTAGGCCAATCTTTCGGTTGTCGAATTTTGGGTCGTATAGCATGATAAATTTGAGAAAATTACATGATTTAAACCAGAAAGTAGGACATTAGTGGTATCAATGACTTGGTATCAAATTGATGGCGCAATTGAATGTGCGGCAACGGTTGTGCTGCCATAAATTAGAATTGATGGTATTTTAGTATATCATCTTCCATACTTGCATCAAGGGTGAATATAGGATTGAGAGACCAATTAGGGCTCATCCATATTCTGTAGAACATGCACCAATATGGTTAAATTGAAAGCAATAGGGTTTAGTTTGCGGGTGATGATTGAATTCCATAGGTTTTCTTTTGATCTTGCGGCTGATTTTTTTTGTTGTTTTTGAGATAACTTTGATTGTTGTTGCTAGTTCATCTTGTTTGTGCTAACATGATACATACTTACTATGCAATTTTTTTTGGTAGTTGGAATTATGTCGGTAAGCAAGAGCATCATTGCTGATCTCAACCATGGAGAGAAACTAAACGAGAAGAATTATGATATTTGACATCGTAAAGTTCAGTATCTCTTGGATGATCAGAATTTGATTGAGGCTATAACTGATGTTGTAGCCGAGCCAAAAGAGAAGGAAGATAACACCGTTTACTTGGCTTAAAAAAAAAAGGACAAGACTGCTCGTATTGTGTTGCTGAGCACCATGTCCAATGATGTGATGCTCCGATTTGAGAGGTACCATTGCATCAAGACCCTTTGGGACATTGTTAAATTTCAGTTTGGGGCACCTCCACCACGCGCCTTCGTCAACTCACTCTCAAATTTGATGGTTATAAGAAGCGCCAGGATCATTCCATGAGGCAGCATCTTATCTTACCATCATGGCAAATATGATAAGTGAGTTAAGGGTTGCGGGTCATGTGCTAACTGACGAGCAACAAGTGTAAGTGGTCATTCACTCTCTTCTCCAAAGTTTGGAACACATATGAGTGAACTTGACACACAATGACAACATTAAGATGTTTGATGATGTTGCTCGTCATGTTGAGCTCGAGGAGGATCGCTTAGGCTTCGAGAAAGGTACAAGTGAGGCCTACATGGTTTCATCATCAAAGGGGCAGAAGAAAGGTTCCAAGCGTGCCAAGAGCAGTGAAGGAAGTTCTTCCAAGTCCGGTACCGATGCTGCTTCCAATTCCGATAAGAACAAGAAAAAGCAGCGCGGTAAGGGCGCTGGAGCTAAGAGAAGAGACAAATCCAAAGTTGTTTGTTACAACTGTAATCAGTTGGGACACTTCGCGTGTGAATGCATGAAGCAGAAGGTATGTTCTTCTGTTGATATCTCAACCATTTATGTATCGAGTTTAGGGATGGCAATGGGCCGGGTCGGGCCGAGTTTATGTCAAACCCGGAGTTTATGTCTTTCAAAACCATCAGCCCGGCCTACCCGGCCCTTACTTTTGGGTCTAAATTTGATGACCCGACCCGCCCATGATACTTGACGGACCTACCCGCTCGTAGCCGTCCCGGTCCGACTTTGTCAATGATATTTTGTTGCTATATTTTTTTAATTAAACTATTACATAATCAATTAATGATTTCTTTGGTTAATGATTTCTCTCTTCTTAATATTATATCTTTAGAAAATGATTATCGTATTTAAACTAAAATGTTATTAAATATTTGCACTATCATAATATAAGTTATTTTTGTAAGTTTAAAAATTATTAAATATTTACACCAACTCAAGTAATCAATTTACAAATTATGATATTTAATTAAAAGAATTAATTTAGATGAACATTCTTGATTACCCTAGGATGGTGGTATTGAAAGGTCAAAAATAGTGGAAGAATGTAAATAACCAAAGGTAGAAATATATAAAGAGATTTGGGGCTTAATGTTCAAGTGTAATGGCAGCGGAATACAATTTAAATCAATTCAATTCTCATAAGAATATTGCAATCAAAGAAATGTGAGAAAAAAAAAGTAAAGATAAAACAAGAACACAAGATGTAACGAAGTTCAGCTTTAACAATGCCTACGTCTCCCGGACCCTCAACATCTAACAATTGAGGTTGAGCCGATATATTAAAAAGGATTTTTACACTTGTAGAACTCGGTCCCTTACACAAAAATAGGTTGTCAAGCCTATCGATATACATATGCGAGGCGCATTGGACAACTTTCTCTTGACGACAGCAGAGCTGTGTTGAGATAGATTTTAACTTGGGAGAAGATTCTTCACGGTCGCCAAAGAAGCCCCAAGAAGCATCAAACACCACTGGGTTGATAAAGTTGTGGGTGCTCCCACTGTCTAACAATGCACATATAGCTTTATTAGTGAAAAAGATAAGCCACTCTAGCTCTACAAATCTAACACGAGTGACAACACACTAAAAAAATGTGAGTGACAACACACTCAAAAAATGTGAGTGACAACACACTCAAGAATATGCATTAATCTTGAATACCTATTCTCAATTGACTTTCATTCTTGTATATAAAATTTGTTAAATTCGGACTCTAGACCCGTTAGTTTTGTTCTTTTCATTTGAGTGTTGCCCTCAAATCTATTCAATATGGTCTCCCATATTTCACTAGCAATTTTGGTAGTACCAAATAGTATAGCAATCTTTTCACTAACCGAATTTAAGATAACATTGACGCCATAATTATTTTGAGATTTCAGTTCTTTGACCTTTTGTGTCAATATAAGGTTGCTAGGATCATAATGTGATATATAATCATGTTGGACAACATTCCAAAAGTCTAGTATGTTGAGATAGTTCATCATATATTTCTTCAAAAAACTGAAATTTTTGCAATTAAGACCTAGAGTTGGGGGTTCTTTTACATGCATCAAAGAAGTCATTTTAGACCAAAAATACCATAAATAAAGCAATTAAAACTGAGCTTCTGCTCTGATACCACTTTGATTGCTCTAGGCTGGTGGTATTGAAAGGTCAAAAATAGTGGAAGAATATAAATTACCTAAGGTAGAAATGTATAAACCGATTTGGGGCTTAATGTTCAAGTGTAATGACAGCGGAATACAATTTAAATCAATTCAATTCTCACAAGAATATAGCAATCAAAGAAATATGAGAAAATAAAAGTAAAGATAAAATAAGAACACAAGATGTAACGGAGTTCGGCTTTAACAATGCCTACGTCTTCGGGACCCTCAACCTCTAACAATTGAGGTTAAGATGATATATTAAAAAGGATTTTTATACTTGTAGAACTTGGTCCCTTACACAAAAATGGGCTGCCAAGTCTATCGGTAACACGAGTGACAACACACACAAAAATAAGAAGTGAGCACTATAGCTCAAGAAGAAGTTGAGAAGAAGATCACGAAGGATCAAGTTGGGATAATAGAGAGATGCTAGAATTAGCTTGAATAAGGATTTGGCTAATTAAGTGTATCAATATCTTGAGTTATCTCTCTCTTGAATATGGCTAGTAAGCTATCTGGAGTAATGATTTAGTTAGATGGATCAACTACTATATTATTCAATCAGTGAGAGAGGTGATCCTTTTAAAATAGATCTTCTGAAATAGTTGAAGAAACTATTTTTGGTCTGAACCGTTATAACGGTTTGAGAATCGTTATAACGGTTTAGAAAGAATAGTCGTTGGATCAATTGAGCTGAAACGTTATAACGATTCACTAAATTGTTATACGTTTCATAAATCGTTGTAACGATTACTGAATCGTTACATAAGGATACGCTATGGTTTCTTTGAGAATTTTTTGTCTTAGTATATTTTTGAGTATTGAGATGAACCGTTATAACGATTCACTGGGCAGAAGCATTTTTCTTTATTGTTTAAACTTAATTTATCTTGACCAATTCAACCTGGATTGAGTCTAACTAAACGTAAGGCTAATGCAGTCTTGATCAAGCTCTTGTATCTCATTAGTCTTGGTTCTTGTGCACTAATTCATTTGTATGTTAATCCTGCACAAAACTCAAACAAGGCAAATTATAAAATTCAAGATTGTTTTGCAAATCGACAAATCAAAGAAAATGTTAAGTGTAACAATTCTATTAGTTAAATTATTAATTTTACTTAATTTGATAAGTTACTTATATACAATTATACAATTATACATAACACATATAAATACATATTACATATTATTGATATTACGGATCGGGCTGGCGGGCCCCACCCTAAATTCGTACCCATTCAGTCCAGTGGTCGCTTCCTAATTCTTTTAATGTATGTGGATAACATCTTGCTCGCTAGTAATGATAAAGCGTTAGTTAAGTCAATGTAGAAATGACTCTCTACTACCTTGATATAAAGGACATGGGTGAAGCTAGCTATGTGCTAGGTGTCGAGATAATCAGAGATCGACCTAATAGGTTTATTGGTTTGTCACGAGAGATGTATATTAGAAAGATTTTTGAACGGTTTTGCATGAATGATTGCAAACCGATTGACACTCCTGTTGAGAGGAACCTAAGTTTGAGTACCGATATGTATCCCAAAACTGAGGAACAAAAGGAGAGAATGTCACATGTGCCATACTCGAGTGCAGTCGGGAGTCTTATGTATGCAATGATGTGTACATGGTCTGACATATGCTATGGAGTGAGTTTGGTCAACCGATTTTAGTTTAACACGCAATATTGGAATGCGGTTAAGAGAATATTGTGTCACCTCAAGAGTATGACAGACTACATGTTATGCTACCAAGGCAATAGTATGCAGCTCGTTGGCTATTCGAATACTGACTGGGGCGGGGACCTCGATGAGCGCAAATTCACTTCGGGATATGCCTTTGTGTTGGGCAGCGAAGCCATCACGTGGAGTGGTAAAAAAACATACATGTATTGCTTTATCTACTATGGAGGCCGAATATGTAGCTTATTCTGCTGCTATAAAAGAGGGTGTTTGGTTGTGATATTTTATCGAGAACTTGGGAGTAGACACATTTTCGATGGGGACCAGTCACTATCTATTGTGATAGTATGGTAGCTTTGGCCTACTCGAAAGATCTCAAGTATCATGGAAATTCCAAACACATTCAGATGCGATATCACTTTGTGAGAAATATGATTGCACAAATGGAAGTGGTTTTGATTTAAATACCTATTGAAAAAATGGTAGCTGATCCATTTACTAAACCGATCGCGCAGGTTTCGTTTGAGTCACATGTGAAGTCGTTCGGTCTCCATATGATATAATTTGTGATAATCACTTTATTGTTGAATGTATGTATGCATAAATTTGAATATTGCATGATAAAGTTATTTAAATTTTACTCTTATTGATTTACAATTTAATTATATTATTTGATATTTACTTTATCATTATTTAAATATTACTTTAGCACAAATAATTTTAAAATGAGAGTATATCAATAGGCTGGTAATTGGATTACTCACATGAACAATTGCTTCTGATGTCGGGGACGTGCAGAAGTGAGACATTAATTATTAGCGTTTAAGAGTTGTGATTGCAATTATAACGTCGCTCCATATTGAGTTGGGATGAGACTACAACGTTATGGTCGACATGAGATAGATCTCTTACTACTCATGTAGTCTATGAAGATAGCCGAGTGTGAGAGCTATTGTTTGGCACTTTTTGATAGCGAGCTTGCAAAGCACTCAAGTTAGATATACCGGGTGCGTCTAGACTAATACTCGTACAGTGTTGATAGACATATGTCTATCGGACAGATATCCACTGTAGTACGCACTTCATATTGTGTATGCTAGAGCGACGCCTTGAGATAATGAGTCGAGTGTTCCCTGCCTTCTCATTATGTGGGCCTCAAGAATAGTCGTACCCTTAAGACCTTCAACTATGTTGTGAGAATAGAATTGATGATAGCTACTTTGATTTTGCTTGCAATGGTGATGTTTAGATTTTACTTGTCGGGGTATTTTTAGGAAAGCAGTTAGTTCTAGTTCAAGTGACATGAGCGGAAAGAGAATGATATGATTGACTTGCACAACTGAGAATGTTGTTCACTAATATCCATTGGCCAATCAATTATATCCGGGATATATATTAGTGATAGAAGTGAATAAGACTTGGCATCAAGTATGACAAAAATGTAGACCTGAGGGATCGAGACATTTTTTATCAAAGTGCAATTTTCAATCAATCTGGGATATATGTGTTATATCAATTGCTTGTTCTTTGTTTGTTGATGGGTTACTCTAAGCTGGCCCTCACGGGTTTCTAGTTTAGTAGTGACCACTTGTAGTTATATGCACTAGTCACACGTGTCATTTGCCATATGAACGATTGGAGTAAGGTGTCGTGATTCCATAGTCTCCAAGAGGGAGATTGTTGGATATAAATGGTCCGGGACCATGTGAATATCATATGAATCAACTCTAGGATGAAACAAGATGAAAAAAACCGGGTCCAGTGCGGTCGCACCCAGCAGGCAGCCTGACCCCTTCGCACCTTTTCAACCCCTTCTCCCTCATTTTAAGTCCAAATTCAATGAAACTTAGAGCATTTGATTCATAACATAGAGGAGAACACTGTGAGAGTGTTTCCCTTGAGAGAAAACTAAGTTTATTCTAGTAAAAGTGATTGAGAATGAGAGAGAGTTTGTGGTATCCGCTCCGACACACATCTACTCGCCGAGTATCTGTTGCGTGGATAGCGTGAGGGCTTCCCGTTTGCTGTGGTTGTCTCTCCACTAGTGTTGGAAGCACAGAAATAAGGCTTAGAGCAAGAGAAACACGTGAAGAGAACGAAATCCCGTGACTTCCGCTGCATGTAGGTAACCCGAGGTTTCTATTACTTGTTTATTCTCATTTTCTTACACTAAAGATGATCTACATATCGATACCTTTACAGGAAAAAAAAACTTTTATTTTTTTACTAACTTTTAATAAAAAGAATTCATTTTGAAAACTTATATCGTACAATAACGCCGTTTTTTTCCAATTCGAAGATATAATAATACTGAAATATAAATTTCTAAACAACAAAGTTGAATGTGGTGGTTATGTTGATCTGTTAGGATTGATCATGTGAAAAAAATAATTGAGGCAACACTAGCCAATCTGTGTTATCCGTAGAATTGCAGTCCATCTCTCTATATAATTCTTATTTCATGGTAAAAGATACAAAAAAATAAATTAATGGGGGCAAGAAAACCTCTACTTTGTGAATATTTATGTCGCGGGTAAAATAGAAGTTTCATTACTGTCCCTTTCGTGGAAAAAAAATAGCCTATTTGACCTATGAGTATCAAATACAGTATCTCAAGTAATATTGGACCAAAAGAATTAAACTTAATACGTATTTGTCCCCTAAAACTGTACTTTTTAATTAATTAATTAATTAATCCATGTGCATATGAGGATATTGATATATGTCCTTGACATTACAACTTTTTTATAAAAATAACATTTTTGAGTAGTTACGGATCATGTTTTTTGTTCAGTGGTAATGATTTCTTCATTATTAACACAAATTAGTAATGGGTGACGCTATTTTAAAGAATAATAATTATAATATTGAGAGCTCTGCTCTTAATATTAAAATTATTGCTCTTAAAATAGCACATAGGTGATGCTACTTTAAGAGCAAAAATTATGATATTGTGAGCAAAACTCTCAAATTATAATTATTGTTCTTAAAATAGCGCTTCCCATTAGTAATTTATTTTTATTTACGAGTGTTTGTACCGTTATGATCAAATTAAATGTTTTATTGTTCATTATCACTCTTTTATTTAAAGAAATATGGAGATTTTGTAGTGTTGTCAGTAATTAATTTGATATAGTTTAGAACTCCAAAATTTCTTTTAAGATAGGAATATTTATGTGGTTAATGAGAATAAAAAAAATACTCACTAAAGATCAATTAATTAAGAGAGGCTGGCAATGTAATTCAACTTGTATTTTTTGTGGTCAAGATGAAATTTTATATATATATATATATATATATATATATATCATCTTCTTTTGTTCAATATCATATTTCTAAGGTTGTATGACAATGGATTGCTAATTTCAATAATTTTAGACTTCCAAAGACAGATTCTGGAGGACTTATGGACTATTGATTGTTGTATTCAATTAAAAGATAAAAATATGATGAATTAGTTAGAAGTTCACTGGATATTATGGTTGACGAGAAATAATCATATTTTAATAAGTCCCTGTCTTTTTGTAGATATTAAGGGATAAAAATAGTTAATCTAGCTATTTTTTGGGTGCACGATTAGGAATATTTTTTAATTTTTGAAATTGTCTTTGATGTTACTTTGAGTAAAAGATCTTTCTTTACAAGCATAAGAAGCAATTTTGACATAGGCTAAGGAATTAATCAAATACTAGAGAAGACAGAGATGAAAAATAACAAGAGAGTGAACTACAACTTAGTAAAAAAAATTATAAAATATAATAATATCAAAGATGTAAGAATGAGAGAATCAATCAAGTACTACTTGCTATAAAAAAATTAATTACTGTAAAATAATATATTGGTGATCTTGACAAAAATAACTTACAAATGAGAATTAATAGAGATAGAATAAAATAGTAAAATATATATGCTGAAAATCTAGAGAAGACAAGAATAACGAAGTTCAGCATGAAACTTATGTCTCCATGACTCACTCCATAAATGTAGTGTTGATATGTTGATAACAACATATTATAAATAAATGTATGAACTTGACTTCTTTACAAGATACAAGTAAAAAATGAGATCAAATCAAAATACTAGAAACACAAGAGTGAGTACTCAAAGCACAAGAACAAGGTCAAAAGCTAAGAACAAAGTGAGCACTACTCAAAGAGAAATAAGCACAACAAGCTCAAAAGTACAAACAATATCTTTCAAAGACTTAGATTGATTCAATTGCTTGAAAGTTTCTTAAATATTTTTACAAGGAGAGGTCTGCTGCTCTTAAGAGTGTTTAGGGATTGTTTAGAGAAAACATAGAATTGTGAGAATTTAGTTAATTTGATAGTGCAGAATGAATCCCCTTAAATAGAGCAACAGATAATTAGGCAGTTAGGATTCTTACGCAGTAAATCGTTATAATGGTTGAACCATTATAACGTTTGACTTCTTAAAATTTAATTTTAATTAAGATTTATTAAGAATATCCCTTATCAGAACTTTATGAATTATAATAGTTTAAAATGAATGGGATGAACCTTTATAATGTTAACAAAAAGCGTTGAACGTTTTACCATAACATTATAATATTTTGACCAAGTTTTTCTAAGTTGATTATGTCAAATATATCTATCTACAGAAACGTTATAACAATTCAAGGGACTGTTACAATGACTCAAGCCGTTCAACGATTTTCAACTGTTACCCACCGATAGCATCTGATTATTTTGGAAAGTTTTTCGCCTTTAAAAATTTAGTGTTTGTCAAGTTGAACCATTATAATGTTTGGGAATAATGGTTTAAATCATGGGCGGCTGCAGGATTTTGATCGGGAGGGGGGACAATTATCGGATTGTAATAGCTTATCGGGTTTAAACCCATTAACTAATCAGGTACTAAATAAAAAATTAATAATTTAATATATATTCTTACCTAATAAAAAAATTATTAATATAATAATATTTTATATATTAAATATAATAATAAAATAAAACTCAAACTAATATATAATCAAGTTGATTAAGAAAGTTTTCATCTACGGAATTTTATTTTGATATATGTGCATAATTATTTCATTATGCACGATATTAAATATTTTTTTCTCAATGAAAATAATCAGACAATACAGGGGGGTCAAAAAAATTTCAGAAGGGAACAAATTACCGAAAGTATTACCGAAAAGTACTATTTTTTAAAATTCAGACGAAGACAGCTGCCCCCGGACTCACATATATCCGCCCCTGATTTAAATCAACAAAAAGTGTTTCCCTTAATGATCCAGAAACTTGAGCTATTAAATTATACTTTACATTTTTTTTATCTAAGTCCTCGTAAAACTTCTTTCAATGTGCGGCCTTTTAACATCTTCAACATTTGATTTCTTGAAATCTTCATAGGATTCGATATAAATATCAAATAAACTTAGTTAAATTTAAGTATGTTTTATAAAATAATAAATAAAAAATATAGTTAGGTATAGTACTTTTTTATCAAAACAAAAAATAAGGGAAAAGTTACAGGTCTCGATCGGATGAAGCTGTACACTCGCACACAATACAGTGTGCGGCTATGTGGGTGAGAAAGGTTCACACAAAAATCATAATAACGAATAGTTTTTCCGTCCTCTTTTTTGTGCTGAATTAATGCAAACCTATGCGCATGTCGTTATATAGCATCACTAATTGTTCACTGTTACTTGTCAATTCTTTGATCATTTGAAAAGAAGACATTGATGACAAATTGCATTTATATTTTATTTGTAACCGTAAAAAGTAATTCATAATTTTGAAATCAGACAAAATAAGTGTAATTAAATTTTATTTTGCAAACATCATATATAAACAATGATTGAAATTCAATATATATTTCAATTATATGAAAGTTACAATAATTCATACTAGAACAACAAAGGATATTAAAAATGCATAAAAAATTACACATAAATAACCAATCTAGCTTCAAAGAAACCTACGTTTCATAATTTTTTTCTAATTATAAAGACATTGTTAAGGTTTTTTAATTAGTGGTCGACAATATATTCCAGTAAAAGAGAGAAAAATGGTTTCGGATGAAGCCAAGCAGTGGCAGAGCCACCTCGTAGTAAGGGGAGACAGTTGTCCCGCTCTAAACTTTTTTCAAAAAATATATTTATGATTAAAAAAATCAAAATATACTTGATTCTTAAAGAAATTATGAAAATATGTCTTACCCTGTAAAATATTTTCAAAAAGATACCTCGAAATCATACTTTCATTATAAAAATTATAAAAATATATATAAACATTTTGTTTGACCAACCATGTTTTGCACGCTGGCTCCGAGTGTAACTCGGACAATATATAGTACATTACATATGCTGTGGTATCAAAGAATCACATAAAAGTTTATAATTATGCATAGTTTTTCCGTCCGCATTTTCGTGCTGCATAAATGCAAACATATGCATGTCGTTATATTCTACAGTACAGGTAGGTTTCTGATCAAACGTAAAGAAAAATGAAAAAAGAACTGAAAACAGACTAAGGGACTTGAAATAAAAAGACAAGAAGACCAAACATGACTAGAAATTAATATGTGTATATAAAATATATTAAGAAATGAAGAATATAATTAAGGTGAGGAGTAGGATGGGTTTCTGCAGCAACTGCCAACAATTAAGTGCATCTCTATCCTTCTTTCATTTTCTTCTTATTCTCTCTCATAAATCATCCAATCATTGGGTCAATTATGGGGATATTGATCAATTGGTTCGTTGGGTCTGCACATGCATACAAAACGTCCCTTCTTCTGTTCATATATATCTAATTTTTTTTATCAATTTAATATTTTCTTTTGCTTTTGCAAATGATTGGATAAATGAAAGTAATATATAAAATGATTATCTCAAATCAATGGTCTCAAGAGCAATTAGTTTTATTTTATCATGCATGGCTTGTGGGTCATGGCATATTACTTCCAAGTTCCATACAATAAATTCTTTATAAGCTTTAATGAACTCATTTCATCATGTAACAAGGGTTGTCAATAAATATTCACAATCTAATAAACTGATATTTTTATAAATACATTCGGGTTTGGATATAATCATAAAAAGATAACGGAGAATACATTGCTTCTGCTCTGCTTGTGTATCTTTAAAAGAAATCCACCTTAATTTATATTCATATTTAGATTTTAACACAATTTAAATTTATAATTGAAGTATCCAACAAAGTAAAATTATTTTGGTGCACTATAAATATATTATGCATTATGTCTTTAAGAAAATAAAAATTACACGAAAAATATTTAGATTTAATATATATATATCACATATGTGAAAAGAAAATTATAAATGTTTCGAAACTTCAAACGTTTTGTATAAAATCCAATCTTATCCGAAATCGGCTATCATGATAGATACAGATTTACAATATTGAATATGGCTAGTGGATATGGATTCATTAAGTCTTCAAATTCTTATTGAATATGATCAATATCTCATGTTATTGATATCTTAAAAATATTAATAGTTCGGCATTTAAATCCTACCAAAATTTGTTCCGAACCTGATATATTAATAACAACTCGAATTTGTATCAGCTGTTATAGTTCGCAATGGAAGAAATGGCGGAGCCACACATTGACTGAACCTGCGTACCTGAAAAAGTTCCATACCTTATAGGTACGGTTCTTTTATTTTGTGCGGTCAGATCATCTATCAATGGTTCTGATTTAACAGTAATAAATAGCTTAGTGTATCAAAAGTCATATTTAGACTTTCCACGACCGTTGTGATTTTTTTGAGCCGTTGTGATTTCCCTGTGGAGATCTCTATACGGAAATTATCCGCAGATAATACCGATCCGGAGGGCGTCGGCCTCCTGGTCGTGAATGACAAGAAACATTCATTGTTTCTATGAGCAATGGTATCCACTAAATTTAAAATAAAAATGCATCCCTATTAGCCGAATATGAATTGTTTAGATTGAAATGGACCGTTTAGATTCTATGCAGATGCTGCCATAGAAAAGTTATGACAACCCTACTTGTATTTCTCACTAATTTTCCATACATATTTATTCAAAAGAGTTATTTATGTCCTGTATGCAAATTATACAATAGTTAATTTTAATGAGCACGATAACTTTTAAAGATTTGATTCATAGGTGCGCACTTGCCAATCCACCCTTATGTTTCTAATTTGGAGAACTTCGAAGGTATCGGGAGCAAAATTAATTAAATAATTAATTTTATGATATCATTCATTTCAATTAATCATTCCATTAAATAATATTGCTCTCGTCCTGTCCCAATGCCTCTTGATATGAACTTAATTATATATCATTGTTTAGTTCTACTTGTTGGTAAGGGGCCAACTAATTATTTATTTATGATGGCGAGATGGAAGGTCACATGCATTCCCATTAGAACAAATTAATAATGTAAAGCTTTTAATCAAGGAAGGAAAAAAATATGCCATACTATTATTTTATATATACTATATCTTCATTTCAAGATATTTAATAAATTCAATTTCTCTTCTTTTCACTTAAAAAAAAATCTGTTCTTTGTTTCCTGTGTAAGACAACTTTTACAGTACTGATAAATTAACAACAGATTACATATAGAAAAAAAAATGGTTACTGAAGTTGCGTATTTATTATCAATTACAATTCTTTCTTATTACCTTCAAGGCTTCAACATATATTAGTAAACTACAATTAGTTTCCTAATTAAGTACAGGAGATATAGTTCATGTATGCAACTTGCAACCCAGATACAGTTACTGTAATATAGTTTGTACAAGGTTTGCATTGATCTATACATAGTTTAATCAAAACAGTTAATCGAGAGAGAGAGAGAGAGAGAGAGAGAGAGGGGTACATTCCAACGGTCAATCAAATGAAAATAGTTAAAATTGTACTAATTTAGTAGTATATAATGTAATGTAAGATAAAAGGTAAGCCACCAATCTCACATGCACCCAATTATACAAACTTCTCCTCCCAAGCTCTTTTCATTTATCATCCTCTCATGATTAGATATTTTGTTTGTTTTAGTTCATAAAAAGAAGCAACTCAAGAACCAAACAAAGAAACAAAACAATGGAAGTGTAGTTTAATTAGTGGGTCGCATTTCTCTCTCAACTCCTTCCATCTAATCATTAGACACAGTATTTGTTTAATTGCTTAACTATCCATCTTTTCCGAAATTAATTAATGCACCTAACATTTTCTTATGCTTGATACAATTATAATCATGTGATCACCATGTTATGGCATCTGATTAATCACAGATTAATAACACAAGACGAATGACATGATACCAAATCCAGTCGGACTGGCAGGTCAAGTTTTGTGTAATATTTCCTTGTATTCTTCCCTTTAATAAATTAAAATCTCTCTTCTAAAGGGGTCCATGTTAAAACAGACAACTTGATCGCCTAATAAAATCAGCAAGATAATTAAAATAATCTTAATCAACCTGGTGTATGATCAGCGAATTATTTTAATTTGTGTACTTGTATATTACACTTGTGACTTGCCAGATCCCAAGCTCATTATAAAATTACAATCTGAGTCAGAATATGTGTTTTTTTTATCAATATAACATTTTTTATCCCGATCAAAATCGTTGGATAAAAAATGGATGAATCAAATGAATATCAAAAAGAGAGAAGATAAAAAAATAGAGAAAAATATATTAATTCGACTCATTTGAATATTTGATTATTCTGATAGAGATAACAGAATCATGTTATCGTGAAAAAATAACAGCGAAAAGAATAACAGTCATCAATTATTCAACCCAATACAATTCCATGCTGAATTCCAAAATACACCAATACCCGGTAGCATGTAAATGACAAGTGGTCCCACAACTATCAAAATGATGTAAGCGCGCCAGATTTCAATAAGGTAAAAAATTAAAAATGTGACATTATCAGTATCAAGCAAGAAATTTTTACTTGGGGCCTTTGTTGTATGTGTGTGTTTGTGGTCAATTTTAGGAGAGAGGTGGGGGGGGGGGGTGCTAACGTGGAGGAAACGTGCGTGCATCAACGCCGCCCACGGTTTATAGAGGATCGAATCATTTTTTGGTCAATTTCCGATTAGTTTATGAGGAAATATAACCTCCATCAGCATGACAGCATGGTGCACATAATTCATATGCATTATGGTGCCACAAATTGAGACAATCGACCACGCATTCTCATTTATATTTTTTTGACTCGCTGAAATTAAGAAACACAACACCACTTAAGGTTTGTAAACCAAATGAATGCAGAGATGAAGATACTAAACAATTCAAAAATTGAAACTTATCCCTTGATTTATATATTATCTTGAAAAAACTATAAATGATTATCAACCTCAACTTGTAATAAGATTTTAAAATTATATTTATTTGCAAAAGCAAAAAAATGAGCGAATTATTCGCAAAATCATTGTTTTTCATATCATTTTAGTTAGTATATTAATTTGAGTTTCACCAAGTCGTCTTATTTATTTATTTATAATAGAGAGATTTTTTACAACAATACAAATCTACTAAACATAATAATATCAAGTTTTTTAATCGAACATTTTTTTGTGATCCATTTGTGCATGATTTTTAATGATCTTTCTTGCTCGATTAGATGCTATTTACTGATTGTGAATTTAAGATGATTACATATAAAAAGAGCATTTCTATTTTTTAAACGATTATTTTGGAATGCAGACGCATAAACAACATATGCTTATGAAATACATGAGTACATGCATAAAAATATACATTACATATTCAATAAAAAAAACTCATACTTATAAAAGTTAGAATTAAAATTGACAATATGAATCTTTCATTTAATAAATCTAAAGTTGTACAAGTATACTACTGTATTTTCTTATATTTGACTAGAGAGATGATTACCATTCTGAAAAAAAAAAATTGCTGCAATACTCAAAATTTTCTTCAAAAAAAAATCCGTATTACTATCCGCGTGTATTAAAAGCTGAATCTGAAAACATGGTGATTGGTTACGTTCACATGTGATGAAATGCACCTGGGGTCCAGCCTTGGGGACAGTTAGCAATGGATAGCCGTAAGGCCAAGAGGCACGGAAAGAGACAGAAAGAGGGTCATAAATGAACGGTCAGATGCTAATAGGCAATCTATAAATGCTAGAAATGACAGTTATTACTTGTTAACGTGGAAACTCTGATGACTGATCCAACAAGTTCACATGTTACATGTAGTGATGTGCATACTGCCACACCCACATCGTCTCATAAACAAATACATGGCTGATCTCGGCTCACTGCGACACTGCCTCAGTTTCTTCTCTCAATTCTTCAACGGAGAAGAGAATGAGATCGCCGGCTCATGGGTCATGGGCGGCTGGATTATTCGCCCCCACATCATGGTGCGTTCGTGCACTTAATTCCTTATTATATGCATATTTGCTGTCATTTCAATGATTTCATTCAGAATATTGTACACATTCTATTGTTAACGATAGACTATAATTTTTAGTTATTTTACTATTCTAAAATTAATCAACGATAGAGTATAATTTTTAGTTGTCTTATTATTTTAATATATTATTTTTTTAACGATAGAGTAGAATTCATAAAAGAGTATATTTATTTTTTAATAAAAATAAAATATAGTATTAATAATTTACAGAGATAATGACCGCATCACTCAAGGATTTTCGAGTCATTTTGATGAACAAAGTAATCAAAAAATTACGGAGAAACAAAAAAAATTAAAAATTAAATCAAGATTTCAAACAACCATAAGCAATTATTAGGGAAAACCTGTAGCGAGCATATTTAAGGAAAAAAAAACTTCCTAAGCTCTTTTATTTGAGATTAAAAATATTATAAGTATTCGGTTAACCGAACAACGCTTTTTAACATATATAAATATTCAAAAAATTCATAGTTTCTTAAATAGGTTCTCTACTTTAAAAATAATAATAAAATAAAAGTACAATATTTTCTTGGTTAATTTTAAGATAATTATGAGATATTCACTAGAATTATAAAACTATGATTAATTATAAGATACTCATTAAAACTTCAATCTCGGATGACTGGTCTGAAATTTTAATTCGGTCCAGTAGAAAAAATGATCTTTTGTAGCCAATTTACACAAAATAAATTTACAGAGGTAATGACCGCATCACTACGCAGAAAAAAATAAAAGAGGTTGGTCCGAAAAAAATCGATCCAGCTACTAGGATGGATTTTTTTTTTTCGGTCTTTGCTATTCCATCGAAAAAATAGGTAATCATTTTACATTCTTTAAAAGTTACTAGTATCTTGTTCATGCGTTGCTACGATGATATCTTTCAGAAATATAAAAATTAATATCTTTATGTGAAAAATAAGGAAATAAAAATAAAAATAATTTAGTAATTAATGTAAATTGATAGAAAAGTTAATATTCAGTGTTTAAGGAAAGTTGAAATTCATAATTTATGACAATCTAAAAAAAAGAAAATAAAATAGAGCAATTATATTCCTAAATTATATAGTATTTCGTATAACAAATAAAATTGAGATAATTCTAACTTCAACACAAATGATAATAGAGATAGTAATATTATTTGATGAATAACTCAATCCGATGAGTGATATTAGGTCTAAATATTTAACAAAAAATCTAAATCGTTGTAAAATCAGAACACATATGTACTTAATAAGGAGTAGAAATAGAAATAGAAATAGAGATTTCTTTCTAAAAATGAAAAACGGCAAGCGCAGCGCGGAGTTTTCCTCAATTATTGCGTACTTCTTTTTAACATTAACCTCCAAACTAATGGACAAATGAAACAATTCCAATTTCCAAATTATTAGGGACTTATTTATGCAATTATGAATAATACATGACTCGCGTGCAATTATTTTCCAAATTTTATAATTTTAATTCTTTTAAATCTTAATTTGCATCAACGAAGACTCAATTATTGACATACGTTATGTGCCAAATTTAAATCTATTTGAAATTTGATTGGTTATCTATCATAATTAAAGCCATTGTTAAAAAATTTAATTTTTTTGTAGAAAGATAATACAGACTTTTAAACTAATTCAAATACGATACAACACAATTTAAGAAATAATTTTTCAAAATAAAAATAAGTATTTCCTCTTCCTTATAAGTGGAAACCGTTATTTATATTTCTTCTGAAGTACCTAATTGATGACTCAAAGTGATTATTATTTTCAAAATAAAAATAAGTATTTTCTCTTCCTTATAAGACGCGTCAATCTAGATTTGCGTGTCATAGATAAAAAAAAATTGGGACAATGAAGTTGAACAAAATGAACCGACCTAATTTATCTGTATTTCAAGCATTTATTTCCTTCCATTTTTTTTTTCTTTTTTTTTTTGCGTGATGCTGTGTTTGAGACTCTCAAAGCAAATGAACTTCAGATGGAAGCATCATAATGGTGCTTTTATTTTGCTTCAATCTACTTGTAATTAATTACTTAATTAATATCATCATTTTCTGAAGGAACGCCCTCCTAATTTCCGGTATACAAAGATACATAGTGTATGGCTGTATGCCTTCAGGCTAAGCGAGCATTGCTTTCTCGTAGCCAACCTGGCAACTCAATTCCAAGAACTCTATGCACTAAATCCATATAATTAAGCTTAGTTAGACCAAAACCAAACAAACATCAATCAATCAAATGTTGCTTCAGAACTCTCCATTAGATAAGGAACTGGATGGTACAGATGAAATTATTAAATTTAGCTCCTGATTCCTGCTATCAGTTCCTTTACCAACGACAAAGAGAGATTTGGTTTGGCGATGGATACTGGCTCCCATAAAAATGATTATATTTGGCTGATCGTACTTCCTATAAGAAAATAAAGTTAACTTAATGAAGTTTAAGTGGGAATCTTGATCTTAAGTCAACAAAGTACAGTTTTGTCCAACCTTTTTTTTTTAAACTATACTATTTTCCCAAAAAAAAATCTATAATATTAATCACTCTATATTATGTTAAATTGTTAATCCTCAGTTTATTTCATAGATTACAATCTTACTAGATAATAAATTAATATATTTTGAAGTTTCGTTTTCTCTTACAATGGTTACTTGTATAGTTGTATACTTGATCTTTCTAATCTTTGCTGTGGGAACACCTGTCTCCTACTCTCCTGGTATCCAGAAGTCACAAGTCAAAGATAGAGAGGGAAGAGAATGAAGACTGAGAGGTCTTTTCAACAGAGATAGAGAAGGGTGGGAGGGAAACGTGCGTCAGTTGCAAAAAGGAAAATCTGTCTGAACTGTATTTAATGTTGCCATATTTTATATATAATAAAAGTATGGCTACTTGTGTACTTGACCATTTATTACTAATTTTAGATTGAAAATAATTAATCTAAATATTTCAAATTTTTTTAATAACAGACTTAATATATATATAAGTTCTTATTATTTTTTGAAAACTTAATTTAAAATATATTATAAATAAACTACTTATAATATCAGCTAATATCTCTCTAAATGTATAAGTAAAGAGAGACAAAGGACTATAAAAAATAACAGTAAGTAAGACAGTATTCCTGAGTCATTGTACTAATTTTTAGTTGAATTTGATGTTTGAATATGATATGATGGTTGAAATGTTCTATATATATAGTAAAGATACTGTGAGATTAAGTTTACGGAGGTTTTCTGTGAGTTTAACTCAAAAAGTAAATCAAATCGTCTTCAAATTTTAATTTATCATGCTCATTAAATTCTTTATATGAAAATCTTGTGGAATGCAAAAATTTGGAGTGTTTTGAGCTTTTTAACCCACAATTTTTAGTTTTCTAAAATGATGTTCAAATATTGAATATATTATTATTATTTTTAGAGCTGATTTTCAAAAAATTAAAAACCACGACTTAAGAAAGCTCAAAACACTCAAATTTTTGCATCCCATTAGATTTTCATATAAAGAATTTAATAAAAATGATAAATTAAAATTTAAAGATAATTTGATATATTTTTTGAGTTAAACTCACAGTATCTTTACTTATATATATATATATATGGTGCTTTGCAAAACACAAGAGCGTTGTGTGTTTTGCGCTTTATTATTAATTTTAAGTCAAAAAATCGATCCAAACCGCTCAATCTAATCTTCATACCAAAATCTATTAGTAAACCAAATTTTATATTTTTTGGAATCCATTTGCTATTTTTTTGGATAGGGGGCAAACCGTCATTTTTGGATGAACCAGAATTCTTAGATCAAATCATTTTCTCCTCAGCAGAAAAAATAGCAAAAAAATCTAAAAAATATAAAATTTGGTTTAGTAATAGATTTTGATGTGAAGATTAGATTGAACATTTCGGATCGATTATTTCTGACTTAAAACTAAAAATAGAGCGCAAAACACACAACGCTTATGTACTTTACAAAGCACCATAGTCAAACTCTATATATATATAGAGAGAGAGAGAATTAGGTTATGGTGCTTTGCAAAGTACAAGTGTGTTGTGTGATTTGCGCTCTATTATTAATTTTAAGTTAGAAATGATCGATCAAAACCACTCAATCTAATCTCCATATCAAAATCTATTAGTAAACCAAATTTTATATTTTTTGGAATCCATTTGTTATTTTTTGGATAGGGGTAAAACCATCATTTTTGGATGAACCGAAATTCTCATATCAAGTCATTTTCTCCTCAGTAGAAAAAATAGCAAAAAATTCTAAAAAATATATAATTTGGTTTATTAATAGATTTTGATATGAAGATTAGATTGAACAGTTTAGATCGATTATTTCTGACTTGAAATTAAAAATAGAGCGCAAAACACACGACGTCTTTGTGATTTGCAAAGCACCATAGTCAGACTATATATATATATATATTACTTTATAATTTGAACTTCTTATTTTTGTATAATTTTCTGAAATGTAATGAAAAATGACAGATATTTTATCTGTTTTTGTCAAAAAAAGAAAGACACTTACATCCATCCAAAATAAGCCATAACAAAATAATAAGGAAACTAATTCAACACTAAAATAAACCATCAGCTTGTTGTACCATAGATATCTTCCGAATCCACTAATACCTCCTCCGATTGTTTCAACAACCCCGTCTTATTGTACACTGTAAAATACCCGGAGTACTTGAGAGTACTTAGGTACACTGTAAAACTTTTCTTTTATTAATACAAATTTAGCAGCCATTAGCTGCTACCTCAAAAAAAACCCCGTCTTATTGTGGAAATCTGTGTATAGTGATAGTTGAGATAAAATATTAATATAAAAGAAACAAGTAGATTGAATGAATGTCCCTTGAAATATAGTTACATTCCTAAGTTTTCAAAGTCGTCAACAACAAATACATATTAAAGATTGTATATAAGCTCTATTATCTACTGATAAGGTCAAAGTTAAGTGCCAAGATTGTTGAAAAGATCTAAACCGTCAAATTTAATTTTCATATCAAAATTTATATTTTTTGATATTTTTTTGTTATTTTTTCAGATGAAAAGAAAATGATTTAATTTGAGAATTTCAATTCTCCACAACATAATGTTTTTCTTGTTTAAGAAGTAGCAAAATTTTTTTCAAAAATATAAAATTTAATTTGATAATAGATTTTTATATGAAAAATAGATTGAACAATTCAAATCGATATTTTTTTTACCAGAAATTAATAATAGAGTGCAAAACACACAACGTCCGTGTTCTTTACAAAACATAATAACCTCATTCTATATAATAATATAGTATAATATAATTTGAATTTATACACCACAAATTTACACACTTGTTGTGTTTGAATGCATTGAAAATAGCAAAAAAGTGATGTTATGCATTCCGAAACAATAAAAATAGCTAATATTATGTTGCACTCATTGAAAATAAAATAAGTGTTGTTCTAATATATTGATCATTTCAAATAATTTTTCATCATTTAAAATGACATTAATTTTGATCATCCTCATATTTATCTAAAAATGACAATTTTTCACTTATTTTCATTTTCTAGTTCCTTCGTTCTTACCTGTTTTTGCACTCATTTTTCATCATCCTCATATTTATACAGCTGCAAGTAGCTACCAGAATTGACCGCCATGCCATGCCTACATGATGATTGGTGCATTTGCACTATGGACAAGGCTGAATAACCTGAAAAGCTGAAAAGCAGAAATAGACAACTTTTTAATAAATTGCATAAAAGACAAGTGTTCATATATGCCAACCAGAGGCAGAGAGCACATACCATGCCAACATTTGTCGGATCCGCGTCTGCTGTCATGCTCCTGCCATGGTGATTTATATCAAAGTTTCTTCAGCTGTGTTTGACAACACTCTTTTTTCCGGAAGAAAGGAACAATTTTACAAGAAGAATGTTATTCTGGAAGAAGAATATCAAATTAAATGAAAGAAAGATCAAAAATTTTCTTCCTTCAAAATGGTAAAAGGTTTTTTCTTTCAGAAAAAACTCTATTAATTTCTTTCTTCTTTCAGAAATTATTCTCTCATGTTATCAAATATTCATATTAAATATTAAAATAAGATAAAAAGGATTTTTTTTTTCTGAAATAATTATCTCCTACCCTCTCAGAAGAGGGTGTTGCGCACCCTCAATCAATTTTTTTCTCTTTTTTGAGAGAGAACATTTAATTCTTTAATAGAGAGAGCTGGTGAAACAATAAATAAAGTTATGGGGTCCTTAAATCCGACGAAAAAGGTTGGAAAAATCAGAAAAAGTAAAAAAGACAAAACCGCACAGACCTCTCAACCTCAGAAGATGAGTATGCTGTACGGGTCAGTGATTACGATTTCAGATTTTTGCAAAAATAAACCAAATAAATGGTGAAAGAGAGGTGAACGGATGGTACTCAGTCAGCTAGTTAAAAATATTATGGTAATTTTACTTAAAGATTAAGAGTTTAATATCTGCTCATAAATTTATAATCTCTGATGAAAGAGAGAAAATCCCTTCATATTAACAAGTTTGGACTTTGGAGCCGTTGTGTGAGCGACTCGCGGCACGGACAGTGCATGAGGAATGCCACACAAGATTTAGATTATAGAAGATGATGCCAATATTTGAAAAGAAGGGAAAAGTGGGAGTTGTTGTAGAAAGTCAAATAATTTTTACCTAACTAGCTATAAAATTGCAAATTTTATTTGCGACCTCCATTGTACGATAAATATTTACAAGTTTGGACTTTTGTCCAGTAAAATGGACTTGGACCCCACCAAGGATTTGGGATCTATTTGGGAATTAGGCTCTGCACACAAAAAGTCCTTTATATTGAATTATATGATAATTATAATATTAAATATCTATGATATGGGATGTGGCATCAAAGATTGAACTTGATTTTGTAATGAAATAAGTGCATGCATATCCACTATTTATATGTTTGTATATTTGTATGTTTGTATGATAACGGTAATATATAGAAATAGAACTCTGTTAAAAGTAAAATAATAATGAAAGAACAGATTGAAACTGTGACACGCCACAGAAGAAGGCTGGAGCACAGAAAATCTGAAACTCAGTAGAAAGAATCCCAAAGAGAGTGGCTGCACTGATTCAGTGAGCATTGAATGATGTATATTTAACAGGCGTAACTTCATTCCAATCCAATTCCACTAATAAACGTCATATCCATCAGAACTTTTGAAGTATATTGTATTGTATAATATAAGAGAAAGGATCAGTTGAAAATGATTTATTTTGACAATCTTTATAATAAATTTTTAAATAAATAAATAAAATTATAGCTGTATTTTTCTATTTTTAGATCGACGATCATTCAAATTTTATGTAATTTTATTATCATTTGATAGTCCATTAAATATCGTTAAATTAGAACTGTTGTAAATTGTATGAAAATTTGATGGCATTTGATGGACTATCAAACGATAATAAAATTACATAAAATTTGAATGACAATCAATCTAAAAATAAAATAACACATTATAAATCTTTTTTCATTTTAAAATTTTTTCTATATTTATTTAAAGATCTATTATTAAATTATCAAAATAACCTATTGTCAATGAAATCCCCACTCATAATATAAAAACCGCTGCGGCCGACGATGAGCAACAAATGTTATCTTTCTTTAACCTACCCCCACAAAGTAACATTCAATCATCTCACGTCTCTAAAGTGATAAGATAACTTAGCATATACTAGAAAGTTCTTTAGTGGGTTATAAGTTTGGGTGGGATCACCTGATAATGGATTTTAAAATAAATATTAAAAAAAAAAATTTATGGATATTTTATTTTTCATAGTGATTCAAATTTTATGTAATTTTATTATTATTTGATCGTTCATTAAAAATCATCAAAATTTTATATAATTTATAACAGTTAGAATTCTAATGTTTTTAATAGACTATCAAATAATAATGAAATTGTATGAAATTTGAATCATTATTAATCTATAAATAAGTGAACAAATCTATAAAAAAAGTTTTATTTTTAAGATTTTATTGATACTTATTCTAGAGTTCATTGTCAAAATTATCAAAATAATCCATTATCAAGTGATCCCATCCTTTAAGTTTTAACTAACTATTCACTATTGAATATTTGATAGACGTACGATGATATTTTATAATTAAATTTACAGATATTTCAGTTGTAAAAATTTATTTCAAAGACCTTCCGGAAGCATATCCTCGGCGTTGGACAGTTCGTGAAATAGTTAGAGTGGACAGATTTATATTTATATATTTTAATAAATATTATAGTTAGCAGCTTTAATGTTCGATTTTTTTCGAGAGAAGATCCTGCCCCTTGGATTTGAATTCCCTCAATCCTGACTAGCACTAAAAAAGAAATATCTGTTTGAGTGCATGCAGGAACAACATCGTCTTTTAATAAAATATCCTCCAATATTTTTATTCTTCTATATATTGAAATTACTTTAGAAATTAAACAGAAGAGTAATAAAAAAATAAGAACAAGGGGAGACGGATACATAATATAATTTCGAGAGACGAATAAAGATAAATAAAAGCAATTGAAATGCAATCATTGAATTTATTTTCATGTGTTTGTTTATGCTGAATTTAGAGGACAAAATTTAGAGAGAGGAGCAGGGGCGGAATCAAGGTAGGCGCCAGCCGACGTCCGGATATCTCTTCGGTTCACTAAAAAATAAAAGTTGTACAGTAAAAAAATATATTTTTTAATCCGAACATTTTATTTATTTGAATCGGGCACCCTCTATCGATCATTTCTGGTTCCGCCCCTGAAGAGGAGGGATCCAATTACGTTTATTTTTATAGTATATCAAATTATATCAGATATTTTTAATGTTGAAATAATCAATCTTAATCGTTCAACATGGTATATATTTTTTTAATATTATTTATTAAAATGAGTATAAAATTCAGTGGTCTAAAATAATGATTTTATAAATTTTTTAATAAAGAGTAAACAAATATAAAATTTGATCTATCAATTTATTTTAATATATCAATCATGTTGAACAATTTGAATAGACAGTTTGGACTTTAAAAACTTGAAACTATCCGATGTAATTTGGTGTCATCAAAAATTAATGTAATTGAATCTCTTCTCTTATATAGAGAGAGAGGTGTGCTAATACGCTTTATAAAGCACAAAATACTTCGTACTTAACATTTATATCTCATGTTTTAAAATTCAAATGGACCATCCAAATCATTAAATATGATCTTCATATAAAAATCTCCTTGGTGATCAAATTTTATATTTTTTAGAATTTTTTTGTTATTTATTTAAATGGTTCAGATGATGTCACATCAATGAATTTTGTAGCCCTTCAAAAAAATAGTAAAAAAATTCCAAAAAAATATAAAATTTGATCACCAAGAAGATTTTGATATGAAGATCATATTTAACGATTTGGATCGTCCATTTGAATTTTAAAACATGAGATATAAACATGAAGTACAAAATATTTTGTGCTTTATAAAACACATTAGCGCGTATATATATATATATATATATCATTTTTTTACTTTTTTTTTCCTTTCATCGTTCTTTGTATAAAACAAAAATATTTTTTTGTGTTCGATAAATGTAAAAAAAATGAGTTATGCACTTATTCGAAAAAGTGAATGGGAGAATGTTTTCTATATGTTCTAAAAAACTAGGAAATTTATTAGTTTTGTTTCTAATTCAACAACTGATTATTTTTTTATACGACTTGTACAAATCCGGATCGTTCTCACGCTTCACCTAAAAAGAATTTATTAATAGAAATAAATTCTTAAAATAAATAACTATTTAGAAATATTTTTAGATCTAATAAATAGATTTTCGAAATTAAGTACACGTATAATGATAATAAAATAATAAATTGACAACATTTCGTATAGAGGAATATTAGAAAGTTGATTTTGTTTGAAATAATTTAACATATTATATATAGAGAATTAGACTATTGTGAAAACGTTTGTATTTCGAGCTTAAATGCATACGTCTCAAATTTTATCGTAACATATCCAAAATTTAAAATTATCATTCTCATTAAATTTTACATATCAAAATATTAGGGAATACAAAAATTTGGGGTATTTCGAATTTTCTAAGTATTTATTTTGGATTTTTGAAAATCAGCAACAACAATTCAATATATTATTATTATTTTAGTGCTGATTTTCAAAAATCCAAAATAAATACTTAGAAAATTTAAAATACCCAAAATTTTTATATACCTTAATATTTTGATATGAAGAATTTAATGAGAATGATAATTTTGAATTTCAGACGTGTTACAATAAAATTCGAGACGTATGCACTTAGACTCGAAATGCAAACGTTTTCACAATAGTCTAACTCTCTCTCTCTCTCTATATATATATAAAGAGAAAAAGAGTGAGGCTGTAGTATTTTGTAAAAAAATAAAATATCTCATATTTTTGTGTCTTTATTTCAAATTTGAAAGTCTAAATGGTCGATCCAAACGGTTGAACATGATCTTCATATTGAAATATCTTTGGAGATCAAATTATATATTTTTTTGAAAAAAAATTCTACCTTTTAAATTGGTAGAAAATCACTAGTATTGGATGGTGCAGAAATCATTAGATCAGTAAACTTTATGTCGACCTAAAAACTAGCACAAATTTTTAAAAAATATATAAAATTTGATTTTCAAAGATATTTCACTATGAAGATCATGTCCAATGGTTTGGACCGGTCGTTTGGACTTTTAAATTTGAGATACGAACACAAAGCATAGAATATTTTTATGTTTCGTAAAGCACCATAGTCTCACAATATATATATATATATATAATTTGGCTACGGTGCTACGCGTAGCACGGATGGTCCGCGTGCTACGGACTGTTTCTTTAGTCTTCAAAGTTCAAATAGTCGATCCGACCGGTCAAAATATTTTTCATATGAAAAACTAGTTGGAGACTAAATTTTATATTTTTTAAAAATTTTATACTATTTTTTAAAATAGCTAGAAAATCACTTGATTTAATTATTATGAGTCATTCAAAAGAAGTCATTTTCTAGTTATCTTAAAAATATAAAATTTGGTCTCCAACTAGATTTTCATATGAAAAATATTTTGACCGGTCGGATCGACCATTTAAACTTTAATGACGGAGAAACGGTTCATAGCACACGAGCCATCCGTGCTATGCGTAACACCGTAGCCAAACTCTCTCTCTCTCTCTCTCTCTATATATATATATATATATATATAGAGAGAGAGAGAAAGAGAGTTGGACTATAGTGCTATGCATAGTATGGATCGCACCTGTGCTATGGATCAGTTTTTCATTTTCAAAGTTCAAATAGTCGATCTGAATCATCAAAATGATTTTCATTCGAATATCTCGATGTAGACTAAATTTTATATTTTTTAGAATTTGTTTACTATTTTTTTAAGATAGTTTGAAAATAACTTGATTTAGATATTATGAGCCTTCAAAAGAGTTGATTTTCTAACTATCTTAAAAAATAGTAAAAAAATTCTAAAAAATAAATTTTTTTATCTAAATCGAGATATTCATATGAAAATCATTTTGTATAGTTCAGATTGACTATTTGAACTTTGAAAATGAAGAACCGATCCATAACACGGGGGCGATCCGTGCTATGCATAACACCATAGCCCAACCCTCTTTATATAGAGAGAGATATTAAATCTACCGTGTGCTTAAGCTCATGGAAAGTTTGAGCTTAACTCGAAAAGTACATCAAATCACCTCTAAATTTTGATTTATCATGTTCATTAAATTTTTCATATGAAAATCTTATGGGGGCAAAAATTTAGAGTGTTTTGAATTTTCAAAGTCATTATTTTTAATTTTTGAAAATAATATATAAATATTAAATATTTTATTTTTATTTTTAGAGTTAATTTTTAAAAATTAAAAATAATGACTTAGAAAACTCGAAACATCCTAAATTTTTGCCTTCCACAAGGTTTTCATATGAAAAATTTAATGAACAAAATAAATTAAAAATTATAGATGATTTGATGTATTTTTTAAGTTAAACTCATCGATGTTTTCCGTGAGTTTAAGCACACGATAGATTTACTCTCTTTCTCTCTCTATATATATACACACACACATAGTTAGGCTATGATGCTATGCATAGCACAAATCGCCCCGTACTATGGATCAATTCTTTATTTTAAAAGTTTAAATGATCGATCCAACTGTACAAACTGATATTCATGTGAATATATGGATGTAGATCAAATTTTATATTCTTTACTATTTTTTAAGATAATTAGAAAATCACTTCTTTTAAATGGTTCATAATAACTAAATCAAGTGATTTTTTAATTATCTTAAAAATAGTAAAAAAATATAAAATTTGATCTACATTTAGATATTCATAAAAAATCATTTATATGGTTAGATCGATCATTTAAACTTTTAAAATAAAGAATTGATTCATAATACGGGGGCGATATGTGTTATGCATAGCACCTATATCCCAACTCTCTCTCTATTATATATATAGGAAGGGATCCCTTGACAATCTTGACAATGAATTTTTAAATAAGTATGATTTTTTTTTAAAAATAAAAAAAAATACAGATATATTCTTCTATTTACAGATTGATGGTGATTAACAATTGTCAAGTGATCTCTTCCCTATATATATATATATATATCACATTCCTTTTAATGAGAAAATATATGCAAAAAATACTTGACCTTCCGCAGTGACGGATCTAGGGGCCGGGGCCCTCCTCTTAATTTTTTGAAAATATCCAAAAAATAGATATAATTTCGTAAAAAATTAAATATTTATATATCTGGCCCTCTAAAATTTATCTTTTTATAATGAATGTCTAACTCCTTAAGTCTCATCTCCTTCAAACTAAAATTCTGACTCCGTCATTGACCTCCGATCAATATGTTTACATTTATTCACCATTCCTAGTTAAATTTAAATTTATGAATTAGACTTTTATTTCATCGTTTTTTTTGAAAAAGCCATTATGTAAAATTTCAAAGTAATAATTATCATATGTGAAGTGATCCCTCGTCATCAAATAAGGTCGAGACACACACAAAAAAAAAAGGCAGCTATGGTCCGACCCTATGGAGATGGTTATCAATTAACAATATGTTAAGAATTGGATGAATGAAGGTGGGGATGGCAAGGAGAAAGGACAAAGATGACAGAGATAAATAATAAATAGTAGCCTGTTCTCATCTCATCACATCCATTAGACCTCTTCCATCCCCGCTCTCCCCCCCTTCTCATCCCTCCCCCACTGTAACTCCACAGTGTACATGAGCATAGCCCGACCTTGAGTAGAGGTAAACAACAAAGAATAAACAGTAACAAGCCTCACCACAAATCAGAGACCCAGCCAGAAGCCAAACACCTCTTTGTCCAATAAAAACTACGCATATCAATATATATCTTGAGCCAATGATACAACGAACCATCCAACTCTCATCTCATTTTCTCTGACAGGAGCGAGACAAGCAAATTTTCAAAGGTCAGATCGGTGATATAGAAACGTGAGAAATGGGCACGGGATGGAGAAGAGCACTTTGCACCTCCGTCCGGCGAGATACCACAGCCGGGGACAGCCCCAGCCCTCGGAGTTGCTCCAAAATCTCTTTTTTCTCCAATGCAAGCACGCCACGTGGACTCCGCTGTGGCCCCAAATGCGAGGACGAGGAGGAGAAGGTCGGAAAGAAGGCGCCCGCTGCTTCGGCGCCGTGCTCGCCCCGGTCCCCATCCAAATTTGCTCTCTTCAAGGCCTCTCTTCTGTCCAGGGTACTTCTATTTTGCTCTGCTTCTTCTCTTTATGTCTTTGTTTTCCATCTTCGTGTTTTGGAGTCTAAATCTGCACCTTTCGGTAATTCCAATCCAAATCCCCATGCTTTTTAGTAATGGTTAATAATTTTAACAATATTGATCGTGTGCTCGCTGTTAAAGGGTATTGGGTTGAGGAAGAGAGATATTATATTCTCTGTTTTTTTAATATACATTTTCTGTGCCTCTTTTTCTCTTTTGCCTTTTCCTCTGTTTTGTCTGAGCTTTATCTTGTCAGAGAAATCTATGTAATTATTGTAGGACCAATACTTTTCTCTTTTTCTTTTTTGACATTTGGGATATTAGATTTGCCTGTTGCAGGAACTAAACATACAAATATGAGAAAATTGGATTTTGCTTGTGCCAGAATAATATCTAGATCTAGCTGACAATTTTGGTTGATATTAAATTAGCCATCTTTTGTCTTTCAGGGTAGATGTGGTGTTTGTGATCAGAGTGTGAAGAGTAAGTCTAGCGGAAACATGGCGGTTTTCACGGCAGAGTGTGGACATGCATTCCACTTTCCATGTATCTCCACTTACATGCGATCGAATCCACTTTCCTGCCCGGTATGCTCGGCTGCCTGGCAACGATCTCCTTTTCTCTCGACTCTCCGCCTACACCAACCCAACTCTCCTTTAGATACTGCCACAAAACCAAAACATCAACTTTTTGACGATAATGCTGAAAATCGAACTCCTAGAAAAGAGAACTCCAAGCCCGTAGCTTCAAATGCAAAATACAAGGTTTATAATGACGATGAACCCCTGCTTACCAAATCGAGGGTCAATCATGGTGGATTCAACCCCATTCCTGAAGCAAATGAAGATGCTGAGCTTGAATTGGAATCCGAATTAGGAGATACCAACTTTGGATTATCCATTGGTGTTTCACCAGAGGCTGCCCTGGTTTCGACTGGCCGTAAACATGCTAAATACGTGGTGTCAATCAAGGTAAAAGCACCTCCACTTGCAAAATCGAACCATGTGAGGCCTGCCCCAGTCGACCTGGTAACTGTCTTAGATGTTGGGCAGGGTATGACTGCAGAGAAATTGCAAATGCTGAAACGGGCTGTGCGACTTGTTATAGCATCTCTTGGACCATCTGATAGGTTATCTTTTGTTGCCTTCTCTGGCACAGCCGCAAAGCGATTACTCCCTTTGCGGCGCATGTCAAGACAGGGGCAACGCTCTGCCCGGAGTATTGTTGATCGATTGGTTGTGGCGGCTCGCAATGCACCTGGTGTTGTTACTAGCAATGCATGTATTGGCGATGCGCTGAAAAAGGCCACAAAGGTGCTAGAAGACAGGAGGGAGCGTAATCCTGTTGCGACTATTATGCTTCTTTCAGACAGACAGCAAGAGATGAAGAAAGAAAGGGATCATACAACAACACAACAAATGCCAACACCTAAAGCAACTACGCGCTTCACACATTTGGAGATCCCAATCACTGAAGAAACAACAACACCGGGGACCACACCAAGAAAAGAGGATGCCTTTGTAAGGTGTCTGGGGGGGCTTGTCAGTGTTGTGATGCAGAATGTACAGCTACAATTAAACTTCCCTTGTGGTGAGATATTGTCTGTCTATTCATGTGGTGCCGGGCAACAGGCAGTGGCATTACCAATTAATAGTATAGATCGGGGAGGCAAGGTTATAGCGGTGCTGCTTGGGGATCTCTATGCCGAAGAGGAAAGGGAACTTCTGCTGGAGTTGAGAACCCCGTTCCAACCACAGGATCACATATCTTTGTCAGCAAGGTGTAGTTACTGTGATCCAACTTCCTGCAAAACAATTTCTGGATCGGAGAGACCTCTTTTGTTGCCTCCTCTGGATTGTAACAGCACGTCTATCCATTTGCGTAACCTCTTTGTGGCAACTCGTGCACTGGCTGAATCAAGGAAGCTTGTTGAGTTAATGGACTTTGCAACTGCACAGCGTCTGCTCTCTTCGGCTCGATCCCTTCTGTTGCAGATGCAAATGCAGCCCCGGTCTGGATACACTTCCTTGGACAGGGACCACCTTATTGAAAGGTTGGAATCTGAGATGAAGGATGTGCAGTCTAGGCAGCGGGAGGTGCAGCAGGATCCGCTTACTCCATCATGTCAGTCACTGAGGATGCGAAGGAGAGATGAGGTAGTAAACGTTGCTGCTGCTGATGCACTGACGCCAACATCAGCATGGCGGGCCGCAGAACAGCTAGCCAAGGTGGCAATAATGAGAAAGTCTTTGAATAGAGTTAGTGATCTTCATGGCTTCGAGAACGCCCGGTTCTGAGTATGCATCTCTGACTCAGAAATGGCGAGGCGCAGGAACTTTCCCGTCTTAAATACCGTTTCTCTCCGTTCTTCTTCGCCCCCTAGGTGTATGGCTCTTTTCCCCACTTTTTGATTACATTTGATCAAATCCTTTGACATGGAAATTAGAAATTATCTGAGTGGCAGAGTGGGTAAGGCTTCTTTGTAGAAAAAATAGCCAGATCTATTTTGATTTTATTTTCTGTTAGGTTCTTGTACATCTCATCTGGATTTGAAGCACTGTTTATTTAAAGAAAAAAAATTACTGGCTTTTGTTGTGTTGTGGTGTGCAATTTGCAATCGTGATCAGATTATCTCTCACAGTGTAAAATGCTTGTTGCGACAGATCAATGATAAAATCCCTTTTGCATCTAGAGCACATTCTCTGATCAATATTGATGCTACTATTACCTCTTGTGAGCTATACACACTGACACTGTGGACATTTTCTCAAAGATATATCTATATTTACTACAACTCAATTTTAAAGTTCGTTTTGATTTCATAGGCATGCCAATATGCTATATGCACCGAGCCAACAGTTCATATCAATAATGCTTAACAGAAACAATATATTATCGACAAATAAATGAAATCCCGGACCCACATATATTAAGAAATAAAGAAGACTGGTCAACATCTGATTAGTTAATTGATGCCATTCCAACACATCACCTGCTCTCCATTAAACTTATCTATTACTTGCAAGTACGAACTATTTAAACTTTTGGCATCTTATTATCTTAAGAGGAATTTACTAAGCATTCATGTTACATGGCATTGTTTCTTTCTCCTTTTCCCATCCTTACGAAAATTATTGTTTACTCCTTCCGCTGACTAGAACATTGACAGCACTATGAACATTACTCTGAGAAGCCATGGAAAAAAAAATAAACGGTAAAAGACGAGATAATCTTATTTAAACAAAAGAATATATTTTAAATGAAATATTAGATTATGAACAATTACAACAACCCAAACACCCTTCTTGCAATCCTTGACAGAGGCTCTTTTGTATCAAGTCTGGAATGCGTTGCAAAATTTACATCTCTGGTCCCTTCAACTTGCTCAGTAGAAAGAGAAGGATCCACAAAACCTTCCATTGTTTTATCCAGCTTACAATGTAAAACACTTTCATCAGAATCCGCTTTTAAATTTGCTGAAAGGTCCTGGATGTCCTGGTTATTATTACACTGAGAACTCATAACCATCTCTAATTTATCACCATGATGCAATTGATTTAAAGTTCTCCATGTAACTGCATCAGGTTTCAAACCATTCCTTCTCATATGGTTTAAAATGAGGTATGCCTTTCTCTTTAGCCCCTTCTTACAAGCATAATCAATCAATATGTTGTAATTAACAACCCCAGGTTTGATCCCATTGTCAACCAATTTGTTCATAAAATCACATGCTTGGTTAAATTTCTCTCCCCGGCAGAAGCCCCCAAGCACTGCTGCGTAAACAAACTCATCATGCTTTTCTGAAGGCCATACAACATCATTCCAAAATCTCTCAGCCTCTTCTACCCGATCAGCCTCAAAAAAACCCTTTATTATATATGTATAAGTCAAGCTATCACAAGGAACCCTTTTTTTGAGCATTTCCTCAAACACCTCCCATGCGTTTTCAACCTTATTTAAGTCAAATAAGCCCTTTATGACAGCATTGTAGGTTACTGTATTTGGTGCACAGCTATGCTTCTGTGCCATATTGTGTAACATATCAAGCGCCTCATCAGACTGACCAGCATCCAGTAATCCACGGATGACCGTGGTAAAAGTGACTACATCTGGTACACACGAGGGGAATGTACCCTCAATCATATCATGCATTATTTTTCTTGTTTCATCGACCTTGCCAACCTTACAAAACCCGTGAATAATAGTATTTAGGGTCATGGTGTCAGGTGGACATTGCTTCTCAAGCATCCTAACAAGTACATCAAGCTGTTCACTAGGGTTCTGGACAACATGCAATGCACTGAGAAATATATTGTACCAACGTGTCTTTGTCTCTGTATCAATCTCTCTCCCTAACATGATCTCTAGAACATCCTTTGCCTTGGAAACATCATTTTCTCTACATAGTGACTCCACAAGTGCTTTATAGGTCACCTCTGGAAGTGTGTACCCAAATTTGTCTCCTTCTTTCAATAGCTGGTATGCCCTCGTGCAATCTCCACTGAGACAAAGCCCATGAATTATACAATTGTAGCAGACTGAACTTGGTTTAAGACCTCTCTTAGTCATTATCAGAACTATTTTTATGGCACCGTGGTGCTGACCATACTGGCACAAGGAATCAATAATTTCACTGTATGCAAACTCTTTCGTTATGCAATCTCCTTGGGGCATCTCTTCAGCTATTAGAAAGACCTCATGAAAGAGAGCCTCATGACATAGGCATTGTATCAGATTTGCAAAAGCCGCATTTCTCACTGACTCTTCTTCTCCTCTTTCTTCCTTCTCCTTTTGCATTTCTAACCAGAATTGTTCCAGCAACGTCCTAGCCTCTGACAGATGGGCTCTTTTCTTCAGTGCTGCCTTAATCAGGGTACTCCATGTAAGTGAATTGGGGGGAAGGTTCCGTTCAAGCATTTCATCGAACAGGTGGCGTGCAGCAGCAAATTCTCCTAGACATGCATACCCATTTAATACAATAGTATATGTGACTGTGTCAGGGGATGGTCCAGTACAGTGCAATCGAAGGACAAGGGAGTGTGCATGACCAAGGTATCGATCAGAAAGGAGGTGAATTAGTTTATTGAACGCGGAAAGAGAGATAGAAGAGAGGGGTTTGACATGGGAGAGGCGGAGAAGGAGGCGAAGTGTCAGCAGCGGAGAGTTGGATTTGAGGAGAGCGGAGATGAGAGCATTGTAGGCTTGGTTGGTGTAAAGCGGGGAGGAAGACAGTAGGAGGAGAAGGCGGTGGTGCGCCTCTTCAGATCGGCCAGTGGAGCAGAGGGTTTGAATGAAGTGCAAGACAGAGGCAGGGTTGGGTCGGTGGTTTGTGCAAAGGGATAGCTTCTGGTCGTGTGAGGCGAGTGTATTTGGCACCGACGACAGAGCTGAGAAGCGACGATGTGGTAATGGCGGAGCCGAAAGAATAGAGGCGGTGCATAGGCGGAGAGAAATGTAAAGGGCGGAGGAGAGGACTGGTAACCGCACCAGCATCAGCATGAAGGAAGATTATTGCTGAACAGCGTAGAGTCTATTCCCTAGTTCTCAGATTTAGAACTGCTGCTTCCTAACGGAGCCGTTGAAGAGAGAATCAGATAACCACGCCATGGCTAAGAGGCAGAAGCTAGCCTTGAGCTTCTGATCGGCTGCCAATCCCATGGACGCAACTGGTTCGAGTGCATGAAAAGCAATGAATAGAATGGAGGGTTTGAACTTTGAATGGTTCGAGTGCATGAAAAGCAATCTAGCAAGCGAGATTATGATCGCTCGATTGTTATTTTAGTTCTCAAATAAGTTCACAATTTTTTTAAAATTAAATGTAAAAATATTATTAGTAACAACTGTCAAAATAACTATTGTCAATTGATCTGCCAATTCTCAAATAAGTCCAAGAGAATCAGCTCTGCTGCCTGCCACAGGCCCACAGTTACCAACTTACCAATTACCATCTACCGATAGACCAATGACATCTAACAAAGTTTATCATTCGTTAATACACGAGAGAGAGATTTTTGAATAATAGGTTCATTTCTACATTAAAATTTTATTAACTAAGAAAAAAGGTTTTATAAGACAAGGATTTACAGTCAATTTTGCGCCTGAGATACACATCTCAACTTTATTAAGACTACATTTTTATTAAATTTATCAACCATTTGTATTAAAACACGTAGGGGAACTGGAGCTTATATTACCTACATGCAATCAATGACCATTACTGCATATTCATATTCTGTCACTGATATTAATATTATTCATTACTGACCTGTAATTGTTCAACAGACAAATGTATGGCTGTAAAAGCTATATTATTTGACTGTACATCTCCTTGGGAGAGAATTATAACGTATATCAGGCAGGGAAGAGAGTAGTTCTAAAGCCATCGGATCTATTTTGATTTAATTATGAATTTAATCCGTACGATCAAATAATGTATGAATCTCAAAGCAATACAAAAATTTAAAGTATGAATTTATAAATATTCAACGGTAGATGTATCCATCGAACTAAAGATAGGTCTGATGCCTATTAGTTCTCCCTCATTTAACGGGTCAATCAGCATAAGTACGTTACTAGTCAGGGAAGAGCATCTGCTGCTCTTTAAACGGATGAAAAACACTGAAAAACAAATGCGACTGAGGGATTTTATCTCCAAAATTTTCTATCCAGTAGAAGAAAGAACATACAGGAACATGATCAGCATTCCTGCTTGCAATATGTGAATTATAATTCACAGATTTAAAATGAAAAGCATGTTAGGATTTTTTTTATGGCCGTGATCCTCTAGTGAACCTCTAATCATAAATTGGATTACGTTGATTCATGTTGTCTATCTTCCAGAGAGACACAACCCCGTTGATCACCAAACTCATTTAGCCTTCTAGTAATCTTCCTCTAATCCGATAGAGTGACTGAGAGGACTAGCGCAAATAGTTTTCGTCTCTTCTGGAACTCTGTCTTATAGAGATGAATTTCTATTGGAAAACAAAATGATGCTAGAAAATGGAGAATGATGAATTGTTTCGAAAACTAACAGTTTTCTTGTATATAATGGACGCACATAACTGAGAGTAGTTATTTTTTAGCGGGTCCATATCAGATCCAAATTTCTTTTAACGGGTTCGCTGCTTAATCAAAAAACTGTCTATAGTTGTGTTCTCCAGGGACCAATAACATAATTATATTATTATCAAACTTTATATAATTTAGTCCATCACTAAATTGTAAAGTTATTAATACACATTTTACATATTAAAGGGTCCACTCCTCATGACACATATTAAACCCGATTAATAATACATAATTTGATCACTTCATAATGGGTATAATTTGACAGTCCATTATATAATATATATTTATTACATATAAGCCCATATATGTTGTAATTAATAACAATTAATTTCAATAATCTCCCACTTGGGCTATATATATCTATATATATATATATATATATATATACATACATACATTGAATTGAGTACTCTTAACTGTGCTGCCTTAACCTTTTGTGTCATCATTCAATTTTGTCCATCAATAATATTTATAAGAACTTATATAGTATTTGTCTCATAAAGCGAAACTAAACTAACACAAATCACGATATAAACATAACTGAATGACATTAATCATGAAGGAGATGTGTAGTTTGAAAATTATATGCAATGTGATCCACATACATATTTTCAATTTGGTCACCTTAATTAATCTGAATTTGTGATCAATCATAAACTCAGAGTGTATATAAAACTGAATAATTACATGATACATATGAAATAACAGAATATCATATAAGAACAACTGCATGATATGAAATATAAGTATAAACTCCTACTCAATCTAATAATCCTCTGTAACATATATACCCATATGAGCGACATACTCATGAAACTGTTTGGGTATCAATCCCTTAATCAGTAGATCTGCTAGCATGAAAGTTATACCAATATGCTCAATACTTATAAGTCCACTCTGAACTCTCTCCCGTTGGGTTTTGGAATGCCCAAAACCCATTAATGCTCAAGCTGCAGAAAGACCATATTACAAAAATTTTACTTCTACTTAAGTTAGGGATTAAAGTATGTCGGATAATTACTGATAGATACAGACATTTAATCCTTTACAAAAGACGGTAAAATATTATTTTACTTCTAACTTAAGCTTAGGGTTAAAGTGGTGTGCGACTCTTTTTCGCGCCTCTCACCGCACTGAAAAAGGAACTGGACGATGAATTGCGGAAGAAGGACATGGAGATCCCTCTAAGTGTGCATTGGAGTATATTTATATGAATTTGGCATGCACATTTAAAGGTTTTTTAGAGATTGTGGGGTCTTTAAGATTCCAATGGGCGCAAGTTAGAAGGAACTGGACGATGAATAAGCTACACCAAATCAGACTACTTTCTCTCTCTCGGTATACGATTGTTTCAGAATTTACGGGATCGGTGAATAGTATTTTTACGAAAGTTGCGGTATTTCTGCACATTTGTGAAACAGAATAACTACGAGTCGTGAATAGTACTATTTCATCTTTTTCTCGGTAAATAGTGTTTTTGTGAGAAAACGTGGTTTACGGTATTTATGGAAAAAGAAATAAGCCGCTCTCTGGTCAGTCCTGGTGGATAACCTACAGAGGCATCAAACATTTGGTGCTCCAAGACAAGCCGATTTTCATTCCAATTGAAATTTGGAAGCGAGGTATAACATCTTATATTAATCTATTTAATTGTTAAGTAGATTAATATTTTAGAAATCAATCATGGAGTAGATCAATAAAGGTTTAAAGATGTATGTATCTCTCGGTAATCATCCGACATACCACTTTAATCCTAAGCTTAAGTTAGAAGTAAAATAATATTTTATCGTCTTTTGTTAAGGATTAAATGTTTGTATCTCTCGATAATTATCCGACATACTTTAATCCCTAACTTAAGTGGAAGTAAAATTTGTTCTACGGTCTTTTCGCGGCTTGAGTATTAATGAGATTTGGGCATTCCAAAACCCAACTGATTGTGCCTAAAAAATAGATTAAAACTCCCAATCTCATATTTAATTTTATTGCATATGTATGTTTATCTTTTGGATTTGATTCTACTTTGGTATGTTGCTTATTTCAGGGATATCAAGCCAAAAATATGCGGAATCAGGTACTGGACTGAGCTTTTACGCCAACCGACGAACCACGGGACCAGCTAAAGTCGCATGCTGCATCTACATAGAGCATACGACCCATATGCACATACATACATGCTGTATGAGCTCTATTCGGAAGAGATCTCCAAAGATGGTAGTGATTTAATGCCATGATTCCCTTCCAACTTGGCTGATACCCTCTTATATATTCCACCCAGCAGCCTAGGGTTGGGGAGCTTCATTTTGGCCACCATCTACACCTCTTTCATCTCTTCCACTCCATCTCCACAAATCCTAGCCATCGGTCAATCTCAAAGGCGGTCCGAGACATCGGTGGCTCGGAGTCCCAAGAGGAGGCAGAAGAACGAAGCAGAAGACTAGCACAAGGCAGCATCCATAGTTTGATTATATTTTTTTATTGTATTATCTGTTGTTTAGATATATTCTGTACGATGTGTTTTGTCTTAGCTCTTTGTATCTTTACTGCATTTTTATATGCCGCAATGAGCGGCTAAGTACTTTAGTTTTTAGGGATCTGAGATGTAAAACTCGAATTATGAATATTTATTAAAAAATATTTTGAATCAATGATTGTGATTGTTATGATGTGTACTATTGCCAAATTATTTGTCTGATCTGTTTGTCCAACCGTTAGGATTATGTCTTGAGCCGAGACCAGGCTCTTGCACCGTACAAGGTTCGGCAGTTTGTCAAAGAGTTCTTTCTAAGTACAGTAGGTAGATCCGAAACTCGAAAGGATAAATTAGGTTGTACCGAATGGTTAAACCTCCGCTCAGATCAAGAGATCTGAGCATGCCTATAGAAAACCATGCACTCAATCTAAGTGATCTAAGCCGAGAAACGACAGTTGAGACTTAAGAAACTTAGGAATTCCGTCTGACCATACTCTAACTAGCGGGCCAAGAAGCGACAATTGAGGTTCGTTGACCAGGTAGTGCCAGTTAGGGTTCGCGCAACTAGAGAAAAACCGGTCTTTAGGAATAGTCGTGACTTGTCTTAGTCCATACGGACCGTATGCACTTGCATATGGGTCGTATGGTCCAGCTCTGAGTGGATCTGACCTGTGTCTCTAAGAACTATTATTTTATAAAAACTAAAACACAAAAATATTTAGTTACTATTTTTCTGCTTAATCTGTTTTTAATTTATAATAAAAAATCAGAACAAACCCCCCTTTTTTATTTATTTGCACATCTAGAGACCCGAGCGATGTAAACTCAGCAATTACCTCCTTCCTTGTGGATCGACCCCCTTACTATATCAACGTAAGCCGTACGCTTGCGGCCGAACCAAAGTAGCGTAAGAGTATTATAAATTTTAAAAGTTGGTACAGCCCCGCGCTGACATCAAATTTGTTGGCGCCATTGTCGGGGAAGGTAGCGCAATTGCTAAGTTTATTTTGCTTTTGTATCTAGATTTTTTTTTATTTTTTTCTTTTTTTCCCTCTATTTCAGGATAAAAACTCGAAAGACTCCCTTCTATTGGAGATTACCAGTTGAGAAGCAGAGAGATAACACCGAGCACATCATGTTATTCTCCTGATTCAGACAAATTTCGAGGCCCGACAAGTACCATGAATAACCTACCTGAAGGTCATCAAGCCGGTGATGGTGAGAATCAAGGCTGAGGTGTAGAAGAGGATGGACCCTTCGTGCCAAGGGAATTGTTGGACTATGCAACACCACGAGCAATAGGTGTTAGAGGCCCGATCATACTTCGACGTCTAGTAGGTGACCCACCCAGTTATGACGCGAGCACAATTAGCTTCCTCCAGAATAACTGCTATTATGGGATGGAGTACGAGGACCCATATGATTACATCAGAACATTCCTGCAATGCTTGAGAGCAGTCCAACTAAACAGAGCTTTCGAGGACTACATCAGGTTAGTTCTTTTCCCATTTAACTGAAAGACAGAGAGAATAGATGACTTAACTCTCTCCCCAGAGACTCAGTTGGTACATGGGCCAACCTCTCTAATCTTTTCTTAAGCAAATTCTTTCCTGACAAAAGGACGCTAAGATTAGGGCACAAATCTCAGTATTTAGGCAGCGGACCGGTGAGTCTATGAGTGAGGTATGGGAAAGGTACAGGAAATTATTAAATTCATGACCACATCATAATATTCCTGTATGGATAATACTAGAGGGTTTTTATCAAAGTCTGACGGATAACAATCGCACGCTTGTGAACTCGGTGGTGGGTGGCTACTGCATACAAATGGAGCCCGATGAGGCATTGAGGTTTTTTAACCGACTTGCGGCACAAGAACAGTGGATGGATCATGATCGCCGCAAACAAGACGACAGAGGTAGGCTATAACTTGACCAATTCTCTACACTCTCAGCGAGAGTTGATGCCTTACAGACACAACGCCGGCAAAGTAAACAAGTAAAAGCGAACCAGAACGTTCAATTAACGTCTTATGATTTTTGCGGAGATGAAAGCCACAACTATCAGGAGTGTCCTTCAACACAACCAGATGAAGGGGCGGGACAAGTCAACTCGGTCATCAACCAGCCTCCATTCATGTCAAACCCACTTTATGAACCATATCCAGAAGATTCGCCTGAATTCCAAAAGTGGGTGCAAGAACGACTAAATTCAAGGAATTATAAGAACTACAATCAGAACCCGTATCTAAACAATCAATGGGATTGTCAGTTCCAGCTATCTTTTCTGAGTGGTAACCAAAACTTTTATCAGAATATCTCATTCCTGAATCATAGTAGTAGACCTCATCTCAACCGACCGAGACCTCCTTACATTGCCTCAGCTATCTAAATAAGGGCAAGAGAAGATAAACCATATTATACAAAAGCAGTTGCAGGCTATCAGCACACAGCTCATGGAGCTCAATGTAAAAGAACAAGAAGTCAAAACGATAAGCCCATAATGCCTTCTGTAAACGGTTATCCCAGTCTCGTTGATTGCCGTCTACAGTCTTCTTCATAATATTAATTAGGGTTTTGTTGAAGGCTTCGAAAGTTCAATTGACTACTTGACAATCATGAATTGAATGTTTTAAGCTTAACTCTAGAGAAAGAAATGCTGAGAAATACTGATTAAACTGATGAACACTTCTAATTACCTTTAGATCCAAAATAGTAGCTCAAATTGAGTAGATTTCTTGTTAAGTCTCGCAAACTCTCTCTCTCTACACTGAGTGACCAATGGTGAGTGTATGTGAGTGTGTTCTCTCTCTTAATTGCTCAATTTATAGATTGCTCTTGCTAAAACAAGAACTCCTCCTCCTATGTAATTGTCTTTTTTTTAACTGATTTTTTAATTGGCTTATATAGGCTAGAACCAGCCACTCTCTTGATTGTGATTGGTTGAATGCTTCTCACTTGGATTGCCAGCTTGGATAGATATCATGCCTTCATTTCGATTGCTTGAACGGCTGTGATGGATTTGTGTTTCTTCCCTAACCGTTTTCTGTTATTGCTTTGACTGTGCCGCTATTTCATTGACTTCAACTCTCAACTGCTCGTGTGTTTCAACTGGAAAGTGGGACCAGGGGCTGCTAACCATTATTTAAACCCTCTACTTTAAACCCTCTACGGTTAGTTTGAACACCATTTCATTCATTTGTCAGTTCTAATTTCTCTGAGCTCTCTTCTGTCCCGATCTCAACTCTTGGCCAAATTAGCATCTTGCACACTCAATTGCTTCATCAATTCTCTTCCATTGGCATCGCCTTTCCTCAAAGAAGCTACCTTGCAACTCAATTTGATCTCTAGAGCACCAATTAGACCTTCTCTCCTTAGCTCGATTTCAGGTACTAACTCAACTTCACCTTCTATTCACCTCATCTTCTCAATTAATGTGGTAGAATCTTCTACTTCATCACCTGATCATTGCTACTCTCTCAGATCGCCTTCAGTCATGGTGAGGCGCCAGGGGAAGAGAAGAATGTGAACTGCATCAGACTCGGGCAATGGCGAGAAAAAAAAGGAGGGAGAAAACTCCTTCTCACATGTGAATGTGTCTAGCACACGTGAACCAAAGCGCAAAAGAGGAGAGGAGCAGCGATTTAGAGCCCATGCACCAGGTTTATCTTTCTCTCATTTTTCTTTTAAATTTGGTTGTGTTAAATTGAATGAGTAGGCTAAATAGACTTGGCTCACAGCTTAACCATGCGCCTCTGCTTGTGTTCCTGAGCACTGGGCCCCATTGTCAGGTGTTAATAGGTTTAAGAGTGGTTATGTCAGCATCTTAGAGTTAATCATGCTGATATGGCAGATTTCTATAGGTTGTTTCGTCTGATTTGGCAGTGTTTGTATTAACCTCCTTGTTATAGTTGTTAATCTCTACTGACTGTGCACTATCCTATGAGTGACACATGGCACATGATGGGGCCCACATGTGATGTCTTGGCCCAATGGCCTGCAACTGGGTGTTCAGTTGTTATAATTCAAATGGTGAGGTGGCCTTGTTATCAGCTGCCATGTGACAACAGTGAGCTAACATGGCGTGTTGTGACACTGCCATGTGGCCTGATATGGTGATGTGGTTGATGATGTGGACTAATAGGTGAATGCCACGTGGCATATTGTGGGGCCCACTTCTAGTTGGATTCTGCCATGGTGGGGCCCATCTATGCTGACATGGACCAATAGGGTTATGACACGTGGCGTGTTGCTTGCTGACTTGGCCCACTCTGGTGTTGCCACGTGGCACGCCTCTCTCCTCTTCTATTTTATATTCTTTGTACTTCTTACACCCAGTTTGTACCCAAGACTGATGTTGTCCCCAAGTTGTACCCAGAGCTGACTTGATCGAATCTCAGCCCTTGATCTGCTTATTTAATCTCTTTTATCTTCTCTGAATTTATTTTAATAGCTTCACTTATCCAAAAATCATGAAATTTTCACCAAAAATCCCTAAATTCATGATGATCACTCTTGTAATTTTTAATTCTACTTTTTCCCCTGCTTCCTTATTCTAATAATTATTTTGCTTAGAAAACCCTATTTTCTTCTTTGGATTAATCCCAATTTTTCAATTATAGCTCAGTGTCTCTGTCAAATAAATTTCCTTGCAGAAACCACCCTAATTAAGCATCAATTAGACTTATATTGATGTTCATTAGGGTTTGATTTGATCAACAGTTGATTACTTATCAATCCATGTTCATGAAAGTGATTTGGTCAATAGCTGATTACTTGTCAACAATTGACACAAACCTTGGCTTGATCAGGTGTTTGCAACATTGGCACCTGGTCATCCTTGAATCACATTGAAATTTCTTGTGATTGGTTGTATCAAAATACTGACTTGGCATTGACACAGTTCTTTATTGTACAAAGATTATATTGCTCAAGCTCTTAGGGTTTGTTTTTGAGAATTGATTTTTAGGGTTTGATCTTGACTTCTTTGATGTCTATCACTGAGGTGTGGGACCCACCTGTCAGTGAACAATAATCAAATGGATGACCCATCAGGAGATTTTTTTCTCCTGAATCTCCTGAGGGTCATCCACCTCGAATGAATAGGAGATGACAAGGCTTTTATACCCTCGACCCTTTTTTCAGAATTTCCTTGTGGGACAAATAAACTTTTTTCGGGACTCAGCAGCGACTTCTTCTGACTGGTGGACCCTCTCTTCTTGCCTTTCTCTCCTCTTTCTTATGATTTATTACTGATAATTGATATTTATCCTTAATTGTCCAGCTGCTTCATCCTTGAGATTTCTCAAGGGTAAACAGTTGTATTCTCTGTTATTTAGATATATTTTGTAGGATATCTTTTGTCTTAGCTCTTTGTATCTTTACTGCATTTTTATATGCTGCAATGAGTGGCTAAGTACTTTAGTTTTTAGGGATCTGGGATGTGAAACTCATATTATGAATATTTATTAAAAATTATTTTGAATCAATGGTTGTGATTGTTATTTTGTGTACTATTGCCAAATTACTTGTCTGATCTGTTTGTCCAACCGTTAGGATTAGGTCTTGAGCCGAGGCCAGACTCTTGCACCGTACAAGGTTCGGCAATTTGTCAAAGAGTTTTTTTCTAAGTACAGTAGGTAGATCCGAGACCCAAAAGGATAGATCGGGTTGTACCCGAAAGGTTGAACCTCCGCTCAGATCAAGAGATCTGAGCGTGCCTATAGGAAACCATGCACTCAATCTAGGTGATTTAAGCCGAGAAGCGACAATTGAGCCTTAAGGAACTTAGAAATTTCATCTGACCATACTCTAACTAGCGGGCCAAGAAGCGACAATCGAGGTTCGCTGACCGGGTAGTGGCCAGTTAGGGTTTGCGCAACCAGAGAAGAAACTAGTCTTTAGGAATAGTCGTGACTTGTCTGAGTCCATAAGGATCGTATGCACTTGCATACGGGTTGTATGTATTAGTTTTATGTCCTAGGAGCCAATCAAATATTGATGGCTTTATATTTTATTCATGCATTGGATGATTTTATCATTTTGTTCCTTGAGTATTTTATTATAAATAGACCATTTGGGTTGATGACTTGGAATTGCAGAACTCTATTAAATAAATTAATAAATAATAAATACTCTAAATGTCCCTAATCAAGATAATTAGCAGGAACACTAATTATCGGAGAAGACTAGTATGTGGATTGAAAGATGATCAGGTTCTGCAGATCATACGATAAGTCGTTATCAATTTAATCACATAAATAGCTAATAGCGATTAGTTTATTGGACATGACCCAAATGAAACAATGAATGGATTGTGTTTGTGTCATCATTTTGTTTCATTAGTATTTTGAATTCTATGTATGAGATGGTTCATCTTTTTCACATAAAGATTGATCATAGTGAGTATTTTCTAACGCTGATCGTAACAGGCAGTCATAAGGATCATGCTTCTTTGTTCATGAATTATGTAGGAATAAAATTATTCCTCAAGAATACTATGTCCCTCATAATGAGTGATGATATCTTTGGGCCCCTTGATGAAGTATGATTGTAAGCATGCAATATATATAATTAAGTGATTAATTATATACAATCAGCTTTGGATCAAGAAATGAATAAATCACAAGGATGACACATTCCTACCTTGGATTATTCTTGATATCATGTGACATAAGAATTAACACAACAAGAAATATATTTTCTTGTATAGGATCGTAATATTGTAATATAGATATTATCTGTGTCAATTGGGTAGTCATAATGTGTTGCTAGATACCGCTTACGACTTGTAGAATTAAAAGGAATTTTATTTCTACCGCCAACATAACATAGATCCTCCCGGGTCACACCACATAGGCTCTTAACTAACGTGACAAAATTCAGTCATAGAGATGACAACCTTAATCACTAATATGTATAACATATTATAATATGAGAAATTAATTATTTGGGTCATAATAATTAATTGGATTAATTGAGCCACAAATAATATATTGTTTGGGCCATAATAATTAATAGGACTAATTTGGCCACAAAACAATATGGCCCATTGAAAGGGGCTGCCATGAGAAGAGAGAGAAAGACAAAAGTTATTTGATTATATGAAAAGCAACAAATATGGTTGTATAAAAAGTTACAATAGCAATTAACCTTTTATCAAAAGTTGAAAAAGGTGTAACTTTTTATTAATGAAAATATTTTGAAAGATCTCAAAATATGGGGATATAACCCCTTGGCTGTCCACCTCTCTCTCTCTCTCATTTTTCTTCTTCTTGTTCTCTTATTTCTTGTTCTCATATGTTGAGAAAAATTCAGAAAATTAAAGAGTTAATTTTGAAGGGTTGAAACCTTGATTAAGGAAAATACTAATTTGTTCTACTAGCATAGAACTATTAGTAGTTAGTTAATCCTAGATGGATACTTGGAGAGGCGTCATTCTTTTGGCGATCGGGAAGATAGGAGAAGAGCTCGCAACCACCATCCTTGGAAGTCTACACCTTCGATTACGATATCGAAGGAGGTATGAGCTTCTCAACCCCTTTTCGGTTTAGTATCAACTAGATAACAATGGATCCTTGGTTGTTGCTTGTAAAATTTTTGAAATTTATACCATATGCATAACCTAAAATCCTTACAATTGGTATCAGAGGTAAGGACGTTTTTTAGTTGATTTTTAGCCTATTTATGTATATTTGATACATAGAAATGTTATTTGGATAATCTATTTGCTTGTATTCCTTGGCTTGTTTTTTTTATTTGGATTTTACAACAAGTTTGAGGTCTCTTTTGTAAAAAAATTTCAAACAGAAAATTCTTGAAAATTTTCTTGACTATTCTATTTCATAGACTATCATTTTTTACCATAAATGATTAGTCTATTTGATAGAATATTTATTTGATGCATGAGTTGCATTTTGGAGTTACCCGATTGGAGAAAATGTTGTTTCTTTTGATCGAACGGTAAAATATTTTTAAAAATAAATCTATCCATTAAATAGTAATACAATCTCTCATCCAAAATTTGTTTATAATGTCTAAAGTAGAACAAAATTTATTTCATGAATTTTGGACGAATTTTAAATGTGATTCGATGAGAAACCGTTTCAGCCGTTGTGCTGGAAACAACACTGGGTCCCTTGTTGTGACCCAAGTTTGGCTTAGTTCGGTTTAGAATTACTTGAAATCCTTTTGAGTGATTGTTATACTGTTGTTATAGTAATAGTTTAGACTAAACAAAGTACGGATGGATTTATGAATAAAATCTAAAAGTGGTAGATGATAAGGTTGTTTTAGCTTAAGGCTGAGACCTTTTTTATTTTTGTTTTACCTCTGGGATTGAAATCTATCAAAACTGTTTTAATGGGTATATATACATGTCTAAAGGAGTCCATGTGAATTTTTTGAGATTTTTTAGGCACCGAAAATGTTCGGGTACTTTTTCAAAAAGTTTGCATATTGACCAAGTCAAGTTAAATTAGATTTATTAATATCATTGTAAGTTAAGAGTTAAAAAAATGATATTATAATCATTTTTTTCTGTTGAAATAAAAGAAATTAATTTTGAAGTGTCAAAATTTAAGACTAGGGTTTAAATAATCAAATTAGTTGATGTTTTGCAAAGCTTGTTTGAGTGATTGCGATTTCTCGATTTAAATATTCGTAAAATTGCATTAAAATTTTGTTTACTCTTACTTGTTGTTGACAAAAGTATTTTAAACCTATTTACAAAAGGAGAATGACAAGCAAATAGATTTAGAACCAAATAATGAATAAGGGGCAAATAAAGTAGCATGTGCATGGTGTATGTGCTAACTTGTTTTTGTAGGTGGATTGTGGGTTTGTATGGCTCATGATTATCAATGCCTTGTGTGTTGTATGAATGTTGTGTGAATGTTTGTAATGCGGCCTAAGGTGTCATTGATTATTAATTAGATTAATTTAATTATGGCAAAGTATGTTAGATTGCCATTGATGTATTATTTCATTCATGGCTTGCATGCCACCTAGGATTTAGGATTGGGGAATTCTAAAATGTAAATTTTTATTTTATTTTAGAATAAGTTCTAAATATAGAATAGAAATGGATGGGTGTTAGTAGCTTAGAAAATATTTCTTTCATGGAGATGATCGAAGAAGCTACAATATGCAAGCGGGAGCCATACAAGCTCACGAAGCATGTGTTATGATTTGAGATGCTTATTTATTTTATGTGTTGTATGATTGAGTATCATAGGATAGGTATGGGTGTATGTTGAAATGACTACAAAAAAAAACACATAAAATGTCAAGTCCCATAAAATATCAAGTGTGAATACCCTCCCTACTCCATCCTTTTCAAATCATCGATCGTATTTCAACGGGACCTACTCAGTAGGAGTTGTTTGCTATCTTTGGGAGTTGAGGGATACGTCCGACGTATCATGATCAAATAGAGAAAGGTTAGCTTGACAAGGTTATCAAAACAGTTTTGGACCTAGGGGTATAGTTTGTAAATTGTATAAAGATATTAATTACAAACCAAGAGTCATATGGAGATATGATCGGTAAAGTAGTTACCCACCTAAAATAGACTAAATCAAGTTCATGCCGCCGCTGGCTTGTCTTAGTTGAAAATATGGATCTTGGACCTACTACAAAAGGGGACGATTAATTGTAGTGGAAGTTTTATTACTAATAAAACTATACATGAATAAAATAATTAAGACCTTTACTTTGAATATTTATAGATTATGGCAAATCAATCTTTTTCGCTGCGTTCGATCTTAGAAAAAGAAAAACTCACCTCCAACGGTTCCAATTATATTGATTGGCACCGTAACCTTAGAATTGTTCTGAGGCAAGAGAAGAAAGAATATGTCCTATCCACTCCAGTTCCTCTGCCTCCGGGCAACAGGGCCAGCAAGGAGGAACAAGAAGCGTATAACAAGCATTTTGATGATGAGTCAGATGTGAACTGTCTCATCATAGCTGTTATGAGTCCTGAGCTTCAGAAGCGTTTCATGGACTCCGCTTTAGACTCCTGCGAGATCATGGAGCAATTAAGGAATTGTTCCAAAAGAAAGCTCGTGTAGAACGGTGTGAAATCACCAAGGCTCTCGTGGAATGCAAAATGGCTGAAGGTAGCTCTGTAAGCTCTCATGTTATGAAGATGATGAGCTACATGCAACAACTTGAGAAGTTGGATAATCCCGTACCACAAGGGATGGCTATCGATTTTATCATCAACTCTCTCCCACCCGATTATTCGGGTTTTGTCATGAACTTTCACATGAATGATATGGAGAAGAGTCTTGATGAGCTCCATGGGATGCTCAAAATGGCCGAAGAGGACATTAAGAAAAGTGGTCCCAAAGTTGTGCTAAGTGTTAGTGACAAAGGAAAAAGATCAAGAAGAAAAACGCTTACAAAACCAAAAAGGGCAAAGGAAAGGCTCCAGTGAAGAACACAAGTGGTCCTAAAGGAAATCAAAAGTTGAAATCCCCGGCTACTCCTGACACTGAGTGCTTCTATTGCAAGGGAAAGGGACACTGGAAGAGAAACTGTCCAAAGTACCTCGCTGATAAGAAGGCAGGGAACGTCCCTAGCACTTCAGGTATTTTTGTTATTGAAGTCAATATCACTACTTCTAATTCTGAATGGGTATTTGATACCGGATCTTGTGCTCACATTTGTCAAAATGAACAGGCACTAAAGAATAGAAGGCAGTTAAAGAAATGTGAAGTAATGCTACGAGTTGGAAACGGTGCGAATGTGTCCGCCGTTGCCATAGGAAACGTAGAATTAGCTTTACCTAGTGGACTTTTGTTGGAGTTAAAAGATGTTTACTTCATTTCATGTATTTCTCGAAATATTGTATCAATTTCCTTATTAGATTTGGATGGTTATCATTTTACTTTCAAAAACAAATGTTGTTCCTTCTTTAGAAATGATATTTATTTTGGGAGTGCAAATTTATTGAATGGTCTATATATACTTGATATTGAAAGACCTGTTTTGACTTTAGATAATAACAAGAAACAAAAGACCTCACACGAAAGTATGACTCTCATGTGGCATTATCGCTTAGGTCATATAAACGAAAAACGCATTAAAAGACTTCAAAATGTTGGACTCTTAGATCAATTTGGTTTTGAATCAATTGATACATGTGAATCATGTTTATTAGGAAAAATGACCAAAGCGCCTTTTACCAAGAAAGGTGAAAGAGCAAGTGACTTGTTAGGTCTCATACATAGTGATGTTTGTGGACCCATGAGCACTTGTGCAAGAGGAGGTTATCAATACTTCATTACTTTTACTGATGATTATAGTAGATATGGATATATTTACTTAATGAGACATAAATCTGAATCTTTTGAAAAGTTCAAAGAATTCAAAAATGAAGTTGAAAACCAACTAGATAAGAAAATTAAGGTCTTACTATCAGATCGTGGTGGCGAGTACTTAAGTCATGAATTCGGTACATATCTAAAAGAATGTAGAATTGTTTCATAACTCACTCCACCTGGAACACCTCAATGGAATGGTGTTTCCGAAAGGAGAAATCGAACTTTATTAGACATGGTTCGATCAATGATGAGCAAAAATGACTTATTCATTTCTTTTTGGGGTTTTGCGTTAGAAACAGCAGCATTTACACTGAATAGAGTTCCATCAAAATATGTAGATAAAACACCTTATGAGATATGGTTTGGAAAGGTTCCTAATATGTCATTTCTCAAAATTTAGGGTTGTGAAGTATATGTCAAACGAATGATATGTGACAAACTTAGACTCAAATCAGATAAATGTTATTTTGTAGGATACCCTAGGGAAACCAAAGGGTACTACTTCTTTAATCATGTCGAGAATAAAATAGTTATTGCACGACATGGTATATTTTTAGAAAAAGAGTTTCTTGCAAGGAGAAGTAGTGAAAATAATGTGAACATTGAGGATGTTCAAGAAACATCAAATATTGGTGATTCAACATTAGATGTTATGTCAAGTGGGAGTGAGACTATATCAAATGTACAAAATGTTGTACAAGAGAGTCAAGAACAACCTCCACTCGTCCTACGAAAGTCTACAAGAGAAAGTCGCCAACCCGAAAGGTATTTGGGACTTCATGAGATTCTTATGCTTGATAGTGATGATCCAATAAATTATAAGGAAGCGATGGAAAGGCCCGATTCCAATGAATGGCTTGATGCAATGAAATCTGAAATGCAATCCATGTATGACAATAAGGTATGGACCTTGGTTGACATTCCCGAAGGGATTAAACCCATCGAAAACAAATGGGTCTTTAAAAGAAAGACTGGCATGGATGGAGATTTGACTGTGTACAAAGCACGGCTTGTAGCGAAGGGTTTCAAGCAAATTCAAGGAGTTGATTATGATAAAACTTTTTCGTCCGTGGCTATGTTCAAGTCAATTAGGATTTTATTAGCAATTGCCGCATTTCATGATTATGAAATATGGCAAATGGATGTCAAAACCGCCTTCCTAAATGGCAACTTGGAAGAGGATGTATACATGATACAACCTAAGGGTTTTGAAGATCCTAAAAGTGCTAAGAAAGTATGTAAGTTTCAAAGATCTATTTATGGATTGAAGCAATCATCAAGAAAATGGAATATACGTTTTGATGAAGAAGTGAAGAAGTTGAATTTCATCAAAAATAATGAAGAGCCTTGTGTATATAAAAAATTCAGTGGGAGTGTGGTTGTGTTTCTTGTTCTTTATGTGGATGATATACTTCTAATTGGGAATGATGTACCAACCTTGAATAATATCAAGAGTTCATTAAAGAAAGTGTTCTCAATAAAAGACTTGGGTGAAGCTACGTATGTATTGGGAATAAAGATCTATAGAGATAGATCAAGAAGACTCCTAGGTTTGAGCCAAAATACATACATAGACAAGGTATTAAAAAGATTTAGAATGAAAGATTCTAAAAAGGGATTCATACCTATGTCGTATGGTATACACTTGAGTAAAACTCAGTGTCCTTCAACTAATAATGAGCGTGAAGAAATGAGTAAGGTACCATATGCTTCAGCTATTGGTTCGATAATGTATGCTATGTTATGCACACGTCCTGACGTGTCATATCCTCTTAGTGTGACTAGTCGATATCAAGCTGACCCAGGAAAGGCACATTGGACAGCAGTCAAGAACATTCTCAAATACCTTAGAAACACTAAGGAATTATTCCTTATTTATGGTGGAGAAACAGAGCTCGTTGTAAGGGGTTACAGCGATGCTAGTTTTCAAACCGATAGAGATGATTCGAAATCGCAATCAGGCTATGTGTATATTCTTAATGGTGGCACTGTAAGTTGGAAGAGTTCCAAACAAGAGACTACAGCAGATTCAGTCACCGAGGCTGAATACATAGCAGCGAGTGAAGCAGTGAAAGAGGGAGTTTGGATCAAGAACTTCCTAACTGAGCTAGAGGTGGTTCCAAGCATCTCAAGTCCAGTGGATCTATACTGCGACAACACAGAAGCCATAGCTCAGTCAAAGGAACCAAGATCACATCAAAGATCCAAACATGTGCACTTGCGGCCGAACCAAAGTAGCGTAAGAGTATTATAAATTTTAAAAGTTGGTACAACCCCGCGCTGACATCAGTCATAATATAACTTAAGTGGTAACTTAATAGTATCCACAATACGCAGCCCTATGATAAAGTTTCTTAGCCATATTCCATGATTCGATGCCTCGAAATATGCAATGAATTCCGCTGCCATGGTGGAGGAGGCAATCATGATTTGCTTTGCACTCCTCTAAGAAATAGCTCCTCCAGCCAACATAAAAATATAACCGGATGTTGACTTTAAGCTATTCACACAAACCCACAAAGTCAGAATTAGTATACCCAATGACCTCAAGCTTGTCTGATCGCTGATATGTTAACATGTGATTCTTCGTTCTTTGCAAATACCTTAGTACCCTTTTGGCTGCTTTTCAGTGATTCATACCAGGATTACTGAGATAACGACCAAGCATTCCTGTGATATACGCAATATCCGGACGCGTATACACTTGAGCATACATAAGACTTCCTTTAAGGAGGCATATGGAATCTGATGCATTTTTTATTTCCCGAGTTCTATTTTTGAGCACTGATCAAGAATGAACTTGTCTCCTTTAGCAACAAGGGTATTTCGTGGTTTATAATTTTTCATATCATATCGTTTGAGAATTTTATCGATATATGCCTATTGTGAAAATCCAAAAATACTCTTATTTTGATCTCTGTGTATTTTAAGACCTAATATATATGATACTTCGTCAAGATCTTTCATGTCAAAATACTTGAAAAGAAATTTCTTAGTTTCACGCATCATATATTTATCGTTACTGGCAAGCAATTTGTCATCGACATATAAAACCAAAAATACAAACTTACTCCCACTGAACTTGTGATATATATACATTCATCCACCAAGTTAGGCTCAAATCCGAATGAGATAATTACTTGATGAAATTTGAAATATCACCGTCGAGACGCTTGTTTAAGTTAATAGATAGACTTCTTTAATTTGTAAATCATCTGTTTCGAGTCATCACACTCGTAATTCGGTGGTTGCGACATATAAATATATTTATCAATATCACCATTGAGAAATGCGGTCTTAACGTCCATCTGATGTAACTGAAGGTCAAAGTGTGCCACTAAAGCCATGATAATTCTAAAAGAATCTTTCGTTGACACAGACGAGAAAGTTTTTGTAAAATCAATACCTTCTTTTTGTGTAAATCGCTTAGTAACAAGTCATGCTTTATATATTTCCATATTACCTTCTGAATCATTTTTTGTCTTAAATATCCATTTACAATCAATAGGCTTCACGTCTTCACGTAAATGGATGATATCCCAAATTTTGTTGTCATACATTGACTTTATTTTTTCATCCATGACTTTGGTCCATTTATGAGAATTCACACTTTCTAAAGCCTGACGGAGAGTGAGAGGATCATCCTCCATTTCTGGAGGTTCATTGACTATAGGTTCTGGAGGTTCATTGACTATAGGTTCATTCACCATAGGATTCTGAACCAATGAGTCTCTAGATATCCTTATTACAATTGGTACTGATGTGGGTGCCTCTTGTATAGGAGAATCCTGTGATTCTTCAAAGATAATTTGATTTGTATTTTCCCTCTCAACCATAACATCCTCAAAGAACTTAACTGTATTTATCTCAAAAATTATTCTATTAGTGGGATCATAAAATTTGTACCCACGGGACCTTTCTGCATATCCGATAAAATAACAGCTAGCAATCCTTTCATCCAACTTCTTCTCTTGTGGCATATAAGGCCAAGTTTCAGCTGGACAACCCCAAATTCTAAAATATTGGAGACTAAGTTTTTGTCCAATCCACAACTCATATGGAGTTTTGTTTGCTGTCTTAGTCGGTAACTGATTTAAAATATATGCTGCTATCTTAAGTGTTTCTCCTCAGAGGTTTAATGGAATCGAGGTATGAGAAATCATGTTTCACGTCATCTCCATTAATATTCGATTGTGCCTTTCAGCCACATCGTTCATTGTTGGTGAACCCGACATTGTATGCCGTGGCACAATCCCATTATCCTCCAAGAATTTAGCAAAAACCCTGGTCATTGCTCTCCTGAGTCGTCAGAGAGACCGTAATATTCACCACCACGATCTGATATGACGCTTTTAATCCTTTTGTTAAGTTGTAACTCGACTTCAGACTTGAAGGATTTAAATATGTTCAAAACTTGAGCCTTTTCTTTAATTAAATATATATAGTAATATCTTGAATAATCGTCAATAAAACTGATAAAATATACATGACCATTCCTAGTTGCTGTAGGGAATGGTCCGTATATATCCGTATGTATCAGTTCAAGAACGTTCGTCATACGATTGGTTGTATATTTGTGCATGTTTATTTGTTTGCCCTTAGCACATTCAATGCACGGACTAAGGTCCGACATGTTCAAGGGCCGCATAATTTCACTTTGAACAAGACGTGTAATTCTCTGTTGAGAAATATGACCTAAACGCTTGTGCCAAAATGCAGCTGAATCCTGATGTGTTAATTTTTATCTAACATTTTGAGTTTCATTATTTAAGGTCTCATTATAGGAAACAATAGTATCTAAAGCATAAAGATTATCCATAACGGATAGAAAACCAGAAGCAACCATATTGGAGTGTCGATACAAACTAAACTTTTCATCTCCAAATGAACAAGAAAAACTTAATTTGTCCAACGCGAAAATAGAAATTAAGTTCTATCTAAAAGACGGTACAACAATAGTATCAGACAAATTCAAATATAAATCAGTTTTCATAAGTAATCTAAAATGTCCCATGACTTCAACTTCTACCTTATTGTTATTGCCTACATAGATGTATCTTTCACCATTTCTTGGTTTACGGTAACTTCGGCAACCCTGCATAGACACAAATATATGAGTGGTTGCACTCAAATTTATCCACCATGTGTCTATTGAAACTGAAACTGAATTAATTTTTTCACAAATAAGAGAAAAAAATTATCTTTCTTTGCATGTCATGCGTGATAATTAGTATATTTTTCTTCATGTGCCCTTCAGATCCACAAAAGAAATATCCTTTCTTTTCCTTATTCGGCTCTATCTTGATAATCAGTTTATTGTTCTTAGTGGGTTTCTTCTGCGATCTTGTAGTTGCAGCATCTGAATTGACTTTACGTTTCTGTTTTCCTTTTTCCTTATATGTGGAAGCAATGTTTGCGCTCTCGCTTTTGTTCGTCTTCAAACGCTCTTCCTCCTGAACATAGTGCGAGATGAGCTCATTGACTGTCCATGATTCCTTCTGACAGTTGTAGCTCACCTTGAACTGCCCAAAAGAAGTGGGAAGAGAGTTGAGAAACAAATAGACCTATCTTCCGATATATCCAATTTATGTGCCTTCAATTTTAAAGCGGTATTCATCATTTCAAGAATGTGCTACCTGACATTACTTCTGTCATTGTACTTCATTGTGCAGAGTTTGTTTAACAGAATGTCTATTTCAACATTCTCATATTTCTAACAAACCTCTGCTCAAGTTCCTTAAGATAGTCTAAGACTAGAGTGAAATCAGAAACTTGTCCCCTAAAACTTTTAAGAATGATCCTTTGTATGATCTTAAGACACAAGCGATTTGATCTCATCCACCGTGCATGCGTATTTTGCACATTTTTAAGACTATCTGCAGCAGGTACATGTGGTTTAGCCTGCTGTAACGCTTTGTCCAGGTCAAGACACCCAAGAATTATCTCTAAGGTATATTTCTATTAATTGTAATTAGAACCCGTCAGCATTGAAATGTTATTAATGCAGTAGTAAGATCAGTAATTTTTACTGAAAAATACACGCAATATAATGAATCAAATCTCTGAATTATTAAATCAAAATAAGACATATTCCATCAACTAAGTATCCTCAAATAATAAATGTTCTTTTGAATCAATTATTATTCTAAGATAATTAGGCGTAATAATGATATATAACGGTCCATTTGATGTCAATTAGTCAACATTCCTTTGTGCAAATCAACTAATTACATCTAAAATTTATTGATCATTACTTATATATTACTACAATTTGTTTACATATAATAAGTGATTGTTGTCTTTCCTTTGGGACCGTCCAAAAATCAAATATTATATGTATATCCTCCATATACAAGTTTTAAAAAATAATTAACGACAATATGATAGCTTACTTTGGTAAGATAATATTTTTGTTAATTTTTTCAAAAATATATTTTTATCTGAAGCCTTCATAATGATTTAACATTATCTGAATAAATATCTCAAATATGTTGGATTAACCTAAATATCAATTCATGGGTTCATGCAAACAATATCAAATAAACAACAACCAATATAAGTCAATTCATAAGTGATATAGTATGACCCAAGGTATTATGATCTCCTTTGTAAGAATCCTCTTCACAACAGACATTATCCCGTCCTTCATGTAATTCTCTTATTCTTACCAAAATACTATCCTAATAATAATGAAAATTACATAAAGTCCTAAGAATGATACATACTTATGTGACATGCAAGTCACTAAAATAAAAATAATTAATGGGCACATTAGGCCGCTTACACACATCAATCATTCATGCATTATAAATTTCAAACAAGACAACAGAGTCATGTTATCTCATAATGCTTCTGCAAAAAAGAGTTAGGCATGTAATACAAAATAGGCTTCCTAACTGTGGCGGTCCCGCTTACATAACCGAGAACAACTGATCTTGACATGATTCAAAAATAACCGCAGCGGAATACAGATCAGAAATTCATACTTTCTTAACATAATCATAAAATTTGACAGTTAATCATATATAATTCGGAAACTACTTTGTTGGCCAATCAGTTTCTGAAATATTTAATTTTCTGGATTCTGATAACTGATAAACTTGATTTTTGAAATCGATTGTCAATCTTATTTTTAATTCTAACAAATATATCTACATATTTCCGAATTATTCATAAACTATTTGATTAAAAGAACAGATCCAATTAAAAAATATGAATTTCTGAGAAATTTTTGAATTAGTCATCAGATCTTAATTGTTCTACTAGAGTAGGCTTTGATACCAATTGTTAGGATTTCTTTATGGCTGTGATCCTCTAGTGAACCCCTAATCATAAATTGGATTATCTTGATCCATGTTATCGATCTTCCAGAGAGACACAACCCCGTTGATCACCAGACTCCTTTAGCCTTATAGCGATCTTCCTCTAATCCGATGGAGTGATTGAGAGGACTGACGCAGTCAGTTTTCGTCTCTTATGGAACTCTATCTTAGAGAGATGGATTTCTGTTGGAAAACGAAAGGGTGCTAGAAAATGGAGAATGAGAAATTATTTCGAAAACCAACAGTCTTCCCTATATATAATGGACGCCCATAACTGAGAGCAATTATTTCTTAGCAGGTCCATATCAAATTCAAATCTCTCTTAACGGGTTTGTTACTTAATTAGAAAACAATCCATAGTTGTGTTCTTCAGGGACCAATAACATAATTATATTATTATCAAACTTTATATAATTTAGACCATCACTAAATCATAAAGTTATTAATACGCATTCTACATATTAAAAGACCCACTTCTCATAACATATATTATACCTGATAAATAATACATAATTTGATCAATTCATAACGGGTATAATTTGACAGTCCATTATATAATATATATTTATTATATATAATCTCATACATGTTGTAATTAATAATAATTAATTCCAACAAAACAAAGGAACAATATACATTTACTGCAATCTTAGCTCAACTACTGCTCAATTTATCACAAATTTGCTACAGATTCCATTTTAACAAGAAATAGAGAAAGAAAAGATCGTGTTCAATGTTTCAGATAGTAATAATAAGAATAAGAATAAAATATTCATGTTTTGTAGGGCTATTACAATCTCACAATGTATTTATAAGATACACATAATACTCTATATATCAGCACTGGCATAGCTGCATCTCATGATGTATTTATGCCTTCAGGTTCCCAGTGACTGACATTGTTGCCCCATGTCATGCACAAGACATACAAATGCAACTTCAAGCTGAAAAACCATCTTAATATAACTCAAAATTCCAATGGACATATTATTCACTACGAATGTTCGTTGACAGCTGTTTTACATTAAGTATACATCAAGAATAAATGTAATGATAATCTACAAATTATACGAATTAAGAACTTCGTTCTTTTTTGTATGCCTCCAGCAGCAATATGTTTAACCTTTTTATATCACAAAATCAACCAACCCCCCCCCCCCCCAAAAAAAAAAAAAAACACACACACACACACAAAACGCAATTAACCCTTAAATAAAAGGTACAACACAAGCAACCACTGAGCCACCTTATTCTTTAAAAAAGAAAAAAGAAAAGCAAGGCTCAATTAATTTCAGGGTCGCCATGATGTTTTCTGTGCAACGATGATACCTTCCTTGTCCTTGCCAAAGGTCATTCGTATCTCCCAGTTCAAAGATTTTAATATACTTTCCAGAGGATTCAAAATTTCTACTTTGTCACGGATTATAGCCCAGCCTCCTGGCCTCAAAATCCGATCCATTTCCACTACTATGACGATAGGATGTTCACATCTGGAAATGTAAATCAAAGATCATGTCAAAGCACAACTATTAGAATTAGTTTAGTATCATAATTAATATGAATCAGTACCAGAAAAACAATTCTCCATTTTTTTTTTATACCCAAGTGTACCAGGACCATTAAAAAGGGAATTTACAGTTAACCCCCCACAAATGGTAGGAAATATCGGATTCTAAAATAGCCTTCACAACTACACCATAATTACTTTTTCCACATTTTCTCAGCTTATACATGGGTCCAGGAGGGTAACATAGGCACAGGAAACAAAAGGTACGAGAGGAGTATAAGTGATATTTTGCACTCTGTTGCAGGGCATATGAGATCATTATCACTTTCTTTACACTGATATTATCTTGTTTTAACATATTATATTAACAAAGCTTAATAAAGGAAGGACAACTAAAAACAATGAAAAGAAAAGGGCATTATCCGCTACCTGTTTTTAAGGCGAGAGAAGAGATGGTCGGCATGCAAAAGGTCATAAGATCTTGGATAGGTGCTAAATGGTTCACACCAATCATGGTAGATGCCAAACAACCCCCGTTCAAAGATTATTGGAAGCGTATTTGGCGCATGCACCGGTACAACATTCATCACCCAGACGTTTTGTGATGCTAAAGCTGCCGCAAACCTTTATAATGAGATCATCAAAATAATTAGATTCCAGAAGAGAAGAAATTATCTATACACTAATAGATGAGAATGAACGAACTACAAGTGACAGTTTGCACCATCACTACATTTGGTTTAATTCTTATTTCATGGATAGTCATAATAAAATAGTACCTTTTATAAATCAGTAGATCACTCCCATTCTTACCCAAGTAATTACTAAATAAAGACTATTACCACTCAATTTTGTCTTAATTTTGCTTCCAGTTGAGCTGACCAACAAACTTTTCTAAGAGCTTAAGCTGGTAGAATAGGCAATCTCTTGCATAACTATTCTTGATAATTATATTAACACTTCATTGTGTGCAAAATAAGTAACAGCACAATAACATTTTGTAATTGAGGTATTGCAGGATTCAAATTAAGACCAATTGGCTAAAAGGTTTAAAATAGGAAGTTATTTTCAAAATGCAACAGAAACTAAAAGAGATGTAAGGCAGAGAAAAAGAATTTAAATTCTTAATTTCAAAATAAACATGCAATAGCTGTCCTTCCATATTGTTCTGAGTTTAACATGCATAACCACAAAATTGTTGGATCAGTATGATGACCACAGAGGTAAGGTGCCATTTCTAAACTACATGTTCCAATGGTCATTGCCTTCTCTCTATTGTAGTTTGATGAGTGTCTTTCTTTTTTTGTTCCTTTTTTTTGTTGTCGTTAGGCCAAGGTTGTTACAAGTTGATATTAGGATAAGTTTAATAGAAAATTGCACTCATGTTTTCAAGAAAACATTGCAAAAAACGTCCCTTCCTTTTCAATTATGCAAAAGTGGACCTATTTCCACCACCAAGGGACCTACCAGTTATTCTACCAATAGAAAGGCTAAATCTCACCCTCCATAGATGGCTTTCATATCCATGACGTTGCGAATCGTTGACCAGTCAATGCCCATCCCATTAATGTACGATCTCTCAACAACAGACTTCCAATGGCTTTGGTCAGCATGCAACCTCCCTTGCAAGTCAACCAACCAATCAGGAAAGTTCTCCAGTCTATTTGGCCACTCTTCAGGCCAGTCACTACCTCTTTCTTCAATTGCAGCAGGCACTCTGTGTAGGCATGTGTGTATCGGAGTATACCTGTAAGTATACAGAAATAGATGTAAAATTATAAATACATAAATAAATAATAAATACATAGATGATAAATGACAGCATAACAATACATATGTGTGCCTGCATGCGGGTTTATATTATATAACGGTTTTCTAGGAGATTACAGCAAAATTTTCAAATGTTAGAAACTGATTCCCCAGACTTCTGAAATAATTGCAAGAAAATAGTAGCCACTATGATATGGAAGATATACACAATTACAAGTTGGCATGTGGCAACTATGCCCTCTTCAGTGATTTTTAAATTTTTTTTCGTCTAGCTCCAAGGTAAAAATGAAAACAATAAAATAAACCTCCATATTTGTATGAGTAAGTTATGAAAAGATTTGATTGATTTTATAAGAGAGACAAACAGTTAATCTTTTGTGGTTCACTTTGTCTTCTTTTTTATATTTCAGTTCTCATCACAAAACAGCACAAATAATGCTGGGTGCTAATATCAAATATGTTAAAAGCTTGATGTTATTTGGAAATAATGCAAAAAGGTCTGTTGATGTTTGATATGAAAAAAAAATAAGGAAACAAATAGCATGTGAAGTGCAACCTTATGAGTAATGAAAAAACGGAAAATTCATCTAATTATTATATTCCTCATTTTCCAAATTCCAATTTCCAAGAGAAAAAAACGGAACCCACCCTTCACTATTTCACTCTACATGCATGAGGTAAATGAAAAGGTTACTGTGAGTATTTCTTGAAGAAATAGTAGGAAGCAATGAAAATTGTACCAAGCTATATCCTGGTTTTCATCCTCTTTGCAGAAGGGAGGGTTTTTGCTTGTTCTGAGCTCATATATGTCATTCGAGGCTGGTCTTTGATAAACCCTTATTCCCATATCACTTTCTTCATTGGTCGCATGTGCTAATATAATCCAAGATATTGATGCTAATATCTTTGTCATACCTGGAAAAACGGAAAACAGAAAAACTACAGTAATGACTGTTATCATCAGTTTCTCTGATATACTGTTTTGTCAGCATCCAATGGAATATTTGCATATATTAACAAAATTTTATAGAACCCAATTTAGAACTGAGATCCAAAGACAACCAAACTTTGCTGAATGTCAATCAGAAGAGCCTGAACCAAGCTGAGGAACTGACCTGGCCTGAGCACTTAATAACCAGAACCGATACCTTGATATGCCCAAATCCAATCAATTCAAATTCTGAAAAAAATCATAAACAAATTGACACATAACCCCAATTTGATACCCGAATCTAAATCATAGAGCCCGACCCAGCCTGACAAAAAAGATCTTGTTGATCTTAACAAAGGAATCCCTCAGCTGCAGCTCCAAATCAACTACTTTTATGTACAAATGAAAAAAAAATCAAAATATCATGAATCCTAATTTCGACTTATCTGGGTAATACCTAAAAAAACTACCTTTAATCTGGAAAAACCAAATTTCCAAGCCCAACAATGATCTAACATAAAATATTCTAGACCTGAAACCGCAAATCAGACCTAAAACACGACCAAATACCGAAAACCTGAATTTTATTTAAAAACATAATCAAGGCAGACATATGTTTGCCAAGTTAATCATTGTGAATATATTACAATTTTTAGAAATGTATCCATGTGATGCACAATGGCTGTACAACATTTGTTGCTTTACAAGATACCCTGTATGATTTTCTTTTTCACGTAGGGGTGTTAGGGGCAAAAAAAAATCTAAAATTACCTTCTTCCGTCTCAATATCTCCATGCTTAGTGGATGTAATAAAGTAGCCACCTGGTCGCAAAACTCTATTCATTTCTAAAAACAACTTCCCACCTAGAAAATATGTAAATTAATAATTACAACAGCAGATTTCACTGTCCAGTGAGCAAAAATTATTAATTTGAATGCATTCATCTAACCCTTTTGGTTTCCTTACTTTTTGTATATTGTTCTTTCAATAGCAAGCTAGAGAAGCTACAGAAATTTATTGCAACATCAGTGATTAATTATTGTACCAAATTTGAAGTTCTCAAATATAACCAAATTACTTAGATATTAATTAAAAGTGATCACTGATAAGTACCATTATGGTGCCAAGCTATATTGCAATCACCACAATGGATAGCATCAAATACGCCACTAGGGAAAGGGAGCCGTCTTGTCCCCAAGCTGCCCAGAACTGCAGGCATGCCTCTCTCAAGGACCACTTGGGCTAGGTCATTTTGATCATGAGCCAGTGCAAGTGTTACTGCCAATGCACTCTTCTCTAATAAGGCAACACTGAAACTGGCACCAATGCATCCTATGTCAAGTATTAAGCGAATGTTCTTTCCCCATTCTAAGTCAGGTACCATCTATATTGAAAAAAATAAATATAATAACAATTTTAGCTGAGGGAAGTTACATGTCTAACCCTGGCTTAAAAGTATCAGATATGCAGATGCCCCTTACAATGTGAAAAATATTCAAGAACTCTCCCTCCAACCTAGGATTTGTCAAAAAATGCCAAAACTGTCTCATAATGTGCAAAAATGTGTAAAATGTCAAAAGAGGTTGAGACTACCCCGGTTTTGAAGTATCACATATTCAGATGCCCCAACATAGAATTTGCCCAAAAAAGAATGTCGAGATTATCACTTAATTATTGAGAGGGAAGGTTACATCTGGATCTCAATGTTTTGGGAAACGTGATATATTTCATTGTTTTGTCAAACGTGATATATTTAATGTTCTGAAGTTGCACATTTCATGATTAAAAAGTATACAAATTGTTACCTCTTCAATGGTGTCAAGATACAGGTTGGCTCCGCCTTTGAGTTCAGATTGCTCTTTAGGAAACACCAAATGATCTCCAGAAATCTTTAACCAAGAGTGAGATTTTATGTATGATGATAGTTTTGGATGGACTACGCTATCATACCATATCTGGAATAATTAAAAAACATATAAATCTTATCCAAGAAAGATAGCAGAAGTATCTTGCACTGTATGCCCATGGGTAGTAAAGTAAAATCCTCATCTTGTCTAGATGTCCCTTCTCCTTTATGGCACTTTTCATCTTGCACTGTATGGATTTTTTTTTTGTATTATGCATTTTACTGAAAGCACTAGTATGAATCTCGAGGGAAAAATTCAACTACCTTTACTAAAGAAATTACAAAACAACCATTCTCCTAAAAAGTGCACTTCAAGCATCTAGAAACTCTGACAACATTGAATTTTTCAGGGTATCACAAAAATTCCCTGTACCTTTGACTCTTCAGAATTTAGTTAATGCAAATATATGGACATGACCTTTATTTTTTTCTGTGAAAATATAACAATAATTTACCTTTGATTCTCTCTCTGGCCATGGCAGAGGTTCCCTATATCCCTTTGGTAAGGAAACAAGACACATAACCGGCGTGTGGGGACAGCTCCTCTCATGGTGCCTTGGATGGCTGTCAGACTCAAAATCCCAGCATGGTATGTAATTGTTCCTGCTTTTCACACCACATTGCTTCCAATGGTACTGAGTTGAGGAGTCAAACAGAGGCCCTGTTTTTTTGTTCTTATTTTTATTTTGGTTTTTTCGATTGTTATCAGTTTCTCCTCCATCATCTTCATCTCCTTCTGGATTTGTATTCACATCTTCTTTGTTATGATTTTCATTTTCATTGTTCCTTACCCTTATTTCTGTCAAGTCGAAAGATTAATCAATTTGCATTATGTGCCAGTCAAGATATATCATATGTTGGAACAAGCTACAGGGACTTCCTTCAAGTAATATTTCTAGTTGGTAACAGTATGAGGTTTATATGGAAATCCAGTATGTGAGATTGTCTTATCACAAAAAAAGAAAAAGAAAATAAGACAATATATTGTTCAGGGGATTGAGGTCTCAGAAAACCAACAATTAGAATACCAATAATATTTTACCAGCAATGTTGTATACTAGCATGCATTTACCAGTCCGTGAAGCAAATTTACCACATTGGTATGGTCCTGGCCTGTGATGCATTGTGTGCCAGGGACAATCTGGTACCACTACATTTCCAGATTCAGTTACCTGACTGTACGACACTTGGTAAAATACGAAAGATGGGAGTATGTGGTTCAGTACCTGATTGCTCCTCTCCTTCTCCTTGCTCTTCCCTCCCTTCTTCTCTATGTTCCTCTTCTTTCTCCTCCTCCACATCGACCTTCATTCTATTTTCCTTCGACTTTTCCTCTTCTGGCTTTGACACCTCAACAGTAGCATTCGAGTTGCTTTTCTCCAAGCTGGCATCTGTTTCTCTCTTTCTCTCCTTCTCGTCCACTTTAGCCTTACCCAGTGTCGGTGTTTTGGATTCTGGATCCAGAATCTTTCCTTCAAATCTGTTCCTTTTCGAAGAGACCTCCGCCTCAGAGGAGGTAGGAGAAAATGTAGACCAGATAACAGCAAAAGAGAGGCCCAATACAATGGCTATACTCACCTTGGCAACGAACCCAAGTGGGCCCCTCTTAGGGCTCTGCTTCAATTTGGGCAGCGCCATTGATGAACCGAAGAAACTGTAGGAGAAGAAGTATAAATGGCGAAAGATCTCAGCTTATGGGTGGGTGGGTGGTCGTGTTCCGACAAAGGTCTAAAGCTTGTTTGGCTAAATCGGTGGTTAGTCTCTGTCAGTTGTTGAAAATTCAAAATTAAGTAGAGGTAACTGAAAAAGCTAAAGCTGAAGTGGAGAAGTTGTTGACACTTGACTTGACACTTAACAGTGTGCTTGCTTCTCTGACAAGTGACAATGATCGACCGAGAAAAGGTGGGAGGAGCGAGGGCAGGAGGAACCAAATCCGCTGCCGCGCAGCACCGTACAAAGTAGTACGTGGTCTGTTCGATCACTTTGAGATTCGTGCTAACTCAAATTTTAAAGTACTAACTCACATCTCGAAGTGATCGAACAGACCACGTGCTGCGCGGCAGAGGATCCGGTTCCGGGCCAGGATTAATGGTGATGTGGAGCTTAAAATCTCAGAGGGTGCGATTTTTTTTATTGTGAACCGTTAGATCAGAATCAACGTTTTGATTTAATAATAATTTTTTTATGCATCAAAAACCATGTTTATACTTTGTCACTGCCGTCCAGATAAAATCGTACCGTTAAAATTTCCCCCTACTGCGCAGTTCTCTGCAATGAAGATCCTCCGCAGACAAATCGCGCATGGGAGAGGAGACCCTAACATCTCTGTACCAGAACTCTAATAATATAATCATAATCATAATATAATAATAATAATAATAAATAATTATAATCATAATACAATAATAATAATAAATAATTATAATCATAGCTATAATCATAATAATATAATATAATATGATATAATAATAAAAATATAATAATCATAGTCATAATCATAATAATATAATAATAATAAAATTATAATCATAATAATATAATATAACAATAAATAATCATATATATAATAATATAATCATAATAAATAATCATAATCATAATAATATAATAATAATATAATAATACAATACTAAAATCATAATTATTATAAATTAAAATCATAATAATATAATATAATAATAATAATAATAAATAATAATAATAAAATTTATCATATAATAAAAATACTAACGGTGATGTTAATATAATAATAATTATTATTATTATAATAATATAATATAATAATAAATAAATAAATAAATAATCATCATAATAATAAATAAATATTCATCATAATAATAATATAATAATAAATCATAATCATAATTATAATCATAATATAAAAATATAATATAACATAATCAAACAATAATCGCTATTCCGACCAGAGCTAATCTGGTATACCACATATAACTTGGTATACCGAATTAGCAATATTCTGCACTCTTCTACTTAGTCTAAAATTCGTTTGACAAATTAATTCATCGAAATAGCTATTCTATTTCAATTTTTTGCTATTCCACAAAGTGCGAAACGTACCCTATATGTTTGGCACTCAATGGAATAACAAAAAATTGAAATAAAATTACTATTTCGACCAATTAATTTGCCAAATGAATTTTAGACTAAGTAGAAGAGTGCTAATCCGGTATACCGAGTTATAGGTGGTATACCGGATTAGGTCTCGTTGAAATAGCAATTATTGTTTGATTATATTATATTATTATTATTATTATTATTATTATTATTATTATATTATTATTATTATTATGGTTATGATTTATTAGTATTATATTATTATATTATGATTATTATTTTTTATCATCATTGTTAATATTATAATATTATTTATTTTACTATTATTTATTATCATTATATTATAATAATATAATTTTAGTATTATATTATTATATTATAAATATAAATATAATTACTTTATTATTATAGTATTATAATTATGATTATTTATTATTATGATTATTTTATTATTATATTATTATAATTATGATTATTTATTATGATATTATTATAATTATGATTATTTATTATTATGATAATTATATTATTATATTATTATTATTATGATTATTTATTATTATGATATTATAATTATTATATTATTATATTATAATTATGATTATTTATTATTATATTATTATATTTTAATTATGGTTATATTATCATTATATTATTATATTATTATTATATTATGATTATAGTGATAATTATATTATTATTATATTATAATAATTATAATTATTTATTATTATTATGATTATTATTAAAAAAAATTACTATTATATTATTTTGATTATGATTATTATTTAATTATGTTATATTATATTATTATATTATGAATATATTTTTATTTTTATTATATTATTATGATTACAACTATGAATATTATTATTTATTATATTATGATTATTTTATTATTATTATTATTATTATTATTATTATTATTATTATTATATTTTTTATTATTATGATGATTATTATTATTTTACTATTATTTTTATTATCATCATCATTGTTAGTATCATAATTATTTATATTTTAACTATTCTTAACAACTCCCAAACAATATTTTCGCTCTTCCGAATAGTCAACAATAGCTTTGAAAGAGTGATAATTTTAGAAGAGTGATAGAATAGTGTCTTTTTAGAAGAGTGGTAGAAAAATGGTATTCTTGATTATTCAGAAGAGCGAAAATATCATTTGGTAGTTGTTAATCAGAACAGTTAAAATATAAATAATTATGATACTCATAATGATGATGATGATAAAAATAATAGTAAGATAATAATCATAATAGTAATATTAATAATAATAATAAAATAATCATAATTAGGGGTGTCAATGGGTCGAGTCGTATTATTTTATTATTAATTTTGACCCGACCCGATTAAATTCGGGTAAAAAAAATCTTGTCCCATACCCGACCCGACCCGTGTAAAATAATTAAATATTTATTAAATATTTTTATATAATTTTAAGCAATAAAATATAAATTAATTGATAATTAATCTTAATTAGTGTATAATTAGTGTATATTTAAGCTTTAATTAGTACTAAATCACAAAAATACTTCAAAAAATATAATTAATCGGGTCGGGTCGGGTTGACCTGATCCCGACCCGAACCCTATTCAGTCAAAAAAATCAAACTCATACCCGACCCATTTATCTTCTAGTCGATTCGGGATCGGGTCAAAAAATTGACACCCCTAATCATAATAATAATAAATAATAATACTCATAGATGTAATCATAGTAATATAATAAAAATATAAACATAATCATAATATAGTAATATAATAATAATTAATTATAAATATAATCATAATTATAATAATATAATAATAAATCATCATAATTTTAATAATATAATCATAATATAATAATATAATACAATATAATCAAATGATAATCATAATCATAATCATGATAATAATAATTATAGTAATAATTATAATAATATAATAATATAACCATAACCATAATCATAATAATATAATAATAAAATATTATAATCATAATCATAATAATAATTATAAATAATTATAATCATAATAATATAATAATAATATAATCATAGCTATAATCATAACTATAATGATAATATAATAATATAATACAATATGATAAAATAATAATAATAATAATAATAAGTAATAATAATCATAGTCATAATCATCATAATATAATAATATAAAAATAATAAATAATCATAATTATAACAATATAATCATAATCATAACATAATATAATAATAAATAATCATGATCATAATAATATAATAATAAAATAATCATATTTATATTCATAATATAATAATATAATACTAAAATTATATTTATTATATATAATAATAATAATAATAATAAATAATATAATAATACTAACATTGATGATAATATATAATAATAACAATCATTATAATAATATGATAATACTAATAGTGATGATAATATAATAATAATTATTATTATAATCATAATTTAATAATAAAAATATAATGATAATAATAATATTATTAATATAATAATAAATTATAATCATAATAATATAATATATAATCATAATTATAATATAATAATATAATAATAATAAATCATAATCATAATCATAATATAATAAATAATATAATATAATCAAACAATAATCACTATTCCGACGAGGAGCTAATTCGGTATTCCACCTATAAATTGATATACCGGATTAGCACTCTTCTATCTAGTCTAAAATTTATTTGCAAATTAATTCACCTGGAATAACAATTCTATTTTTATTTTTTACTATTCCATGGAGTGTCAAACAAATCCATAAAACTAAATCTAGGTTTGTTTGTTTGGGCTTGGATGGAATATTGTTTCATGATCCATCTACTAGATGCGAATAACCGGGCCGAACAGAGCTGCTTCTTTGCATGAGACTGCGTCAGGTACAAAATGTAAAGATTATAATTTATGAACAATAAAGGAAATTATTATAACAAAGACTCAAATAGTCAAATCTGATTTAAGATGCTAAAAGTATATTGTACTATTCAATCTGCTTCGGACAGGTTCGGTTGAATCAATACCAAGTACATGGAACTGAACTGACTAACTGAGTCTATTAAACATATCCAAAAATCTGATAGAGCAATTAATAAAGAGTTTAAGAAACCTAGTAAAAAACTAAAGCCTAAGCATTTGGGGCCCAGAACAAAGTTTAAATCCAAAATCAAACTTGTTGGAAAAGCGCAGAAAAGTGCATGAACTAATCCAGTATCTTCAGCTGGTGGTCCAGGCCGGTTAGGCGCCAAATTGTACCAAACAGCCTGCTCCTCTCTACCTCCTCTCTCTCTCTCTCTCTCTCTCTCTCTCTCTCTCACTCTAGCAAAGCATCCTAGCAACGCATGCAATTTCCTACAACGCTCAAAAAATATTCGCTCTCTCATCGTTCTGTGGTTCTCTCTCTCGCTACATCTCCAATATATCTGGGTATCCTACGTACGGTTGTATCTTCCCCATTTCTCTTTCAACCTTATATAATTAATTTGTGTGTGGTTCTCTTTCCTTATCCCATCCTTTCCTCCTCTACACCTCCTACTTAACATTCTGCAACGATGATGCTCTCTCCTCTCTCCCTCTTATATCTTCTTCCATTCCCATGGCAGAAGAAAGGGCCACATCATCAGATGCCAACCAGCTCACTCTGCGTGACTTGGTCACGTCTGATGCTGTCAGGTCGATTCATCTGACTATCGACAGGGAGTGGGGCCCCCTCCAGCTGAGTGCCAGACAGACTGCTGCTGCACGTGCGCTCTGGGCCCATGTGGTCAATGACCCGTTAGCTGATATTTTTGCTGGAGAGCGATTATTGCGGGGTTTGCACGAGAAGATGAGGAATGACAAAAAGAGCGATGCAAAAGAGGTGTCTGGTGTGATGCTTGCCATAAGGACTTTGTGGTTTGATGCGAGGATCAAGGCCGCAATCGAGGCTTTTGGTGGTGGCCATGTTCAATTAGTGCTGTTAGGTGCAGGTTAGTTGAAGGACTGTTCAATTTGTATTATATTTGGGCTTCAATAACATTTTAAAATGCTAATATAATGCGTTAATGCAGAGACTGGCTAAGCAAAAGAATTGTGTTTATTTGAGTTCTTCTGATTTTGGTTAAGAAGTAGTGTTAATCTGTTCAGTATCTTTATTGAGGCCAATGTTGTAACTATCATTTGTGAAACAATCGTTACTCTTGTAATTCAATCATAAATCAAAACCAATAGCTTCTTCTTTTATTTATATTGACTTCATAAGTAGCATGAGTTAACAAGCTTCCAGATCAAAGAAACATATGTATTAAATTCCATGGAACCAGAACAGAGCTCGGCCTTTAGATGCAAAGGATTAAAGTGAAGCTCTGATTCTGAATTGACCAGTATCAACTGCTGCTTTTTTCTAATCAATATCATGTTTTAACCAATACTCTGCATCCTACATTTTGCTCATATATATGCCTGGCCATTGACCAGGAATGGATGCTAGGGCATATCGATTAAGATTTCTGAAGAACACTACTATATTCGAACTCGATTTCCCAGACTTACTACAGCTCAAATCTGAATTGATTCGCCAAGCAATTGCGTCCAATGACAACCAAAAGGACCTAACTGTTTCATCTGACCAACTGATCCATGTACCAGCTGATCTACGAGAACCCAACTGGCTTCAAAAGCTAACAGACTCTGGCTTTTCGCCAAAAAACAACACGGTTTGGATACTTGAAGGAATTCTATATTATCTCTCACATGAAGATGCAGTGCAAGTGCTAGAAACAATTTCACGGGCACTTGAAAATACTGCACACGCCATGCTTCTAGCAGATTTTATGAATAAACCAGCAGTGTCATTATCTAATAACATGTACAAATTTTATAGTGATTGGCCTGACCAACTATTGCCACAAATTGGCTTTTGCAACGTCAAAGTGTTCCAAATTGGAGACTCTGATGCAAATTTCGGGTTGTTAACTAATCCTGAAAATATGTTTGAGAGGCGAAGGAAGATACCAAGATCTATTGATGTTGATCCACTAGACGGTTCACCATGCTGCCGACTTTACTTGGTGGAGGCAATTGGGTCTCTATCAGATTAGGATAGCTTACAGGAAGGTAAAAAAAAAAAATCCGAGGAGGCAACTGGCTCTGTGTTGGATTATGTAAAGATTTTTTAATTTTTATGTAAGATAGATATTCATGATTTCTTTTTCTACATCTTTCTATTGTTCTGAAATTATTTGAGTAAACGGTTTGATTCTCCTATATTTTGAAATGGTACTATGATTTATCTTTTTCCTAAATATTTAATTTTGAATCTTCAATTTATAAGTGAAAAAGGTAGTTTAAACAACCTTTAGAATCAGGAAAATATCAAGAGCAAATTTGCTGTAAGAAAGAGGTGAATTGAAAGTGGATGCAGGCCAAAACAATAGGCGACCCTTGTTCTCATCTAAGGTAAAGAAATAGACATTATATAAACCGGTACAATTATTTTTTTTTTATCTGAAACCAAATATCTATATAGATATTTCCAAATTTCAAATGCCTAAGCAGCTCTTAATTCCATGCTCATATTTGTCAAGCACAGAGATTGTGTCCATCAATCCATCTTCTATTCGCTTTCTGCATAAACAAATAAAAGTTTATCTCAAACATACATAATGACGGTTAAGGTGCAAACTTGGTTAGCGAAAACCTACATAATGAAATGAGCAACAGTGACTAACCTATCAGAGGGCAGTTCAAAATTGCTTGTTTCTATAAGGTTTCCAATATCTGAAAATGACCTGCACAATTACAATTGATACACATTACTACAACAAACATTATCAGTATTGAAGAACTAATTGCTGCAAGAAAACCAAAATTTTCACAAGTATTTCATCAACATCTAATTAATTCATAAACTGATGAGTTAGTTATGTCACCCACATATGTAGCCTAGTTGGGCTGGGTTTAGATGACAGGAAAAAAACAAAACGGTAAAAGGAGGCAGGTGCAATGGATGAGGTTGATAGCCACCCATAAAATAAATTCACAGAAGTGAAGAAAGACAGAAACTACCTGATGAGCTGATTAAGGCTGGCTTCTGCCTCCAGCTTAACAGGATCCTTGTCATCAAGCAAGGAAGAGGCATTCTTCAGTACCAGACTAAATGTGCAAACCTTAAAAGAATCCAGAGCTGGTATCAATCAAGACTACTTATAGTAGAGAAAATTTTACATTCAACACTTTACCTGTTATGGGTTCTTTTTTTCTTTTATATTTACTGAATTTTTTTTTGTCATTGATATTTGTGTGGGCTATTTGTGCTTTCAGGGCAGTGGTCGAGATTGTACCGCTTGATGCATACAATAGAATGATTTACCTACCTAAGATTAAGTTACTTCCTGTAATCCTCAAAATGAATTTATGTAATTGGAATGAAAATTCCAAACCTCAACTCCTGTTTGAGATTGAAATGTAACGACTGAGTTTCTTTGGTTTGGTACACAATCTCTTGAAGCAGAACTAAGCAAGCCACGGATCTCCTCAACCTCAGCTGGTCCAGAACTTTCTGGAAAAAGGTTAAAATTTATAGGTAGATAATTCAGATAAAAAAAGACAATAATAATCTGTTTCTTTTAGATATACAAAGGCATTGCAAAAATGAGTCTGATAACAGAAACAAAATATGGTATTCTTGTGCTCCTATGAGGATTCACATACTAACAAGAATGAACCTCTTAGCAAAATGCATTATCAAATACTAAGAGGAGGTCATTACTCAATAATTGGTACGCTTTTTCCAGTGTCTGATGAGAGGCCTCAATCGGCGCCAGCACATACTTTGAGGTTTTCTTCTTTTGTTCCCTTAACCATTCTTTCGGTCCAGCTTCAATTAAACTAAGAATTAGCTTGTACATAAGCAGTTGAGCTATGCAATGCAACAAAAAATATGTATCAAAACTGAAGCGTGCATCAATGTCATACAAATCCCAAAGGAGAAAGCGTCAGCTGAGCCAGAGAAGGCGAGAGAAGGGAGAAGGAACAGTGCGAGCGTGGCTCGGCGACTGGTTATCAATTGAGCGGACCCATTGGCTGGTTGGACGGAAACGGTGTTGCGCTCCTTGTAGCAAATCCGGCGAGACTGAAGGAGAGGAGCTGGAGAGGCAGTGGCCGCTGAATGGATAACTGCTTTCATGGCGACTCTTTTTTGTTTTAATTTTGACCTCTCTTTTTTACTTATTTTATTTAGTCACTCAACTTGTTATGTTTATTCATATTTGATCACTAAATTTTCATTTATCTGTTTTTAGTCATTCAACTTTGATGTTTATTTATATTTAATCACTTTATTAGTTTTTTCACTCAAAAATAATTGAAATAAAATTATTTTATGTTGTCAAAATTAATTAAAATGAAAAATAGATAAATGAAATGAAATGATATTTATTTTTTCATCAGTTTTTTAATTATTTTTGAATGAAAAAACTGATGAAAGTGATCAAATATAGATCAACATCAAAATTCAGTGGCTAAAACTGAATAAATAAAAATTTAGTGACTAAATATGAATAAATATCAAATTCAGTTACAAAATTAACCCTTTTATTTAAGGCCTGTAGGTTCTTCATGTGGGCTTTTCTAGGCCATTCTGCGCGTACTGAGATTTTAAAAGAAAGATGTACCGGCCCATAAACCGGTACAACTGTTGAACTTGAATTCGTGTGTACTATAGTTAGCAATGGTATTGATTTGCATGATGTGTAAGTGTTGAATTTTGTTGTGAATCACACGCTTAGGTGATGAGAAGATAACCACCACTTATTATGTTCTCCAGCTAGACTTATTCCATAAAAAAGAAATTTAGTTGTGACTTGTGAAGGTGCTTATTCTTTGGTCATAAAAATATCCCAAAAAAGCAATTCCGAGCTAACAATTCTTATCCAAAAAGAGAGGTCGACTCAGTTTGTTTATGTCCAAGTGGCTACCAATCATGCATTCATGATTCTCATCTCATAATCACTGCCAGTAGAAGAGTAGTGACAAAAACAAAATTATGCTTTAGGTTTCTTCGCAACTTTTTTTCTTAGCCTAACAAAATCAGAAAAGGAAATTTTCCAAATGAAATTTTGTTAGGTCTGATCTTGCTTTTTAAAATAGTTAAAGGTTGATAATGACTGTACGTATTGAAAATTTATCAAAAAGCGGTTAAGGCTTATTGGCATTTTAAAGATAGGCTGACCACATATATATACTTGTTGAGAAGTAGCGTTCCCACGTTTATATATAACTCAACAAATTGAGCACTCAGTTGAAGAATATGTACGTGTTGTCATCATTCACGATAACAAGTAACCCAAGATAATATTAAATCATTGTTCAATTACAAAAAAAAAATTTGTTTAGCATTTTTAAAACACCAAATTGAGAATAGTCTTTTATCTAGTGACAAGAGGCAATGCTCTCTGTATGAGAGGTCGCATGTTCAAAACTCAGATGGAGTCTTTTTGATCCTTGAAAACTATTTACTTTGACGGTCTTAATAACCAACTTCATATAAATTCATATAAACATTAACAACAAAAAACTTACAAATATATTCTTAAAATTATGGATTATATTTCAAATTTGAAGCAATTTATGTGTTATTTGATATTTCAACAAATATCATCAAAATAATATGATAATTTTAGTGATTTAAATTTAATGATTTTTGATGGAATATCAAATGGTACTCAAATGGAATATCAAATGTCTCATTTGGCATATATCAGAGTTTCATGGGGCATTCCATTCTTACGGACTTACCGTACATATATTTGAGAAATATTATTATAACGAAAAAAGATAAAATTATAGATGTGACCTTAATTATTTAAAAATAAGACGTATATTAAATTTAAATTAATTTTAAATTTGATTAATCATTCATTTTCAATCCATTAGAAATGCATCATTACAAAGTCTAAATTATCTGATATAACACGTTTGATATATATCTTATTCAAATATTTAAGAACACTTGATATTAGTTTTTAGTTTAAATACTTTTTTGGAAATATTTTTGTAAGAATTGAACGTACTAAAAATTTGTTTGATGTTCATTGAGAAATGCCCATTTTAATGCTGGTTGAGTTGTTGTGCAGTGGCGGACTCGCAGGTACTCAAGGTAGGATATCCGCGGAAACATAAAGCATTTTTTTATTAAAAAATAAAGAAAATATCAACGATTGTAATCTTCTTGTGGAGTTGTGGTACAGAAAGACGGGATAATACTCACACGTTAAGCAAGAAATCACAAAATATAAAACACGTAACCTCAAAAGAGAAAAATAAAAAACACGTCAGCCGTCAGGACTCGAGTACCATGTGAGAAATTCCACCAGTGCCTCCATCAAGGATTCAAGCTGTGGTTCTGATAATTCGGATGCCTTGTGTGTTCAGGGGTCATTGCAAGTGATACGGATTAATGGATCATGGATGGACTTGGCTTATTAGAACATTGATTATTAGAACATTTGATGATATAGGGAGTACTCTTTTGTAGTCATGCAAAGGGATGCACGTCCGCTTAACTGTTGGATTTTTAGAGAGAATTTTTTCTTTGAAAAATATAATAAATCATACAATTCATGTGGCGCGCTGCAACTGTAAGAGAATGTGAATTCAAGCTCAAATGGATTGGGCTAAATGCTCATTCAGGTTCGACACGAAGACTCAATGACGTCTCAATAAATTTATGTCTTAGTGAATTCATGACGGTAAGTGACAGACAGACTTTACATCAAATCTAATCATTTGGCGGGTTCCGATCGAGAGCAACTTCTATATATAGAGGCCCTTGGCCAATGGAAAAGAGGTTCACAACTTGTTACACACACCCACACAAGGATAAAGCAATATATGCCCGATATATCATACTTATACCGAATAGGCTCATCATTTGATGATTTCGCTGAGAGCAATTTCCATTTGATACTCATACACCCGTGGGTGCGAAATGACTACTGACAATACTAACTGACAAGCATCATCGACCCCACCGAGGTCACTCCTCCCTCCACTCCTAAGCCAACAAGCCTCCCGGCCCCTCGAGAGTCGAATAGGCTCCCCCTACATTCCTCCTCAACCCACTCAATGGGATGCCCCGATCAGGAACCATCATAATTTTGATCGAGTCATAACATATTACTTCCCCACCTCTCCTCAATCTGCTCCATGGAACTCCCCAACTCGAACAACACTCCCAGACACCCCTAACGACGCAACCTACAACCACAACACCAAAATTCTTGGGCGGACCAAGCCACAACTAACCACCTTATAGTTACTCTTACTACCCATCACTCTACCCTAATAATTTTCTTCCTTTATTCTAGCCACCTCCATTAATGACTCCATACACATATTCGCACCCCACTGTCATTCTTCTATTCCTTTCCACAAACCACCACCACGGCGACGCCACGACCGAGCTTTGTCAGAGATACCAATCCGGGAAACTTCATTCATCGCAACATTTTCACATCAATGGGGCTGACCACAGCTTCGAAAGACAATATTTAGAAATATTTTGATATCTTGTTGTTTTCTATCACTTTTAACTTACTATTATAACATACAATCTTAAATAAATATATTTTGAGGTGTAAAAAATAATATATGAAATTTTAATTCATCGAATTGAGAAAAAAATATTCTTAATTACAAACTCTCAAGACTTAAAGGTTATAAAAAAAATACCCATAGTAATGTAAACTAATACATAAATTATCTTTGGAACTTTTTATAAAATGATCAACATCATTAATGACACAATGTTATTTCACAATATTAATCAATATAATTATATTTTAAGTTTCATTTAACAAAAATATCTTTTAAAATATAATGAATGGATTCGTTTGGCAAATCAAGGAATAGCCTTGGAAGAGTGGTAATTTTGGAAGAGTTGTAGAATAGTGTATTTTTGAAAGAGTGGTAGAAGAGTGGTGTTCTTGACTATTCAGAAGAGCGAAAATATTATTTGGCAGTTGTTAATCATAATAGTTAAAATATGGATAATTGTGATACTAACAATAATGATGATGATGACAATAGTAAAATAATAATAATAATAATAATAATAGTAGTAGTAATAATAATAAAATAATGATCATAATCATAATCATAATATAATAATAATAATAAATAAATAATTGTAATCATAAAAAAATAATTATAATATAATCATAGCTATAATAATAAAACAATAATAGTAAGTAATAATAATTATAGTCATAATCATAATAATATAATTATAATAAAATTATAATCATAATCATAATAATATAATATAATATAATAATAATAAATAATCATAATTATAATAATATAATAAAAATAAATAATCATAATCATAATATAATAATAATAAATAATTATAATCATAATAATATAATTATCATATAACTATAATCATAATAATATAATTATAATATAATCATAGCTATAATAATATAATATTAAAATCATAATTATTATAATATAATAATAATAAATAATAATAAAATTTATCATATAATAATAATACTAACAATAATGTTAATATAATAATAATAACAATAATTATTATAATAATATAATATATAATAATATAATAATAAATAATCATCATAATATTAATATAATAATAAATTATAATCATAATCATAATTATAATCATAATATAATAATATAATACAACATAATCAAACAATAATCGCTATTCCGACAAGAGCTAATCCGGTATACCACCTATAACTTAATATATCGGATTAGCACTATTCCTTACTCTTCTACTTAGTCTAAAATTCGTTTGGCAAATTAATTTGTCGGAATAACTATTCTATTTTAACTTTTGTTATTCCACCAAGTGCCAAATGCACCCATAGGGTACAGTACCGATTTAATTGCTTCTTTGAAATGTTCAAAAAAATTTCTTCTCAAACAAACTTATATATATGGATTTTCGACATAAGACATATAAATAAAATAAAATAATAACACAAAAGTAAGATATAATCTCTATATATAAATAACAATAAAATAACAAAAAATACATCATATTTAAATGATACACCAGGTCTATCTCACACTCCCCTCAATCATATTTATTACTTTAAAACCCAGCCATTCTAAATAATTCTTCCCCGCCATCGCCTTTTTGCGGATCCTCTGCTCAGTATCCCAATATAGAGAGTACGCTGAAACGTTGGGATCTCTTCTTCATTCACTCCACTGAGTTCATAATTAAGATCGGATGGCTGAAATTATCTTTTAGACGGTGCAGAGTGCGAGTAGATTCTCAGGGTCCATTTACATCTCCAAGTCCTTTTCCTCTATACCAGGGCACAAGATAACCCCCACCATTGCTCCAATCAGATCGGTCCAATTGTCCCAACCCGACAAGCCTGTCCGAATCTCCTCTAGAATCAGGTGCGCCTACTTTGTTCCTCGGGACCATCGTATCTCTCCACCCCTCTCAGAGCGCCGGTTCGATTCCCAGTAGCATCGCCGGAAATTGCAACTAGTGCCACGAAACTAAGACATTGCTGGTGGTGCTGCTTGCGTGGATAGGCGAATTTATTCTTTTCTCGCCTTATCTGAATCCGACCCGACACGCGTTGCTTTCTCCCTGCATTAGCGTATCATTCCCCTATTTAAGAAGACCGAAGCATGCGCATCACCACCGCATTTCGTCTTTTCTCTTCTTCTCTTCCGTCTCTCTTCACAAGAGGTCAGAACTGCACTCATCTCTCTTAAGTTTTCTCATCATTTTCTTTATTTGTTGTGTCGAGCGAACTCTCTCGACTTTATCGTTTCGAAATTCACTGATGGAAGTACAATCAAGCTAGAGTTCCAGTTTGTTTTTGAGATATCAAAGTTTGTTCTGCTGAGCTAGTTAGCTGATAGTTTCACGTTTATTATTTGAGGATTTGATACTTGATGGTTTGATTAGTCCCAAATCAGTGATCTGAGAAGGATATATCTGGTTTGATCTTGATGGGACTTCCTATGGCGTATAGAGTGAAGATGCTAGTATGATGATTTGTAGTTAAATGAGAATTTAATCTGATCAGGATTCTGACTATTTATGAAACAATGGGGATTAAATTATGTTTCCCAGGAGGCTTCACTTTTTTTTTCTCTTTCTTTGGAGTTATCCAAAGGAGCCAGATACAAGTGTTGTTATTCCAGAATTCTGTTGTTTTACACAATTTAAGTGAAATTCTGTGCTTTTCTATGCTCCCCTGAACTCACAAGCTGCTAAACTTGAGTTTGAGTTGAATTTTGAAAGACATGTTTGGTTATTTTCCAGTTTTTAACATACTACAGATGTTTCTATTCAGAAACCAGAACATGGTTTCATCAAGCTAGAAAAACTAATTTAATTATATTTCCAAGTCTATTTCGCATAATTTGGATAAATAATTTTCCCAGGGGCAATTTCAATTCTAGAAAGCATCACTGGGCTAGGACTCTCTGTTAATTTTGCATAAAGTTAATTTATCTGTGCTTCTGCTTGTCTGTATTTGTACAGACCGAATTGGACAAACCCGGTTGCCTGGTTGTTTGAATCTCTAAATCATATCAAACGGTCTGTATTTTGCCTGATCTAATGGGTTTCTCGAGGTGTCTGATTTTATAATATATTGTGTGTAACATGATTCTGACAGCTAGATCTGAATTGGAGAGCCCAGATATTCCTGGAAGCTCCAGTTGTTTCTGTAGAGAGATAAGCAGAACAGAACTTCTATGTTCTTCTGAGCTATTAAGCTCCCAATTTCTGATTTTAGTTGAAAATTTGGAGTTGTAATTCACATGCTGCCCTGAAATGCCTCAAAGCATCACACTGGTGTACCTTCCGGAACATAAATATCACAAATTTGATCTGCAGACCTCCTAAATACTGTGGATCCACGTCATCAATAAACTATTATTACTAGTTTACTTAGTGGATTCAACAGTTAACACTTGCCAATTTAATAGCCTTGGCAATGACATTAAGTTAAGTGACTACTTTAGGAAGGTAATTGTCAGTCCTAGTTGAATCCTACTCCAGAGAACTAATCCAACTTTTCTAGCTCTCTACTGAAATAGAATAATGGACACACTTTACTTATTCTCTGATACAATCATATCTTATTCTCAAATAGAAGTGAATCCTCCCGTGTGAATAATAAAAAAAACTTTGTTCGAATTGAGCTTTCTTCACTTCCTTATAGCAGTGCTGATCTCCAATCAGGCATTTATGAATTTCCACTTTTAAATGATCCAACTGTCTCAAGGTATGTTGTATAAGTACCTTGCCCAATCTATCAATCTGTTTGCATCCAATCCTTTCTTGAAGGGAGGGAGTGGGGTAAGGACGAGAGAGGGGAGAGGAGAGGGAGAGAGAGAGATATGGTCTTCCTTTTAAAGGAGAACATATTGTAAAATACTTTTGCTCATGAAAATAATGATCACCAAAGTGCCATCAATAAGCTAGACAGAGTATACATGGTTTATCCTCTTAAGTCGTTGTACTACTTTGGTCCCCCATATGTTTTTGTGTGCATGCTCACCTTTTGTTGTTTGTCAGTGAGATTTGTACATATCCACAACCATCATTGTTAACTTCCCTTGAATTAATTGTTTCATCATTTACAATATTCACAACTTTCTTGGTTTAGAACTGTTATTACGCAATCTAACACTAGAATGATTATGATATATTATTAAAATCTAACACTATAATCAGGGTGCAGCCGTTGGGTCTCTAAGGTTGCAATGGAGCCAATGGTTGGTGAAGTCTGGTCGAGCACACAAATATCAGGAGAAAGTATACCAATTGGGAAACAGATTTTCTGTAACAGATCGTTAAATATGAAGAATATAACTGCTGTTGGCTTTGACATGGACTACACTCTTGCTCAGTACAAGCCTGAGACATTTGAGGCGTTGGCCTACAAAGGGACCATTGCCAAGTTGGTTAATGACCTAAAATACCCTGATGAGGTTAGTAAATTTCCATCTTTACACTTGTGAATGAGAAATATTTTCCATTCCCCAAAAAACATGGAAGATAATACATGCCCCATTCTAAAGCACAGAAATTTCCTTTGAGCTGCGCTTTATCTTGCTTCATCTCTACATCATTGGTGCAATGTTTCTCTTCTTGCATGGTTAATCAGCTATTTTGTTTTCTGTGAAGCAGGCACGATTTGAATTTTTTTATTAATTTTCCCAAGATACACAAGTTTTAAATTATTACTATTACTGTTTCAGTTACTGAAGTGGCAGTTTGACTGGAAATACATGGTCAGAGGTCTGGTAGTTGATAAAAAGAGAGGAAATATCTTGAAGGTACTTGGCTTTACCTGCCAATTTTACTGATAATTCTGAAAAGTTTCTAAAGGAACTAGAAATATTGTACATGCCCTTGCATTGAACTTAAAATATCATGAATATCCTGCAAGGTATTTAGAATTCTCTTGGAGCCTCTCACTGCCATATTGATCATGCCTGCGTGCCTATAAGACGGGTACTTGGGTTCCCTTTTGGAGACAACTGATGCCCAGGATAAGCATGTAGTTGTCCATAATTTGTGGGGCATGAGAGATATTTCACATTTGACATCTAAATTCATAAAGTAACTTCCATTTTAACTAGTGGATGCCTGATATTCCAGATGGATCGGCACAAGTATGTCAAAGTTGCTTATCACGGTTTCAGAGAAATGTCGAAGAAAGAAAAAATCGCGGCATATGGAAGCACCTTAATAAGAGACTCTTTTGATGAGCCTGATTATGCACTTATTGACACACTTTTCTCACTAGCAGAGGCATACCTTTTTGCGCAGCTTGTTGATTTTATGGACAAAAATCCTGGAAAAGTCCCTGCTGGTACTGAGTATGTTTTTTCTTCATTTTCTTTTTTATTTTGTGTCAATTAGATATTCATTATATCATATTTTTCCAAATCAGGAGTTCAAATTAAGTACACTAGCAACCCTAAAATTCTGCTGTGATGATTGGATTTCTGGTAATATGTCCTGCCCTGACAAATCTGGGACTGAGCCAATCTGAGTATATCATGCTCTGGAAGGGCACAAAAAGAATCAAACTCCAAATCTAATGGGAGAACATTATCACTTGGTATTTAATACCAGTTAAAGTACAGTAATCTCAGATTCCTCTTTTAGTCTGGTTGTATTGCTTGTTGCACTCAATTTTGTATTCCACTGAATGCCCCATGTGTTCAACAACAACAAGACCTTTAATCCCAAATAAATTGGGTTAGGCTAGAAATGAAATCCGATCAGAAATCATAGAGATTAGAAATCTTTAATATCAAAAATCAATGATGGTAATAGTGATAATGATACTGATAGGAATGTCCCATGTGATTCATTCGGGCAAATGACTGTCAGGCCCACATAAGCCCAATATTATCGTCTATACCATATTAAAAAGAAAAAAGCTGCCACTAAGGGAAAACCATGAGTGATTTTTCCAGCTTCCAAAACCAACAGCTCTGAAGTCTGAACCACTGCAAAAGTGGTTTTGAGGGTTCCAATTGGAAGGAGAATGATCTATAAATGCTGTGTGTGTGTGTGTGTTGTGTGTTGGGCAGGGTGGGCTTTCCTCAAGCAAGTGATTGCAGTGAGGGAAATGATCAACACAAAGTTTTCCTCTACTGAAAGAGAGGAATTGGGTGGGGTTGGCACTATAGGCACATACATTATAATCCATCTTCATTTATTTTGAGCTGAGATCCAGAACGGTTGGCGAAGGGCCCTTGAGATAACTCCAGTAAATTATTTAGAATTATTTTATACTGGAAGTTTTGGTTTGTTCATTACCTTTTAGTGGTTAGTTTATTCTGTCTTATTTAATTGTTGCATGATCTGTCTTTTGTACTTTCTTAATTGGGTTACTGTTGTTTTGCTTCTGATTGTATTGACAACATGCAAAGGATGAAAAAATCGGTTTGTAAAAATATAATATTGAGAAAAAAACATTTACTGATATCAAGTTTTCCACTTGTGTCGGCAGCTATGCTGTTATGTACAGAGATGTCAGGTTTGCTGTTGATTTGTGCCACCGTGATGGAACTCTTAAGAAGATGGTTGCATTGGATCCAGGAAGGTAATCTTGCCTAGATATATTAGTGTAGCTCTAACATACAATTGCTGCTGCAAATCTATTTAAATGTGCAAAGTTGTTGAGCTATAATTGGCTTAAATCGTTGTTGCAGGAATTTAAAGTTTTGGATGAAATCATTTTATTGCGCATAGTTTCTGATATATACACCTTGCAAACAGGTATATAAATGAAGATCTTGCGATAGTCCCCATGCTTAAGATGATCCAGAAATCAGGCCGATCTACTTTTCTGGTGACTAATAGGTACATTTTGTTTTTCTCCTTCTCCCTTTTCACTTTATATTTTTTCAAAGAGCACATGGTGTGGTTTACTATGAGTGGTTTTCATTGTAGTCATTGGTATTCTCACCCCCTCAATACTCCTCGTCGTCTGCTTTTTTTTTTCTGTAAACTTGTAAACTTGTAAACTTCTTACATACTGACCTTCTTGCTAATACAGCTTGTGGGACTACACAGATGTTGTCATGAACTTTCTCTGTGGGCCCCACTATTCTGATGTTGGTCATCTTGACAAACATAAGTGGCTTCAGTACTTTGATGTGGTAATAACTGGAAGGTGGGTTTTTGTCATTTTTTATTTTCATTTATTTTATGTATTGTTTTACATTGCTTTCTATATTTCTTTTTCTGAGAGTGACATTCTCGACCGAATTCTATTTTAAGATCCAAGTCCTCTGACCTAATTAATTTTTTAAAATTTTGGGCAGTTTTAATCCTACCAGTATTGCTAAAAGCTGACTAAAATTTTTAGCTGTTACCTCTGGGTGCCAACTTAATTATATTTTTCTGTAACATCTCTTTTAGCCGTTAGAGCTAAAAATTTGGTTAAATATCATGGATATATACAGATAAGAAAGACACTTACATGGTTTCTATATGTTTCTTCCTTTCTAGTTCAAAGCCTAGTTTCTTTCATGATGACAATCGTGCAAATCTGTTTGAAGTTGAGCCTGATTCTGCGAAGCTACTAAATGCTGATATCCAGGTTGCACATAAGTTTGATTTAATGCATTTTATTTTTCTTTGTTCTTATTCCAATGTTGTTATTATTCTCTTAACCTTATTCATTTTAAATCCTGAAATAAGATTCCAAGTCCAAGACCAACAGTGAAAGCAATGAAGCCTACCCATAAAGTTTATCAGGTAATTGTTGTTTCTTAATACCATAATACAATGTATTGAATGATGAATACAAAAATGAAGCGATATAGGAGATTCAATCGGTTTATTGGGTTTAGAATGAGAATACTTTTTTTTTTCACAAATTGCTTCCAAAAATCGGCTTTGTTTAATAAAAAATTTAGATGCTAAAAGGAAAATAAACATCTTTTAATCGATCCATTTTTCAGGGAGGCAATGTTGGCCACCTTCATAGATTGATTTCTGTTGCATCTAGTTCCCAGGTATTCTACTATTTTTGTGCCATACAATGTTTATAAAATCCTCTTTGAAAAACTTTTAAGAACAAATTTTCTGATGTTACATTTACTGAAAATACAGATCCTCTATGTTGGAGATCATATTTATGGGGACATATTACGCAGCAAGAAAGTTCTAGGTACATTCTTTTCTATTGTTTGGATACTGTTTAAGATTCAATTTGAACGTTAAATTACGTCTCTTCTTCTTTCTGTTTCTTTTTCTTTTCTTTTTATACTAATCATTATGACCATTAATGTTAGGTTGGAGAACCATGCTCGTAATTCCGGAGCTAGCTGAGGAGGTGATGCTTCTTTCTGATTCTAAGATCACCCGTAAGGTAAGGGTTTTATCTGTAACTACTTTATAATAACTAACTTTGTCTAATTCTGTAACAATGAACTGCTATTTGAACGCAGTACCGGAGCATGAGCAGAAATTTATTTTGGGGGGGGGGGGCATTGAACAGATAAACTTATAGTGGAGTATATATGAACTGCTCAACAGGAGCAGAACCAGGGTGTCGAGAGGACAGTGAAGTCTGCAAACGGCTCGAAGCTCATGGCGAGGCAACAAGTGGTCGGAGTCTGGTGGCGAGGTTGGTGACACGGCAAATAGCTGAAACCGGTGGTGAAGCCTCAAGGGGAGAGCACGAGGTGGAATTAGAGACTCGAGAGTCGGAGAGAGACGACGGGAGAGATGTTATATTTACTGGAATTCACTGTAGGATACGAAACACAGTCAAACTCAGAGAGAAAATAATAAAGGAAGAAATATATGGATTATTCAATTGGGCCTAGAATATACTACAAGTATTTTATAACTCACCAACCATTAGATTCAATTGGGCCTATAACCATATTGATGCATTACAAGACAAGACAAAAACTGCCGCGACTAAAGAAAATTCAAACTGGAGATGTTTATTAAGAAAAGATGAACAATTAATATAGCTAGAGTTGGACTAAATAATTTAGGGGCTGCCATGTTATAGTCCAAACAATATTTAGACTAAAAATTACATTATCTCTACACAATTTACGGGATTCGGGGGGGGGGGGGGGGCATGGCTCGGGCTACCATATGAGAAGCTCTGCCCCTGTCCGCACGTGTTTCCATAAATTCAGTTAGTAGTTAAATGAAAAGAAATACTTACAGCTAAATTGGGTGTTAATTGACTTTTAGTTGTAGTTAAGTCCCTTTCTTTTCATATACAAAAGAGGTGTCATTGATTAATAAGAGAAATAATCAGAGCATTTACATAAAAAAAAACTAAACTTCTGAGGTATGGATGTACATATTCATTTCATATTATTCTCTACTTTCAGGAGCTGAGGAAATTGAGAAGAGATAGGGACCTTATTGAAGATAAGATTCACCGATTAGAGTGGTCTCTGAAGTTAGCTGCTTTCTTTTCTTGTCAAATATTTTTTGTTAGTCAAACAGTATTTACAGATCCAGGTGTTGTCAGCTGTATGCATTATGTTCATTGTTCAGGTTTTGTACTGAAAATTATCATACTCAATAAACCAAATTTCAAGTTCTTCTTTGATAACTGAAGACCAAATAAGCTGAACTGATTGAATAGCTAGATATAATACATCCAGCCAAAGAAACTAAAATTTTAACATGCTTATTCTATTGAGCTCAGATTCTAAGTTCTGCCATACAAGCAAATTCAGGTTCTTTTATTTACTTTAATTAGGTTTTGTTAAAAGCAACCAATTCACTCCCCCACAGGTCATATGATATGGTGCATCTTTGATCCTGTACAATGATCTGTATTGTGTATTTATTATTTTGCCTGTTTGACTCAGCTTTGAAGATCTAAACAAGCATCAGCAACAAAGTTTGTTATCTGAGTTGGAAGATCTCCGGGTTAGCATCCTTTGAAATTATTGCTTTATTATGTCTGTTAAGCGGCCAACCCTTATTATTGTTCTTATATAATTTGTAGGTAAAAAGAGAGCACGTCCGCAAACTACATCAAGAGGCCCAAAGAAATTGTCATCAGAGGGTACGCACTACAATTTTGTTAATTTGGAGCAACCAATTTTTGTCATGACATTTTTCTTTTGTTCTGTGTAAATTTCGGATAACTATAATTCAAACTTTTAAAGTTAAACCTGGGAAGTGCAAAATCACATGAATTTTGTATAACCATTTTTCATATGATTTCTGTATTGCAGTTCCATAAGGTATGGGGACAACTTATGAAGACTGGTTACCAGAATTCCCGTTTTGCACATCAGGTACTATATATATTGTATCAAAGATTATAAAAGTAAACAATTTGAATATGGATGATTTGTTTAAGTACAATATAAACAACTATGTTTATATTCTCTCTTATATGCATAGGTTGAGAGGTTCGCATGTCTGTACAGCAGCCAAGTGACAAATTTTGGCTTATATTCTCCTGACAAGTACTACCGACCAAGTGAAGATTTCATGCCTCACGAGTTTGATGTGCTTGGTCTTTGATCATATAATTTTAGCAGCTACTCATCAAAGTATGTATAGTCTAATTTCTGTCATTGACATTTGACAGCCGATAAGTGTAGTTTACATGAGGTCGAAAGGTGTTTTGAATTTTGATACAAATGGGGTACTTGTGATTAGTATTTGTAAATTAAGTAAAACAAAATAAACTCTCAGTTGTGACTTGTGACCATTGCTTTCAAGATAGTGTGGAACAATATGAAAACGTTATTGACATTTCTTATATACATATTAATGCCTCCTGCCATCGCCTGAAAGGAAAAAGGAAAAAAACATTTAGTCCGCGAAATTTAATTTTATCTGTACAAATTACAGGGATAATTAATTTTCTTTTAAGTCCAAATTTGGCGTGGGAACTATGTTAATGTTACAGGAGGCACATGATACTTTGGTGTTATTTTATATTTTCAGTGTATACTTGATATTTCAATAACATTGTCAGGTATAAGGAGTTCAGTTGATATTTTAAAACTTTATTGGTTTGTTTGGCACTTGGTGGAATAACAAAAATTAGAATAGAATAGTTATTCCGATAAATTAATTTGCCAAATGAATTTTAGACTAAGTAGAAGAGTGCAGAAGAGTGTTAATCCGGTATATCAAGTTATAGGTGATATATCGGATTAGCTCTCGTAGGAATAGCGATTATTATTTGATTATGTTGTATTATATTATTATATTATGATTTTGATTATGATTTATTATTATTATATTAATATTATGATAATTATTTATTTATTTATTTATTATTATATTATATTATTATTATAATTATTATTATTTTATTATTATTATTATTTTACTATTATCATCATCATCATCATTGTTAGTATCATAATTATTCATATTTTAACTATTCTGATTAACAACTGTCAAACGATATTTTCACTCTTCCGAATAGTCAAAAATACCACTCTTTCAAAAATACATTATTCTATCACTCTTTCAAAATTACTACTATTCCAATGATATTCCTTAATTTGCCAAACCAACCCTATATTTATATGATGGCACATTAAAATGTAGCTGTCTAGAATTCAATTGATGTACTTATAAAACACTATCAAAGCATACACACCAAGTCACCAACAAAAGCGCAAACATGTCAGTTTATTTTATGCATGGCTGTTTTGGGATTTCACTCTCTCCGACGCATTGTTTTCTTCACATCAGCGCTGCGACTTCGCTCTCTCCAGTCTCCGCTTCCCTTTCACAAACTTTGACGCGAAATTAACGCGGGAGAAGTTATTGGCATCAGATTGACCAAAGTGTTGTTTGTAATGATTTAAGACATAATTTTTGTTCTTGTTCTCAGACGCTTATTTATATAAAAGCAAATCCCAAGAATCAATTTTGATATTTATATGGACAAAAAATGCATTTATTTAAATAAATCAAATGAGATATTTATATAGATTATCATATAAAAAAAATTGCAAGAGAGAAAAAATATCAGAAAATAAAATCACGTGGAAGAAAAATTAATGACAGTAAAAAAAAGAGAGAAGAGAGAAATACAAAGAAAAAACATTGGAAATGTGAAAGAAGAGAAGAAAAATCCCGGGAACAGAAAAAACTTAGGTATTTATTTATGTGTAGATTTTTATATAACTAAATCGAGTATTTATATAAGTGAAGGAAATATTCACATAGAAAAACAACAAACATCACATGACTGTAAAGAAAAAACACATGTGAAAGAAGTGAAAAGAAAAGCATCGAGAAACAAAATTTTAGATATTTATATAAGTGAAATAAGTTTTTAGATATAAGATTCAGATATTTATATAAATTTGTCAGTAAAAATAGTAAGAAAAAGACAGAGTTTTGAGAAACGAAACCATGTGGGAGAAAAATTAATGATAATAACAATAAAGAGAAGAGAGATACGAAAGAAAATTAATATTGGAAAAATAAAAAAATATCTGCAAAAAGAGAGAAGAAAAATCTAGAGAATAAAAAAATATTATATATTTATATATATGTCTAAGGTACTTATATATAGATTGTTCTATATAGGAAGAAAGAAATAAAAAATTTCTAGGAGATTTTGTTTTGTGGTGGTGGGGGTGTAAATGTTTTCTTTTAAAAGTAACTAAGCTTTAATATGAATAAAAAAAAATGACACAACTACTGTGGATGCTCAATTGACAAATCCTGACTGGATTGGATAACTGAATATAGCATGCTAACACTGATCTAACTGACTCATGACAAATCCTTGTCATAGCCTTGTCAGTTGCCACTCACTAGTTGTATAAAAAATAGAATGATATTTTCCCATCTTCTTAATACTCGGTATTTTTCATAACTAATTTTAGCTTAGCAGTCAGCTAACGGCTCAAGGTATCTTTGTTTTCATTAGAAAGGAAAGAGCAACATTCTATACATTTAATGTTACTGAGTTATTTGATGTGTTTTGATGAAAAAAAAATCATTATAAAACAACAAATTAGAACGACGCATCTATAAAAAAAATCATTTTTAAAAAATCTGTTCGAAATTTTCGCAAATATATAGTCAAAATTTCGAGTTTAAGATGGGCCGGTTTGTATTGGGCCCTATGACTTTGTTAGTACTTAGCAGCGCACCATCTCCTCGATCTTCTTCTCTAGGCGAGAATTACAGCTGGTTAGTCAGTCTCTCTCTCGCTCTCTCTATCTTCTCTGCGGGTCTCCTCTCTTTAGACGCGTACCGGATAGTGAGCGCGAACCCACTGCTACTGCTCGCCACCGGTCGAGTTCTGTTACCATCTTACATCGTGTTTACATTCAACATGGGGTTTAGTATTATTAATTGGTGCTTCTTGTGGCCGATTCGATTAACAACATTGTTCATATTACTTGTTGTTTACAACGTTCTCGAGTTGTTATTTACTTTTCTCTGGTTATGAACTGGTCTGTTGGGAATAAAGGAAATGGGGACTATTTCATTTATTTATTTAGTGGATGTTTCACCAGAATTCATATTTTTAATTCTGGCACCAGTCTAGGCATTTTTCTGTTTTATTGAACAAATAATGAAATTGCAGCTTAGTTGCACAACTTATAGTTAATTTCAGCCTAATCTGCGGTTAACCAACAAGCTCCTTTTTTATTTACAGATACAATGTCTCTCTCAACAATCTGTCGGCGGGTTGGTCTCAAAGATATAGTCTCAAATGCTCCAGTCTACACTAGCACTGCTGGTAACGTCTTTTTTTTTGTTCTTTGACTTTTTGTTTAATCCTCTCAATCCTTCGTACTGCCATCTTAAAAGAATGATAGCTCTTATATTATTATCCCAGAGTCTTCTGGAGGATTAAGCCTCTTGTTTAAACGGTGGGCCACAAAAAGGACTGCCGGATCCACAAAAAATGGTCGGGACTCTAACCCAAAGTACTTGGGTGTGAAGAAGTTTGGTGGAGAGGTACATAATAATCTAATGCAGTATATATTGTTTTTTATGAGTTAAATGGCTTTGATTTTCTTGAAGGTGGTTGAAAGATTTATTTACAAAAGTACCTTAATTACTTGATAGAGAAATCAAATGTTTGGAAGAAATTGAGGCCCGGTAAGACTTCCACTGTAGTTATTTAGGTCCCATTGCGAAAGAGAAAACAAGCAACTAATACCCACCATAATTTCAAGTTCATTTCCCAAGTAAAGAAATGGAAGATGCTAAAGTCAGCAGCCTAACAAAATTTATCAATGAACAGATTCTTTATGGCCTTGTTCGCCAAACTGGATTAACGAGATGAGGATTAAAACCTTAAGTAGTACTAAGAGCTCACGTTCGATGAGCAATAGATTAAGATTAAAGACTAAGTATGAATAAATCAGTTCTCTCATATGACAAGAGTAAAAGACGAACTTACCTTTTACTGAATTAAATTATAATATGAATGATGAAGTTAATTGATTATTGTTGTAGTGTTGCTAATAAGTTATTATTTGTTCATAATTATAAAAAGATAAGTGTTAATTAAAAAATGAAATGAATTTATTGAAAATAATCATAAAATATTTAGTACGAAAAGTTTACCAGATATAGAAAATAAAAACAACTTGGTTACAATAATATAGCTAGTGTGCAATTAATTTGATATGTATCTTTTGCTGATGCTTTGCCTGCTTTTGCCAGCGTATGAGACAGTTAATTATCCTCTTAGGTATCTTCCCGTATAATCTCATTCATAACTCTAAACAAATATGAAACAACTCAAACCAGAATTCATTCTAAAAAGATATGAACAAAACAGATAATGTTAATTACCAAAATATCCATATTTCAATTTACGATTGAGATTGATTGATTTTATAAAAGCGATAGTTCAGATTTCAGTCACATCCATTTTTCCTCTCCATTCTGTTCGCTATTTTTTTATCACGCACTTATACGAGGTTTAAAAAAAGTTGTACATAAAATGAATTAATCATCAACTATTATTAAATTTTATTGTAAAGAAGGAAACTACACATTGTACAACCATACTTAGAAAAGATAATTTATTATATTTTGAAGTTATACATCATCTTTTATTAAATAATAAATTAATTTTATTTAAAAATTTAAAGAGTCTTTGTAATTGATTTAGATATAAATTATATTTCAGTAAAATAGATCATTTATTTATAATAAAATTAGTGCTAGATATAAATATTTTAAAATTAAGAGGGTCCGTGTGGGTTAACTGCTAGTATACTAGAAAAAAAATAATCAAAAGTGCGACACCAAGTACATAACTGCTTTCCAAGTTCTAACTGCAAGCTGTAAGATTCTATAAGAAAAGTATGACGTAAATTCTAAATTATGTCATATAAACAAAAGTCAGCCTGCCATAGAAGTATCACCGAGTCCAAAACTATTTATAATATCTGGAAATGTTAAGAGTTGAGACATAGTTGGCCACCATCACTATTTGGACCTTGTTTTCTACTCTGAACCTCGGCCAGTAGGTCCAAAAGCATATTGGTTTCTCCTTCAGACCAGTTTACCTCTCTACCGTGGTGTTTGTCATTAGTTTCAACAGATTCAACGCTTGCACCCTTTCCTCTTATGTTGTTTTTTACCTTGGTTCTTACATTTCTACTCCCGACTGCATAAGTTTGTTCCTTGACACAATCCATGATTCAAATTTGCTCTTTAATGTGATAGCTTGCTTCAGGTTACCTATTATTATTACTTGTGCATAGTTTCAGTTGGTTTGTCTATGATTTTCTGACAACAAGTATTTTGTTATTTATTTCCTGCGCTTGATTAATATCTAGTCTACTAGTTCAACCCCTATCTAAAATGAACTAGAAATGTTCTGCCATAGATATTGCGGGCTATACAAAATTGCATTTCTCTACCTGAGTCAACCAGAATTAAATGTTAAATTGAAACTAGAGGGGGGACTTTCAAGCTAAATCAAGGCTTGATTGAATCCTTCCGCAAAATTTAAGATGGAAACTTTCAAACTAATTGATAAATTCAATCTAACAAGAGAGGAATTTCAAAGAAATAGAGATGACAGATACTTAGCAAAATGGGACTTGAGAGAGAATCTCTGTGCGAGTCTCTCCAAGGTGCCGGATCGTAAAGTTAGTCACTGGTAAGCGGCCGGCCAGTGGATGAGTTCTTTTTCCGCCTCGGGAAGCATTCACGTGGGAGAAAGAAGACAATAATAGAATGGATAAAGAAAAAGAAGGCTCCTTAAGCAGCTGTCTTTTGAGGGTAAAATTGTAAAAAGAAAAAGGTTATTTTGGGCTCTATGGAGCCTTTAAGGAAAGCAAAATGCCAAGGCAGGGATGGGCTGGATTAACAATTTCATCTAAGGAGTGCTTTTAATCCTGCCCAAGTAATGTCTGTTCGGAAAAGATTTCGGATGGATTAGAAAGATGAGTGTAAGGAGGCTTAAGTGATGTCACCGAACAGGCACCATAGAATCACCACACTGCTCCCATTTTGCACTTAAAAGTTAGTGCCGTATTGCACTGTTTGATCTGTACTTTTGGTGTTCGGCATATTTTAATGATCATGCACCACATTGTTTGACGTATAGTTCTTTAAGCTATTCAAACTTCTGAACATTGCATTTTTAAATATTGACAAAATTACATTGAGATGTTTATTTGCTGTTTGCATAATTGCACGTAATATTCTTCTTTGCTGAAGATGTTACCAAAATTCCTACTTTCAATTAACATCTAACCTTTTTTACATGGTACAATTAACATCATCTGTTAAAGTTAAACAATCAAAATAACCAAACTGCCCCTAGAAACAAGGAAAGTATCACATACAGATAAACAGATAGAGAGCTCACTAGTGATAATGGTAAATTTTCAATATCAGTTTGTAGCTTGGGTGTTAGTTAGGAATTTGACAATGTTATGTGTAAATTACACAAGGCGCTTCAAATGTTTATACCACCCCCTCTCTGTAACATTTGCTATTTTATAAATGCAGAAGGTTATACCAGGAAATATAATAGTTCGTCAGAAGGGCACCCGCTTTCACCCAGGGGATTATGTTGGCATGGGAAAGGATCACACTCTGTTTGCACTGAAAGAAGGGAATGTCAGGTTTGAACGCAACAATCTCACTGGTAGAAAGTGGGTCCATGTTGACCCCCTTGAAGGTCATGTTCTCCATCCTATCTATACCAGTGCTGAGACTGGAGCTGAGCTCTGCTAGCTTGCTGATGTTCATGTATTTTGTTCCATCCTTAGACTAGACAATATATTTAAGATGTTGCTCTTGAAAATTCTTTTTAGTTTTATAGTCCTTTATAAGGGTACTAGACATTAGCAGATCTACTAGCAGATGGCGGCAAATCTGGCTTTATATTATTTCACTGGAAAAAGATATAATTTCTGTTGTGAGAAGTAGCTGTAGACATTAGCAGATCATATTATTTTTGCAGATTTTCAAAGTCTGTAGAATAGTGATAATAAGTAGCTGCTTCACTGGACATGAGTGTAATCCAGCACAATCTTATTTTGCTGTACTTTGGGGTTGCATCATCCAATTTTTCATACATGAACAATTGTGGTCTTGAAATTAAATCGTCAGGAAACTAAGAAGGTTTGTAACAACCAGAGGGGAAATCATCAGACATATACGCTGGTCTTTCAACGAAATGGATAATTAGTCGTTAGCCATGACTTCAATATAAAAAAAATTCAATTAATATCAAGCGTCCTTTTGAGAAAAGCAACTGTTATATATAACAACGCAGAGAAGAATATACAGTATCGCCTTGTAAAACAGGAATATATATATCTCACAACAAAGGCTACAGATAATTCTGCTTCTGATTCTACACTTTACTGTCAATCTGTTAAAACAGGTTGAGTTTCTTCAGCTTTTGAGTTATCAGAATTCACTAAGCCGGACTCAAACCTCTCTCTTCTTCGAACAGCTTCCTGGACTTTTGCTTTGAACTCTTCATCAGAACTAGCCAACATGTACCTCAACTTAAAGTTAACCCTGTTTCTGACTAATATTTCATGCCTTGGCATTATTCTTCCTTCTAGAGAATAACTGAAAAACCTAAATTTCATACAAGAGGTTAGCTCAAGCAAAACAACACACAACTAATAGGTAAAAGTAAAACTATTGAGAGAGAACTAACCTGTAAAATGAAAGGGAAAATTGTCTCAGATTATATATATGAAAGAAAATTTAAAAGGATGTTCAATAATTCATATGAATGATCATGATGTGATTATGTTGTAACAGGCTTATAAGAGTGATACCTAGGAAATTCGATGAGATCTTGCAGAGGCCGTACCATAACACGTCTCAAGTATCTGTATTTAGGTCTCAGGATGTCCAAACTATATCTCAGAAGCATGGGGAAGTCTGCTACCATTTGACCAAGTAATTGACGTCTAATTCCCAATGAAAGGAAATATTTTACATTCACATCCAGTTTTTTTATGATATGGCACCCAACAAGCTGGGGATCCAATCCAATCACTTTGCCTATATCTTGTTCTGTGACCCCAGCTTCTGTCATCAAGAAAATCACCTACACAAAAATGAAATATCAAATTTCATCCTGTCCTTATAAAAAAACACTGTATCTAACCCTGCATAACTATGCCTGTATCCCCCTTCTTATAAAAGTAAAATCACATATCATTTTATGCCTCATTGTAATAGGACGATGAAAAAAATAAGCAGATTTGGGGACGTCATTTGTTGCATAAGAAGAATTATAGATACTAATATTTGCATCAGTGTAATGTTTTATGGAATATGGATATATGCATTGTATTCCAGTTCAAAAAGTAAAATTGATATTTTGAAGTGGCATAACTTAACTACCTTCATCTACACCCCTCCAAAAGAAAAAGAAAAAATAATTGAAAATTAAATTACATATATTGTAAAACCTCGCCTCTGCTGAAGGGCAAAACCTTATGAACATTATGACAACTCTCCATTAAGTGTAATACATTGATCGACAATTTTCATTCACCAAAAAATTGTATATTCTACAACAACAACAACAATAGAACCTTTAACCCCAAATAAACTGGGGTAGACTAGAAATAAAACCCAAACCAAAATCACCAAAATCATAGATCTCAAAGATAAAAATCAATGATAACAATAGAAAATTTGGAGAAAAATATATAAATCTGTTTACATCCTTTCCACTGCTACAGAATTATACTGCATCTTATATGCACCGATTAGGTTTAATTAAATTATTCACAAACTCAAGTTATGTAGGCACGACTATGATTTTGTTATCATGTAAGCTTGACTAAGATCTATACATGTACAATGTTTCATTGAGAATCATTAATGCTTGACTAGCAATATTAGTATGACTTATTTTAGATAACTAAATATCAGTAATGATATTCTTAAGGTACATGTTCCAGACTACATAGTACATAATGAGATTGTAATAGTTCAATTTGTTTTCTGTTACCCACCCCAAATATATATATATATATAGAGAGAGAGAGAGAGTGAGGCTATGATGCTTCACTAAGCACAAAACCTCCTGTGGTTTGCGTCCGTATCTCGAACTTGAAAGTTCAAACGTCCGATCCAAACCGTTGAACATGATCTTCATATTGAAATATCTTTGAGGATCAAATTTTATAATTTTTTGAAAATTTTTGCTATTTTTTAGATTAATACAAAGTTCGTTGATCTAACGATTTCTACATCATTCAATACTAGTGATTTTCCATCCATCTAAAGTAGCAAAAAAATATAAAATTTGTCTCTAAAGATATTTCAATATGAAAATCATGTTCAACGGTTTGGATTGACCATTTGAATTTTTAAATTCGAGACACGGACGCAAAGCATCATAGCCTCTCTCTCTCTATATATATATATAGAGAGAGAGAGTCCGACTATGGTGCTTTGCAAAGCACGAGGCATTGTGTGTTTTACGCTTTATTTTTAATTTTAACTCATAAATAATCGATCCAAACCGTTCAATCTAATCTTCATATCAAAATCTATTAGTAAACTAAATTTTATATTTTAAAAAAAAAATGTTATTTTTTCTGGTGAGGAGAAAATGACTTGATCTGAGAATTCTGGTTTATCCAAAAAAGACGATTTTCCCTCTATCCAAAAAAATAGCAAATGAATTTCAAAAAATATAAAATTTGGTTTATTAATAGATTTTGATATGGAAAAGATCGACGAGTTAAAATTAATTAGCATAAAACACAACGCTTTTGTTCTTTCGTGCTATATATATATATATATAGTTGTTAATATGTTATGCATAGCACGGATCCCCTCGTGCTATGTATCGATTCTCCGTTTTCAAAGTTCAAATGGGCGATCCATAGCACGAGAGCGATCCGTACTATGCATAGTATCATAACCCAACTCTATATATATACAGTTTGGCTACGATGCTTCCATAAGCACTTCGACCAAGTGCTTATGGCTCAATTTTCAAAATTTCGCGTCTGAAATTTTAATTTAAACAGCTTACAAAATTCTTCATATCATAATCTTGTAGATTATCAATTTTCATCAAATTTGAAGTTAATTTACTATATTTAATAATTTTTGAAAGATAACAACATTTGACCTATACAAATTGATATTTTTAGAAAGAGAAAGTGAGACTATGACACACACACACACACATATATATATAGTCCGACTATGGTGCTTTGCAAAGCACATATGCGTTGTGTGTTTTGCGCTCTATTTTTAATTTCAAGTCAGAAATAATCGATCCGAACCATTCAATCTAATTTTCATATCAAAATCTATTAGTAAACCAAATTTTATATTTTTTGAAATTTTTTTGCTATTTTTTCTGATGAGGAGAAAATGACTTGATCTGAGAATTCTGGTTCATTCAAAAATGACAGTTTTCCTCCTATCCAAAAAAATAGCAAATGAATTCCAAAAAATATAAAATTTGATTTACTAATAGATTTTGATATGAATATTAGATTGAGCGGTTTGAATCGATCATTTCTAACTTAAAATTAATAATAAAGCGCAAAACACACAACGCTCTTGTGCTTTGCAAAGCACCATAGTCTAATTCTATATATATATATATATATATATATGTCATAGTGAGACCATGCGGAAATGATAACTCTAAGATCTAATGGTAAGTGTTTATGGCTATGGCAATTTTGAATAACTGTAATGTTATGTTTTTTACTATTTAAGTAGCACTTACACATAATTTTAAATAAGTTACAAATACACTCATTAAATATTAATAAAATATGCCTACCACACGTTGAATTTTCTTGAGAAGACTGTATGTCAATATGGCTGGAAATTTGACAAGGACATTGCCCACTGCATCATCTTTCACACCTATTTCTTGAAGAAACTTTACCTAGAAACAAGGATAAAAGAATAAAAGAGTATTGGATAAGCTATAGACATAACCCAAGAACTGGAGGAAGATGAATGAAATTTCTTGGATAAATTATAAAACTGTACCAAGCTTCAACCTTATATTATTTAATTAACCTCACTTTTTTATCAAATAATATCTGATAAAGAACTCCGCCTGTGTGGACTAGTTTCTACACAGTCTGTCCCAAGCCAAAATAAAGGAGGAGAGTTGCGGTGGGTGTGGCGAGCTCTGCACTAAAACAGTCAATCTTTATGGAAATGAAACCCATTGGGTTTCATTTCTAGCCTACCCCAATTTATTTGGGATTAAAGGCTTTGTTGTTGTTGTTGTAATATCTGATAAAGAAAAAAAATTAGCCAATTATAGTGTAATTAAAAAGGAGCAGCAATACTACCTTTGGTGCAATACATGTCTCAAGGTCAATGCAAAAGACCACAGGTTTCACCACTAAAATCCTCTTCATACCACCTTTGTTGACCCCCAAATAATATAAATACTTCACAAGAGGCTTCCATCTCTCTTCTATGCTACATGCCATCAGGTGTGGCTTATAAGCAAATAGCCTTCCTACCTCTTCCTTGCTTAAGTCGAATTGCATAAGGTATTCAACCTAAGACAAAACAAATTAGTTTTCAACTTGGTTGCAGGTTGTACTTCAGTTTTGCAGCAGACAGTTCTGATCTTGGATTTAAGGGGACTATAAGGACAACTAGTACCATACTAATCTGGGTCAGTTCTATAACAAATCTGGTTGTAACAAACAAGAAAACTAGAGAAAACATCCCATGCTTTCTGAAACACCTAACAACAATAAAGAAGTTAATAAAAGCAACGGAAAGCACCTTACTCTTCATCTCCTCCAAGCTGAAATACCCTAGAGCTCTAGGATAATCGAAAACCATGGTACCAAAATCTCTCTCATTCAATCCCATCTCCTTGTAAAAGCAAATTCGAGTGTCTAGTTCCTCAATTGACATAACCAAAAGCTGAGGGCATTTGGTCACAACATACCCTATCCATTCATTTCTCACACCGTACCTCTCAAGAAAATCGAGGTTATCCTCGAGTTGTTCAAATTTTAGATTTAGTAAAGTAGGTCCTGCTCTGGCCATTGTGGTCCCAAGAAACTGCCCCTTCACATTGATTGATTTCAGACACTCAGCCATACGCCTTATATGGCTGAGATCCTTGTTGCACGCACAAATAATCTTGCCGATTTGAATATATGTCATCGAGTTGTGCTTCATCCACCTATATTGTTATTAACGTACTTGTGTGAACTAATCTTAAACATCAAAGCCAATTGGTCAGTATGCTCGAGTTAACCATGATTTTCTTTTAGAGTACCACAATCGAATACATCAAACAATTGAATATTGTTGCAGAAGTGAGAAACACTAGTTGCTATTCTGGTAATGACTGAAAATGTGGATCAAATTTGCTTGTTAGCTTATATGTGTCTAATGAACATTTTGATACACTTTATGGACACAACATCAAACTATGAAAGCATATGGATTATGAAGTTCCTTACTTGACAAGAGGTACAATGCCGGTGTTATTAATGTATTGCTTAGCTCGTGCATTAAAAGACTGGTGCGAAAATTCAGGATCAGTCTTTAGGGCCGCAGCACCAATCACAACCCGATCCACAAAAACACTCAAGTTACGAACTAAATTTGTTGAATAAGTGATGCTCAATTTTCCAGCCCGAAATGCTGCTTTTAGTGTTTCACTAGCAACTCCTCTTCTAACCTCCAAGGCCCTCTTCAATAATCTTTTAATTGAAAAATATAACAAAAACAAAATAAATAAATAAATAAATAAATAAATTGTTGGATTTAATTATCAGTACGCCCATTATGGGAAACCCGAATCCAAACCCAACCCGTTATAAGATTGAACAGATGCACTGGAGAGGTGCATTGAGCAGTGCAACTTTGGAGAGGTGCATTGAACAAGTGTATTGAGCAGATGCGTTGGCTTATAAATATACACTAGTATACTCTCTCTCACAGATGATCAGAAAACGAATCTGTCACTATTATCAAAGAGAGAGAGAAAGAGAAAAGATACTCTGTTAAGACTTGAAGAATTTAGGTTGTGGAAAACGCAAGGCTTAGGCTTCGGCTCGTGATTTCTTGTAGAACCGGTGATAGTCTTTGTATTGGTCAGAACCGCTTTCGCACGAAGATTAACGGAGCAACTTGTAAGTTTTATCCGTTAAATATTACATTGGTATCAGAGCATTTATAGCATATATTCTGGTTTATTAAATCACTATTTTTAGTGAGTTTTATGTATATGTAAAATTAGTTTTACATAAGATAATTTTTGATAAAAAAATAATTATTTTATTTTTTTTAATTCCAGAATTAAATAAATATAAATTTCAGATTTGAATCGCAAATTTTTTATAAATCTGAAAATTTTTCAGTGAAATCTTAGTTATTTTAAGATATTTATAAAATTCACTATTTTTGGAGATTTTATAAGTGCATTTCTTGGAGATCCATAGCAAAATAGTGAAAAGAAATCAACATACACTTTTATTTCGGATCTTGTACAACTGGGTTGGACAAATTTATAATCCAAATAAATCACAGCCATACAAAGAAAAAAATTTTGCTCCAAATTTCTTGACTTATGCGAAATTTTCTATTTATGCGAAATTTTCTAAAAGAGATGTTTATTATTTTTGTTGAAAATCAATTAGACAGAAAGGTTAAGGCCTTAAGAACGGATCGTGGTCGCGAATATTTATCTGATGAATTCAAACAAATGTGCGAAGAAAAAGGAATACTTAGGCAATTGACCATACCATATACTCCACAAAAATGGAGTAATTTGAAAGGAGAAATCGAACTCTTTTAGAAATGGTTAGGTCAATGATGGTTCAAGCAAATCGCCAATCACTTTTTGGGGTGATGCATTGTTGATCATTGTTTATATTCTAAACCTAAGTGTACCCTCTAAATCGTTTCTTCTACTCCTTACGAACTTTGGAATAATAGAAAACCGAGATCTTAGTAATCGAGACCTTGGGGATGTCGCTTTTGTTCATGATATGTCTCATCGACATGGTAAATTAGGTCCACGAGGTAAAAAGAGTATATTTATACGATACTCGAACATTCCAAAGGTTATGTGTTCATTGGTGAACAATCAAGTGGGAGTGTAATGAATTTGAGTCACGAGATGTCATTTTCTTAGAAAATGAATTTCCAAAAAAGGGTGAGATAGTTCAGGATTTTTCTTTATATGAGGTAGATGAACAAAATGATTTGATTGTTGCAAATCGTTTAGTGTATATTCCTGAACCTCCAACAGTATCTCATCCAAGTGGGAGAAAATTAGCGAGATGATGCGAGCCAAGCTCAAGACAATCACAAATTAGCAGTAGCAACCGTGCTTAGAGTTCCTAAACGTCATTTTCCGATTGAGAATGAATCTTACATGATTGTCATGCAAGATGAAGAAAAGCCAACAAATATTCGAGAGGCTCTTACTTGTCCGCTAAAGAGAAATGGATGAAAGCAATGGAAGAAGAAATGGAGTCAATGAGATCAAATAATGTTTGGGAATTAGTTGATCTCCCGAGGAAGGACGTAAGGCGAATGGGAACAAATGGGTTCTCAAGATTAAACGTCTAGTGACTTACTCAATTGTGAGATATAAGGCACGCCTTGTTGCTAAGGGTATACACAACAAGAAGGGATGACTATGAAGAAACTCTCTCCTGTTGTGAGATTTACTTATACGATTGATACTAGCTATCATTCTTAGGTTTAGATTTGGAGTTGCATCAAATGGATGTCAAAAACCGCATTTCTAAATGGCAATCTGGAAGAAGAGATATATATGGAACAACCCGCAAGCTTTGTTGTTGAAGGTCAAGAAGCACAAAGTGTGCAAATTATCGAGATCTATTTATGGTCTCAAACAATCTTCCGACAATGGTACATTCGATTTCATCAAGCTATCATATCATTCGATTTTAAAATGATTGATGAAGATCATCGCGTGTATGTTAAGAGATCCAAAAATAAATTTGTGATACTATCACTTTATGTGGATGACATACTTGTTGGCTAGTAACAATAAGGAGTATGTGAAAACTATCAAAGAATGGTTATCCTCCAATTTTGATATGAAAGATATGGGTGAAAGATATATTCTTGGAGTGAAGATTGAAAGAGATCGTTCAAGAAGATGTTAGCTCTATCACAAGAGCATTACATCGAAAAGTACTTGAAAAGTTTCATATGCAAGACTCAGTAAATCCATTGATACTCCTATAGCAAAAGGCGAAGGTCTTAGCTTAAGAATGTGTCCAAAGACTCAGGATGAAAAAGCACAAATGAAAAAAATTCCTTACTCAAGTCGTTGTGGCGATCTTATGTATGCTTATGATGTGTACTAGGCCAGGATATCGGATTTCGCAGTTGGAATGGTGAGTAGATATCAAGCTAATCCAGACGATCCCATTGGAAAGCGATAAAAAGAATACTTAGGTATCCGAAAGGTACTCTGCAGATTATTCATTATGTTTTCAAGGAGAAAATCTACAACTCATGGGTTATGCGAGATCTTGATTGGGGAGGAGATTTAGATGAAAGAAAATCTACCTACGGTTATGTTTTCTTACTTAATAATGGAGTCATCTCTTGGAGTAGTAAGAAACGAGTTGTATATCCTTATCCACAATGGAAGGTGAATTTGTGGCATTTTCAAGAAGACGATACAAGAAGCAGTTTGGCTTAGAAGATTTTTAAATCACTGGGTTTCTTTGAGAATGAAACCGACCAGTGTTAGTACATAGTGATAGTGGCGGCGTGATCGCTTATACAAAAGATCCCAAGTATCATTCAAAAACCAAACACATTGATACTAAGTATAACTTCGTTAGAGACATGGTGGCGAAAAAGCAAGTTTGCATGCAAGTATATATATCTACACACAAAATGGTGGCAGATCCTTTTACAAAGGCAATACCAGAGATATGTTTGTTGGTCATGTCAAATCTCAGGGTTACGTAGATTATGATTTTATATTTTATTGAATAATATATCATGTATATTTATATTTATGGGATAAATGCAATGGATGCTATTTTCTTAATTCATTTATGTGATGATTGTTATAAATTATTTAATATCAAGTATATTTAGCATAACACATGAGATGAGATATAAAATAAAAGGTATGTGTCGATAGTTGATTGGCCTTTCTACGTGCAATCGCTTCTATGTCTTTGTAGTACATAGAAATGAGATTAGTTTTAAGCTAAATATGATACAAAACGTGAGAGCAAAGTGCTTAAAATAATATCGCCTTGATAAAGAATCAAGATGAGGTCATATGAATTACAATTATGACCGAAGGTGAAATACCCACTATTTACCTTAACCTGTCTTATGCCAAGTGGGAGTCTTGTTATTGTATTTAAAAGTAAGTAGAGTTGTGGACTCAAGTTAGATATTTTATATATATCGAACTATCACTTGTATGGTATTAAATTTTAGTTTAGACATACGCTCCATAAGAAAATGGAGAATAATACCATAGCATATGTTTCATACCATATGTGCGATTGATTGATAGGGTAACAGAAGATATGATCTCTCGCTTCTTTGTTGTGTGAGACCCGTGAGATAAAAAGAATCTCATAGTACTCTTTGATTTTTTACTAAATACTTGAAGTTTCATTTCAATTAGTTATTTTAGAATGTTATCAATGATCATGATTGATGCGGTCTAATGAAACATATCCGGATAACAATTGTTTTGGAATGAAGAGATTTTAGATAAAAGAAAAAGATCATTATAGTATCATATTTATTTATATTCACCGGTGCACCAATTATGTTTATGTGACATGATTGTGAATATATAAGTATGGATGTATCAATAAATAAAAGAGATCATATTATACTTAAAATATGATTAGATGATCTGGTACCGCATATTTACTTACTTAGATGTTGTTATACATACCTAACGAGTTGGATAACAACATATGCTCTCAAATTCAAATATCTTTGGTCACGGCTATTTTCTTGTATGAATTTTAACGAGAGATAAGAAATTATATATTCTCTTAGTTTATATCGGGTCTTCCATTTTGTGCGAGTGGGAGATGTTGGATTTAATTATCGTACGCCCATTATGGGAAACCCGAATCCAAACCCAACCCGTTATAAGATTGAACATGATGCTTTGGAGAGGTGCATTGAACAGTGCTTACTGGAGAGGTGCATTGAACAAGTGTATTGAGCGGATGCGTTGGCTTATAAATATACACTAGTATACTCTCTCTCACGAGATGATCGAAAACGAATCTGTCACTATTATCAAAAGAGAGAGAAAGAGAAAAGATACTGTTAAGACTTGAAGAATTTAGGTTGTGGAAAACGCAAGGCTTCCGCTTCGGCTCGTGATTTCTTGTAGAACCGGTGATAGTCTTTGTATTGGTCGAACCGCTTCGCTTTAAGATTAACGGAGCAACTTGTAAGTTTTATCCGTTAAATATTACATAAATAGTTAAGGTTGGAGTTCAGATTTCGGTTAGGTATGCACCACACAGATAGCATACTGCATTTAGTTTTAATTTTTTAATTGTTGTAATAATGCATTACATTGTCAGTAATGGTGATTATGTGCTATAGTGGTCAGATACTGTGCATTAATGTGCTGGTGGTGTATTAGTTTCAGTAATGGCATTGCTGTCGCTGTAAGCACCTGGTACAATAAAGTTACACTTTTTGGACCAGCATCAGTAAAAATTTAGCATCATACTTGGTCATAATGTCAGCACCAGTACCTATCTTCTTGCACACTGTTGTCAAACGAAGCATGCAAGTCGACTTGCGGCAAGTCGGCCTTTGGGAAATCAACAGCGCCCGGGAATTTGGGGATTCTGCGTGTGGCCAGGGAGAATTCATCAGTGATCTTACGACGGATCTCATCTTGCTCGGATTCAGGATTTTGGCGCAATTGAATCGGATTATCGGTTTCCAAGATGGTGTAGGAGTTGTGGCGCCGGGAGCATCCTAGGTGCTTGGAGCACGGGAGGGTATAGAAATGTGAAGTGGTGAAGAGGAAAGAGGAACTAGGGGAAGGTTTTTGGTGGTGAGAAGCGTGGAGGAAGCGAACTGGGTGGTCGGAAAGAGGGGAGAGCATTGGAGGGAGAAAGGCGGGGGTTTATCCGAATACTGAGAGAATGGAAGTATTGGATTTGGCTCCTGCTTCTGAATGAAATCCTTTGAAGCGCAAAAAAACAACCTCCATCGCGGTAACTTTATATGAATAATTCGATCACCGATCGACAATATTGATTTAACATAAATTCTGTATATTAAAATTTATATTTAAATTTTTTTATTGTGAGCCGTTCAGATTATCCTTTAAAATTTCTTCACCGAAAAAAACCTAGCTCCTGAGTAGGAGCAGAAATATCCTGTGTTTAACTGCAACTGGATCGGACGGACGGAGACGCATTTAGGTATCGTGTGTTTGTGTAGCCATCAACCGTTGGATCCAAAACCAACGGTTCCGATCGGTTCGAAGAATCACAGATCCTTGGAATGCGAGCATTTGTTGTCGCACTTTGCATTAACAGATGTGACCTCTGATTATAGTATATATCATATCATATCATATCTCATATGAAAAATACAGTAATATTATTTCAAACTGAATAATTGGATACATCGTATAAAAAATAGATCCCTAAAGTTTATAAATTCAATATATTTAATATGCATTTGTTCTAAATGGGATAATCCATGTTGAATACATTGTATATATAAAAAGAAAAAGATGACAAATTATTTTAATAATTTTGACAATTAATTTAATATAAATTCATAAAAAAAAAAGAGAAAAGAGAGAAAAAAATTTACAATATTTTTTTTTGAGATTTATGGATTGTTTGTGTAATTTCATATAATTTGAATATCATTTGATATCCATCAAAAATCATTAAATTTAAACAATTATAATTATTATATAATTTTGCCAACTTTATGAAATATCAAATAATACTCAAATGCACGAATTTTGAAAAATGACCAATTCATAGTTTATGTTTGTAAAGTTTTTTTCAATTTTCATTTTTTTTTTGTATGAACTTATATAAAGTTGGTTGTTAAATTGTCAAAATAATTAATTGTGTAGGATTATCAACCCAAAAAAAGAAATATTACGTTGTGTTTTTTTAGGGTGATGTCAAAATAGACATTGTCAAATAATTGTTGCCATCACAACATTCTCATTAATGTATTCAAGATAAAATTTAAGCATTTTCTCAACGTAAATTTCATCTTATTCAAAATTATGGAAAATATATTAAAAATTGTGGACAGCTTTCTGATAATCTGGCTCAAGTTCAAACCTGATATTTTTGAAGAAAAAAAAACGAACTTTCGCATGTTACAAATTTACAAAATTTTGAAATGCTTAATTAATTTAAATAACTTAGAAAAATAATCAAACCGATTTTAATTTCGGATCCTGAGAGCTGCAACCGTGCACTTGCAGTGCATCATGAGAGCCGTCCAATTCACATTGAGATGTGTGCTACGTCAATTTCAAAGAGGCTCTGTGAATCTAACGGCTCAAGGACACGTGTAGTGCGTGACGTGCGGCAAAGGATGTGGACTCGTGGTCAGGCATTGGACTCTTAATTTTTTTTTTCTTTTTCTCTATTTACTCCCGGTCTTTTGCGGTGTTTCTTGGCAGTCATCAGGTTGTGTCAGTAATGAGCCTTTTTTCGTAGTGAAAGGGGGAGTAGGTTTCTTTTCTCCTTTCAAAATGAAGGCATAGAAAAAGAAGTCTCTCTGAAATCTCTTTTCGTCCTTCAGTGTTTCCTGCATTTCATTTTTGGGGGTCGCTTGTATCTTCATTAAGGCCCTACGATGATTTTATTAGTATATATCAAATTAGACTTCTTGCAGAAGTGTTGTTATCAATTACAAATGCGTCGTGTAATAGTTAAAATTTTCTAGATTTATAGCTCACGGACAAGAGAAATAAATAAATCAATCAATTCCGAGCATTTACCTTGTTTTTAAAATGGGAAAAAGTGAAATCAAAGAGGCAAAATTACTACCCTGCACTCCGATCCTCAATCCTCAAGTCCTCATCCTTCCGAAAAGAAAACAAATTTAAAAAAGATCAAGGAAATTCAGAAAATGAACATAAAATAGGCATAAAAAACAATGCACCATTTTATCCTTTGCTTTGAGGCAATAAGAAAATGCACGACAAAAGGCAAAAATGCATTTCCAAATAATGGTAAAACTATAAAAACAATGAAATGAATTTACAAAGAAAAGATTAAAGAATTAAGGTCTTATTTCAATTGCACCCTCTTCCAAATCTGATGGCTCTGGCACAACCTCCCTAGAAGATCTTTTGTGTGTGATAGATTTTTCACTTCCTTGTGACTTTATTGAATGCCTGAAACTGCGATTGTCGACAACCTGACTTGATGAAGCAATATCAGAACCAAACCGCCAGCTGCCGTAAAATGCACCCCGCCACGAACTCCTATTAGACATGGTCCGAATCCGACCAGAAAAGGAACCTGACCTCTCCTCTTCTCTGACAACCCTTAATGGGTTCTCCAGGGCCTTCAACACATAACGGACTGGTGGCCTTTTTGATGGCCGAGGGTTCAGGCATGATTTTGCCACTATTGCCATGGCCCATACCTCCTCCAAATGGTCTTCATACAGAAAAAGAGATGGATCAATGATTTTGTTAATTAGGTCCCTGTCTTGTATAGTTATGTGGGTCAAGGCTATCTCGATCCAGTCGGCTGTCGCCGGGTCATCGGATCCACTAAGGCCGAGCTTACCAGTTACTAGCTCAAGTAGTACCTTGCCAAGGCAGAATATGTCATATGAACATGCAGCTGGTGGCCCTGAGATATTATGATTCATTTAGCATAGTAGTCTGAAAAAAGAGAAATAAATTAGGATAAGAAATAACACGTACCAGAGATGACCTTTTCAAGTGACCTACATGTGAAAACTAGAGGTTAGAAATTAGCAAGAGATTTATAAGAAAATAAAATAAAAAACAAGAAATTACGTTAGTTTTTGAAAAGATGTGGTGTTATTAGCAGTTGTGGCAAAATGTTATATAAATTGCAAAACATAGCTTATATTCTGGTGTTGCAATATTATAAAGCAACTTTGTCAAATCTTATTTGTTAAGAACTTCTGACATTTACATCTCAATAGTCCCACAAGCAATCACCAGAATATTCTAGATTACTTGAGAGAATACATCTCAATTGTCCCATAAACTAAATTCAAACTCTGTTATCAGAGATAGATTACTTAAGAAAAGTTGCTAATTCATAATTCTTTGGTTAAAAGTATGTCAAAAGTAGCAACTATTGTTGACCACCTTTTTCAAACAACTAGGATACCTTCATACTACCACTTATATTTTGATTCAATACCCCATTTAATTTACATCAATTCATTTTTATAGGAGTAGTTACAGTAAATCACAGGTACCAAATTTCAGTAGGTATGACAAATTTAAATCTGAGGAACTTGAAAAAAGAAGGTTTTATTTCCGTGAAGAGAAGTTTAATGATGTACATTGTGTCCGGTTGTAACTTTTTACAAATCAATAAATGAGTTCTCAAGTTAACAAATACCAAAATGAGGACACCTTCTAAAACTAGAACAAGTATCAATTTGTACTTCTTTCTCATTCCTGCTCTGTTATTTCTTTTTGTGGAGTTGAGGAATACTTGTGCAGAGTTCTATTAAACGAGATATGGATTTCCTTGACGAATATGAAGAGTTCGAATGAAAGAATTATTAGAACAGAAGAAGGTGAAAAAACTTACTTGGAAGACCTCAAAATTCGAGAAAACACACTGTTGTGGCCATCCACTTGTTGTGTGCAAACTTCACTTAAACTTCCAAGCCTCACCTCAAATTTGTCATCTAGAAGAATACTGCTTGCTTGAATATCTCTACAAACACAAAGCACAGATTTAACTCTGAATACTTTGTTCTGCCAATTTTACAGCATTAACCATCCACTACTTTTAGGAGTTGCTCATGTTTCTGATCACATTTTTATCATTTCTGTGGTTTTTATTGAATGAATGGATGGCTAAACATCAACATTGCAACATTAGATAGTATTCCAAACATACTGCAGCCAATATTTACAGAGTGTGGGAACCATACCAATCTAATTAGGCATTTAATTTTGAAGTACAAAATATCCCCCTGCCAGCACAAACACACACCCAAAAAGAAAAAGGCCCTGGCTGTTACTTATGTGGATAACAATAACAACGATCAAGTCTTAGAACAACTTAATATGGTTACCTAAGTTGGCTTGCACTTCTTTTAAATTGATTAAATAGAACATATTCAAAATCTGTACCTATGGACAATTGGGGGATTGCATTCATGATGCAAGACACAAAGCGCTTCAGCAACTTCAGTTGCTATTTTCAACCTTGTTATCCAGTCCAAAGATGGCAACTCATCTAAATGTGTCTCCTTTTCAAATCCCATGTCCTGATTGTTTACCTCCTTATGACTCTTATGCAGCGCACCTGTTAAGTCCCCTTTTGGCATGAACTGGTACACCAAAAATTCTACCTTCTCCTCATCTTGCACAACACGTCCCAAAAATGGTACAAACCTTGGATGGCACATTTTATTGAAAAAGCCCATTTCCCCTAAAATCACTTCCTTATTTACAAGGTTGCCGTCAACTCGTTTCACTGCCACATGGGACCCATCTTGCAGCATCCCATGATAGATGTCACCAGTGTGACCATGTTTGAGACATTTATCTGCTGTGAAGCCTGATGTGGCACGTGCTAATTGGTCAATAGTGAAGGAATCTGCAACTGCTGATGGGTTTTGGGTACCACTCGGAGTGGTCGGTACAGGTAATGTGGCAAGTGGAGAGGCTTGGGCATGAACACTGGTTAAGCTGCTGCCTCTCCTACTCATAGGTCGGGTTCGGTTTTTCTGTCGGCATATGAAAATGAAAACAAGCACAAATATAGTAATTAGCACAACAAATCCAGCTGCACCAATAGACCCTGCTAATATATACCTCTTTTTGTTACTTGATTTTGATTTTTTCTTTTCACTGCTAAATGAAGTTTCTCTTGTTGGATGGTATGGCGTTGTAGGAGCAAGGTCTGATGGTAAATTGGTAAATTGATCATACAGTAGACCCCTCTGCTTGTAAAACTCAGAACAATCTGATGTTCTTCTCTGATTAGATGCGTTACTAAAGCAATTCATGTTTCCTTTTACACTGGCATTCAAAGAGCCCTCAAAATAGTTATAAGAGATGTCAGAAAGATTGAATATCTCCATAAGTGCTTCTACTGCTGATGAAACCTTTCCGTAAAATTGATTATTTGATAAATTAAAAATATATGAAGTGCCATTATGGGTCGGTGGCGTAAGCGGAACCTGACCTGTCAGCTGATTGGATGACAAATCAAGGTATTCCAACTCTGGAAGCGCCCAAATCGAATCTGGCACACTACCAGAAAGACTGTTAAACCCAAAATCAATGTGACTGAGAGAGGGAACATAACCAAGTTGGGATGGTATTGTACCAGCAAGGTTATTGTGTGAAAGGACCAAACTTCTCAAGTTGGGGAGAAGTGCAAGTTCAGTAGGTATGGACCCGGTAACACCTGTGAACCCAAGGTCCAGAATCGTCAAGCCTGACCCGAGCCGGTGACCAAACCAGATCGGTATGGAACCCGGTAGATAAAAACCAGAGGCATTAAATGTAGTTAAAAGAGACAAGTTTTGCAAACCATCTACAAAGAATTGCGGGTTTAATTTGCCAAGCCGGGTCCGGCGGAGACCTGTTAAGGAGATGGACACAACCCGACCTGATAAGCAACCGACTCCAGTCCATGTGGTACATGGGTCTGATTTGAGAGGCCAGTAACTGGCGCGGATAGAGAGAGAAGAGCGGAGGCTGTACAAGGCGGAGAACTCAGTTGAGTTTGTTAATGTCTGGGATAGAATGGGTGAGAGAAGAAAGGAGAGACAGAGGAGGAAGAGATAGAGGAGAGAGAAAGTCATGTGCAAAGATGATAATGCATCTAGATTCTAGAGCAAGAGGTTTTGTTCTGGACTTCTGGAAACGGAGCAAAGAGTTGATGAAGAGAGAGAGCGGCGTGAAGAGAAATTAATGAACAAACGGAGAGGGGAGAGGATATGGAGATGTGACTTGTGAGGGAAGAGAAGAGAGATGGTGGAGTTGACTATGGAGAATAAAGTGGGACAGCAACAAAGGCGGGAAGTGGTAATAATTACTAATAATTAATAATTAATTAGTTAAATAGTAACGAGGAAGAGAAAATGAGCGGCGGCCTGTCAAGCTAGCATCCGCATTTAATGTGTCCAATGTGGATTAAAATATGATAAAGAGTATTAAGTGCATGTTGTTTGAGTAGGCTTTTGTATTTTTATTTTTTTAATAGTAGTTTAATTAAGTCCACTATATATTATTATTTCGAGAATGGTCATATGATTTGCTCAAGTATATATTTTGAAACTATATTGACATTCTTTACGAGTGTTCATACATTGCAACGAATTAAACATGATTTTAAAGGGAAAACAACCAGGAAGCATATCAAATTAACAATCATTCTCTAAACAAAAGGGTTCCAAAGGATAAAACGTTGTTTCAAATTACTGCCATGCATGCTGAGGACCTGAAACGGATAGGACGGATATAGAGGAATCTCTATTGCTATATAATATACATTTTATAATAGGGAGAATTTAATTAGTCCTTGAACTTTCTTGAAAAAACTAATTTGATCTCTAAACTCTCATTTGTATCAAGTTGGTCCTTAAAAAAACAAATTGGTCCTTTAACTTAAACTACATCAAATAAATCCTTGAACTTTTGACATAAAAAATAATTTATTCCTCAATCCTAAACATTAAAAATAAAAGTAAATTTGTCCTTGGAAACTTTTTATTCGAAGATGTTTATTTTTTTATTTTCTAAGTCTAAATAAAATAAACGTAAAAAATATTTTATTAAGAAAAAAACAAAAATATTCACTAGGGGAAATTTTACTAAAAATATTTTGGTCACCAATTTATCCCGTACGTTACTAAATATTTTTGTTTTTTCTTAATAAAAGATTCTTTGATGTCCAAATTAAGGACTAATTTAGTTTTTATTTTTAAAATTTATGGACTAAATTAGTTTTTATGTCAAAAGTTCAAAGGCCAACTTATACAAATGATAGTTTAGAGGCTAAATTATTTTTTTCAAGAAAGTTCAAGGATCAAAATGTGAATTATCCCTTTTAAATAAGATATATCGTACCCACATCTTTATAGACTTCTTTCAGTTGTTCCATTATGGTTATAATTCCGATTTAGAAAATTTGTTAATGAAACATTTAGTTGGAAAAAATGACCTGTTAAAGGCCCACCTGACTATATTCTTCACAATTTGCATTGATTGCTGCTATCTCCTCCTCCATCCAGGGTCTCTCGTCCTCTTGAGGCCTTGAGTACATGGAACAAGTCAGACTGAAATAAATTAAAATACCTAATTACGTTGAATTATTTCGTTCCATCCAAACCCGAGTCTTATTTTGAAAACACGTTGAGGAACAATTTAGTATTTTTAAAAAATAAAAAATATTAATATTCAAAAAAATGATCTCTGATTTAGTGACAAAAATACCAAGTGCGATGAACGGATGAAGTCCAATTTCCACTTGGGCAGGATGCTGGATGCTGGATGCTGCGCTCTTTTCTTTTGGAGTGCGAGAGGCGCCTGGATCCTCTCCAGATTCACTTGATATTAATGGAGTTTGAAATCCGTTTCATCAAAATTTGACGGTCCATGTTTTCTAGAAATCCTGCGGTCCAATGTTACGGATCTTGATATATAAAGATGGGTTAAGGCTTTCAGTTGAAATTTCAGTTGAATTTCGAGCGTATATTTTCGTTAAAAAAATATATTATTTTTAACTGTTAGATGAACGGATTATTTTCTTACTAAAATTTATCAATATATAAGTTATTTCTATAATCATATTTTAATTTATGGATTGATTTTGTTTAAATTTTGGTGCAATTTAAATTCATTTGATATTCCGTCAAAATTATATAATAATTTTAACTATTTAATTAAAGATCTTTCATTAAATATCAAATGATACTCAAATTTCATTAAAATTTAAATTCAATCTTCTGGTAAGAGTAAGAGTACTTCTATCAATTATTTAGGACAATCACACACAAGCCAAATTAAGAATAAGAATACATTAATTTGGGATTTAAAAAAGTAATCGTCTTAACCCAACCAAACTTCTTACCGAACAACACAGTTCAATAATTTAATACTCCTTACACGGCTCCACCATTCAATGATTAATGTCAACTTGTCAACTACCCAAATTTGCAGAGATATAAAAAAAAAAAGTGCATTCCAAACTTCTTGACATCTTTCTCATTAGGTGTTCGATGTTCGTTAACATTTTATTTCATTTCATCCAGTTAGTGCATAAAAGATGTTATTTATTTCATTTCATTTCATCCAGTTAGTGCATAAAAGATGTCATTTCATCCAGTTTTTATTTCATTTCATCCAGTTAGTGAATGTTGAGTTCCTCAAAAAAAAAAAAAAGAATGTTGAGAACAGTCTGGCAATTTTGTTCCCATTAAGAAAAAAACAAATTAACTGTTTGAAGATTAAAAAAAGACAGTTCAAGTGTGACCAAGTCAAATGTGATTGAGTCTTTGTTTGGTCGTTGGCGACTCCAACTAAACATCAAATTGGCAGCTTATGCCAACTCTTATAAAAAGGACAGACTCCAACTCCAAGTAAACAAGTCTAAAATATTTCAGCAAAAGGTCCCACCAAGAGAAAAATACAAACTTGGAAACGGAAAGAGTAGCTTTCATAGCATCTTCCCAATATTCAGCAGCGGATTTATATTTACTAGGTTTTCTCTATCCGTGCTACGCCTACGCGGCAGAATTGTACACGCATAAGGGCATGTGTCGATTGATTTGACGCTATTGTTTAGGTAAATGGTGATGCTCAACATATAAAAAATCTTTGCAAAGTTCATAATGAACATGATAAAAGTTTCATGATATAAACAATAATACAAAAAAAAATGAAAAAATGAACAAATGGACATCACAAAATTCCAAGAAAAAAATCCAATTATTTTCATAAATTTCGTTAATATTGCAATCTTGCATTTTATTTTTATTTTTGAAAGAAAATCATATGCAATGGCGGATAACACCCCTAAATTTTAAAAAATAATATTTTTGATAATCTACCTCCCTAGAAAAAAAATTCTCCATAGATTATTTAATTACATTTATTGAGATAAAATATTTAATATCATGCATAATAAAATAATTATAAAAAATTCTTCATAAATTTTATTTTGTTGTTATTTTTAATATGTAAAATGATATTATTTTGATGATTTTTTATTAGATAAGAATATATATTAAATTATTATTTTAATTAAAAACTCAATTAGTTAATGGATTTGAACCCGATAAACTATTATAATCTGATAATTGTCCCCTGATCGAAATCATATATCCGCCCTGATCATATACATATTGCTTAATGTTACTTAATATTACAAACTACTGAATGTCAAAAGAAAAGGGACAAACAAATGAGTAGCATCGTCTAGTATACCCAAGATGACCCCTTCAATTGACCGGTCTGCTAGAATGAAGCATGATTTGTCAAGTTCCTCTTGCATGCCACTGATACGAGAAATTCAATGAGCAACTGCACCAGCAACTCATTGCAGTTGTTCTTGCAATATTTGCTAGTGTATATGCGCAAGTTTAACAACATTCCTATTGACGCGAGTTATCCGCAAACTGCCGTGATCAATCCCAGTAAGGAGGTGCATGCATTCTGCCACCGTTTGTCTTGCATTTTAACCTGCTAAGAGAATTAGAGAGACTACATCTAATACAACCTGAGCAATAGACGGTGAGAACCAAACCCACCTGATTCAAGTCCATGAAATCCATGTGTTGACTTTAGATAGTGTCCCAACATATGTTAAAAAAGGTAGTCCAACAAACTGACTGAATCCATCAAAAATAGATAGTCACAAACACCAACTGCAGCTACAAAACTGGACAAAAAAATGAATGAAATATTCACCAAAAATAAGCTCCACCAATTATTATGAAATAGAATAATACAAAAGAAATACCATATTGTCAATGCATGCTAATTTTGATCAATCACTACATGTTAATAAATATCGTAGGCTTGTTCATTTCGTCTTAATCTTTTTAGGTTATTTTTTGTTATTATTTAGTCGGTAACATTTATTATTATTTTTTTGAGAAGATAAATGCTATGAATTTTGTTCAAAAGATGCATTCTGATGTTAAAAGGATATTCATAAATTATATTTCATGAGTTTTGTTTAAGAAAATGAAGAAAAAGTGAAGGACTGGACTGTTCTTAGCTGATCTGGTACACAGTCAACTGAAACTTTGAAAATACTTTGAAAATAGAAATACAATTATAAAAAATTCTCAAATCCCATCAGAACATGTATTCACGTGTTTATCAGGTATTTGTGATCTCAAATGGGTATATCATGGACAGAAAATAAGAGAGAAGAGGGAAAGGATCCTGATAACCTGAGGGAAGCTTTATTGCTGGTGCTGTTTGGCACAATTGCTTATAAATTAAGCAACAATTGCTTATCAAAGCACCGTATGTTTGGTTGAAGCACTTCTTTGACATTGTTATTGATATAGCTTCTCGTACAACTAATGAAAGATTGATTGGTACATATTCTGGTACAATATTTTTTTACTGGTGACTCAGTTTCATTTTAAGATTTCAATTTATGAAGTCCTTGATAGTTGATACTTGTTGAGATATATGTTTTTAAGGTTTAGGTGATTTTAAGATTTCAATTTATGGAGTCCTTGATAGTTGATAGAGATATATGTTTTTAGGGTTTAGGTGATTATAGATATTTTAGGGGTTATTTGTAAGAAGTATTGTAAGGTTTATATAAGTCCAACTCATGTTTAATCAAAAACAATCTTTATTTTCTGCTCATTCAATATGGTATCAGAGCCAAAACCCTAGGTTAGCCACAACCCTCTCTTCCAGCAGACGCCGACACTGTAGACCGCCGCCGACACTATACACGACAGACGCCGCCGACACAGATCGTTGCCGCCAGATCTCGCCGGACCGGATCGATCCGATCCGATCCATCCGATCGATCCGATCAGTCTTGGTTGGCGGACGAGGCCGACGTGGGGGGCCGATACCTCACGATACCCGAGAAGCGGGATTGATCGGGTTTGTTGACTAGTCGGCTCGAATCTTGATGACATAAATCAAGATTGAGTCAAGAAGGAGATAGGAAGTGAGTTTGAGTTGGAGTTATGGCGAGAGAAGGTAAGAATCCAATGGAGGGTGATGGCGAAGGCGAGCGCACCGAGCTCCAGGATGCGATGCGAGCATTCGGTGTGGGCTGCGAGCGAGAGCACACCTAGACCCGTGCAGAGGATAGATCTTCCACTGCTTGACAGGAAGCTTGATGGATCAGCTTCGTACTTGAGCTGGTCGCGTCGGGTAAGGTACACTCTGGAGGGTAAGGACCTGGAGGGGTACTTGACCGGGGACAAAAAGAAGCCAGTTGAGGGATCTCCAGAGAGGGCCGAGTGGAAGTCCACTCACATGACGATATACATGTGGCTCCTGAGTTCATTGACTCCCTCTATCGCATCCACAGTGGATGGCATAGATCGAGTCAAGGATATCTAGGAAAAGTTGAAAAGAACTTACGATGGAGTGGGAAACAATCTGAGAGTGTTCCAGATTGAGAGAGAGATTGAGGCTCTAGTGCAGGGAGATAGATCGATTCAGGAGTATGTCACAGATCTGGAGCGACTGTTGGCGGATTATGATCATTTCTCGCCAGCCGCATGCTGCAAAGATCCTGAGTGCAAGAGAGGGGCGCGCGATACTCAGAGGAGGACTATGCACTTCATGAGGGGGTTGAACCCGGCATTTGAGCCAAGGTGTGCAGTGTTGCTAGCTCAGCCGAAGAATCCCTCCCTGAAGGAGACGATCTCGGCTATGGTACGGGGAGGAGAGAGGATTAGACTCCGGTCTGGTGCGGCGCAGGCTTCGGGGGTGAAGTCGGCACTTGCAGTCTCTAAGCCAGGTAATACAGGGTACAGGGGCGAGACCCGGGAGTGTTACAACTGTGGTGAGATAGGCCATCTAAATCAGTTTTGTACTAAGCCACCGAAGGAGAGGAACTTGGGTGGAAGAGGCTAGTCTGGAGGCCGTGGTCGAGACAGAGGTGGTCGAAGGGGTGGTAGAGGAGGCTACTGTGCACATCCGACGGTAGCGAGAGAGGAGAAGTGAGGAGGCGTGGTCTTTGCGAGGAAGATCACGAGTTCCCGGAGATGTTGAAGAGGAAGCGTAAAGTAGAGGTGAGGGAAGCGGGTGCTAGATGATGCGTCCACCTCGCAACTTCAACAAGGGTAACATTGCTTCCTTTGCTCACTCGACCACGAGATACTTGTGATACACTTGCTCTTGCATCTATATCTACCTCCGGATCACCTTGGATAGTGGACTCTGGTGCATCCCGACATGTGACTGGTGCTGCTAGAGAGTTTTCGTCTTATACTCACCTAGCAGTCCCAGAGAGCATCCAGACGGCCGATGGTACGGCTCAACCAATGATTGGTAAGGGTACCGTGCAATGTACCGACACCTTGAACTTGTCCAATGTTTTGCATTCTCCTTCCATTTCCTGTGAATCTTTTATCCATAAGTGTCATTATATCACAACTAAAATGTGTCGTTTTGTTTGATATTCCAAAGGTGATCTTCCAGGAGAAGGAGACTGACAGGAGGCTTGGGACTGGCACATGACATAGTGGTTTATGGTACCTGGATAGAGAGAGTGTGGACTCGGCACTCTCATCATTTCTAGAGAGTTCAGGAGTTGTTGGGAGGAGTGTGGAGGACTTGCTGTTGATTCATCATAGGCGCTTAGGTCATCCCTCTTTTTCTGCATTGAGTAGGGTGTATCCGCCTTTGTTTGAAAAGGCTAATAAAGAAAAACTGGTTTGTGATGCGTGTGAGTTTGGGAAACACACTAGGAGCTCGTATTCTAGTTCTGGGAGTAGGAGTTATCTTGCTTTTGACTTAGTACATTCTGATGTATGGGGACCTTGTCCCACAACTGCTGTGAATGGATATAAATATTTTATTTCTTTCATTGATTATTTTTCTCGTGTGACCTGGCTTTATCTGATGAAAAATAAAAGTGATGTGTTTGCTTGCTTTAAAGACTTCCATAAAGGGATTCAGACCCAATACGATGCAGTTGTGAAGGTATTAAGGTCTGACAATGGGACATAGTACACTAACAGGGCGTTTGGGGAGTACCTGTCATCCCAGGGAATACAACATCAAACCACATGTCCATACACACCAGAGCAGAATGGGGTGGCTGAACGAAAGAACAAACACCTCCTTGAGGTTACCCGGAGTATGATGATGTCAATGAATGTACCAAAATACTTGTGCGGTCAAGCGATCCTGACAGCGACCTACTTGATTAATAGGATGTCCTCGCGAGTATTGGATTGGAAGTCTCCGATCGAAATGCTGAAAGGTAAGAATGAAGACGTTATACCTCTTAAAACATTTGGATGTGTGTGCTTCGTACAGGACAACAGACCAAATGTGGGAAAACTGGATCCAAAGGCTGTGAAGTGTGTGTTTGTTGGGTATTCGGCTACCCAGAAGGGGTATGTTTGCTGGAGTCCGATAGAGAGGAGATTGTTTGTTAGTATGGATGTCACATTCGAGAGCTTGAGCCATACTATTCCATTCAGGTCGCGTCGCCCTTTGGTGACTCGCTCAATACAGGAGGTATGAGGCGAGAGGGGGAGTATGATAGTAGCAGCGAGAGGAGGATGGTGAGTGATGATGATAGTAGCAGTGAGAGGAGAATGGTGAGTGTGGGGGATATTCCCCGTCACTTGTGGAGTCGGCCGAGGTGCCCGACGACATGAGGGATCGAACCGAGAATGGTGGGACTCGTGCTCGGGGGAGCTAAGGGTGTACACGAGAAGAAGAAAGCGAACGAGGAAGCAAGTACGCTCTACGGTGTCACTTGTGCCAAGTCCCTCGTCCCTCGCTCCTCTCGACTTCGAGACATCTACACCATCCACCTCGCATTCGAATATACAAGTGATATGATTCTCTCTCCTCCTACGCCCTTATCGATCGAGGACTTCTCAAAGAATGCAGAGTTCCCCGATCGGTATGGCTTTCCACATGATATTGCCCGCTTGTCTCTTACTCTAACATATCACCCGTATACGAAGCATTCATTGCATCTTTGGACACCGTCTCTATCCCTAAGTGTTGGCGGTGTTGCTAAGGATGATCCAAAGTGAAAACCGTCATGCTTAGAGGAACTTGGGCTCTGGACAAGAACAAAACCTGGGAGCTCGTGTCACTGCCACCAGGCAAGAAGGCAGTTTGGTTGCAAATGGGTCTTCATGGTGAAGCAAAACCCGGAAGGTCGGGTGGAGCGCTACAAAGCCCGATTGGTAGCAAAGGGATACAGTCAGACTTATGACATCGACTATGATGAGACCTTTGCACCTGTGGCAAAGATGAGCACGGTACGAACACTGATTTCCTTAAATGCTAATGGAGGTTGGAAGCTACATCAGCTTGATGTGAAGAATGTCTTTCTCCACGGTGACTTATTGGAGGAGGTGTACATGGAGGTACCACCAGGTTTTGGCACGAAACAAACAGTTGGTAAGGTGTGTAGGCTCAAGAAGTCACTTTACGGGTTGAAGCAGTCCCCTCGAGCCTGGTTTGATAGGTTCAGGAAAGCTATAGTAGGCGTGGGGTATCAACAAACCAATGCAGACCATACGGTGTTCTTTAAGCGACATGGAACTCACATTACAGTGCTAGTTGTTTATGTAGATGACATGATTATTTCGGAAAATGATGAAGGGAAATTGCGTGGCTAAAAAGGAAATTGGGAAAGAAGTTCGAGGTGAAGGACTTGGGACAGTTAAGGTACTTCCTTGGGATTGAGATAGCTCGTGGTGCAGAGGGAATTGTTTTGTCCTAGAGGAAGTATGTACTAGATTTGCTTGCAGAGACAGGTATGTTGAGGTGTAGACCCGCAGTTGCTCCCATTGACCAAAAGTTCAAACTGAGTGCCGAGGCAGGAGAGCCATTGATAGAGAAAGGTACCAGAGGTTGGTTGGTCGCTTGATCTATTTGAGCCACACTCGTCCCGACATATCCTTTGCTGTGAGTGTGGTGAGTCGCTATATGCATGATCCCAGAGAGGTCACATGGATGTTGTATACCAGATTCTGAGGTATTTGAAAAATGCATCAGGAAAGGGGTTGATCTTCAGGAAGAATGGACATTTGAACATTGAGGGTTATTGTGATTCAGACTGGGCTAGTTGCTCTGATGACAGGAAGTTCACGTCTGGATACTGCATGTTTATAGGGGGCAATCTGGTCTCCTGGAAGAGCAAGAAACAGACAGTGGTTGCGAGATCCACAGCTGAGGCAGAGTACAGGGCCATGGTCTTAGGCGTGGCAGAGATGTTGTGGTTGAGAGCTCTGTTGGTAGAGCTTAAGGTAGATCAAAGGGCCCAAATGAAGTTGTGGTGCGATAACAAGTCTGCTATCAGTATCGCCAACAATCATGTGCAGCATGACAGAACCAAGCATATTAAGATTAATAGGTTCTTCATCAAGGAGAAGTTGAACAGTGGGCTCTTGGAGTTAAGTCACGTTTCAACTAGAGACCAAGCAGCAGATTGTCTGACGAAATGACTGAACCCATTGGACTTAGCTAGAGGGTGTGACAAGATGGGCTTAGTGGATATCTTTCGCCCATCTTGAGGGGGAATGTTGAGATATATGTTTTTAGGGTTTAGATGATTATAGATATTATTAGAGGGTTATTTGTAAGAAGTATTGTAAGGTTTATATAAGTTCCAACCCATGTTTAATCAAAAACAATCTTTATTTTCTTTTCGGCTCATTCAATAATACTGTAGAAAAATATGTGATAATGAGATGGTTGTTAGTAGAGTCCTCCTTAAAAAAAATATTTTTTACCAGTAAGTGTGTCAATCCGTAATCTTTCTTCTTAGAAAAAAAAAGTTTGCTTCAACAAAAGTGTTCCCCTTCAACAGGTTTACCAAATCCATGTAAATATAATCAAGTTCATGTTGTTGTATAGTTAGTCAAGCTGGTACAGTCTATTAAATAGACAGAATAAGTGCAGTCCTTTGCAGGATCCTGGTTCAACTAATACTAACTTTTCAAAATTTTCAGTATGGGATTATATCCACTTTCGGATCAAGAGTCTGTTTGAATAATGTGAGTGTTTAAATCCTATGGTTTTGGTTTAGCTCCACTGAGTGGAGCAGGAGGTCATTGGATCAGGTCTAGATTTGCCAGCCTTTGTTATATGAACATGTTATACCAGTAACAGGCACAAAATTATTCGCTTTCTCCAGGTACTGTTAAAACTCTGGATGTTCAAAAGTCAACAAAGTAAGATTACCGCTTACTTTATTAGCATTGGGTCTGACTTATCATTCCTGTTCCCTAAGCATTCCTCCAGCTTTACGTCGATTTGAAAACACTTGTTGAATAACAGAATCTCAGCTGTCAGCTCTGCCCTACAGGTTAGGTTCAACAACAGCTCTTCAGTACCCGCTCTGACCAAACTAACAGCCTGTGTGGCTCTAATTTAATGGATCGTATATCACTAATCTTTTGTTTCTAGTATAGAAATTGAGAAACAATGAAAAAGAGCTTACTTGTGGCATAGAGAAGCTGTCAGTGATGGGAGATAGCACAAAGAGAAGGTGTGCTAGAGAGAGAGAGAGCGTTGAAGCGATGCTAGCGAGATCGAAGCGTGCTGGCAGAAGAAAGAGAAATAGTGTTGGCAGAAGATATATAGGTTGACGAAGGAAGGAAGGTAAAGAGGTAGGGCAAGGCTAGGGAGCGGCGACTGAGGAGGGCAGATGCAATAGTGCACAAAAATTTTGTGAGAAAAGGGTGGGAGCAGCGGAAGGGTTTGGGCGAAGGGGGCAGGGGGAGGGGGGAGAGCGAGAGAGGCGCGAACAGAGAAAAAGTCCCTGAGTATATTAATAGGGCGGTCCAAACCGTACTAAGTAAGATCGTGATTTTTGGACGGTCCACAGCCGTATCAGAAACACTCCGCCCCAATCTTAGCCGCCCAACATAAAAAAAAAAGAACGGATACGGTTCTCAGCTCTAAATCGCGAGAGCCTAGCATTTCTTTTCCTTTTTAGGAGAAGTTATTTTCAACGAGTCTCCAATAAAATTATTATATACAGTTAATATTTTTACGTGATTTTATGAGTGATCTCATTGATTGAACTCTGTTGTTTCATAATTATTGTAAGTCTCTTCTTAATATATTTAGCATTTATTTCTGTAAAGTCAAAACCATTTCTTTTATTTTAAAATAAATAAAAATAATTAAGAAATCTAAGGTCTCTTGGTCTTCTCTAGTACGAAATCATTTTTTCTCTCTAACACTTTTTTTAGACGGACTCATAAAAAAAAAGTAATTTAGATTCTCCTCCACTTTTTTCAGATGATCATGTAATATCTCAATCTATACTTGATTCTTTTTTTAGTGATTTCTTTTTTTGTAAGGCGGTAAAGTTCCAACTTACAAATACTACTCAAATAGCTGGTTTTAACTTTTAATATGAACGCATGATTATCAATAACTCAGATTTACGAAATATTAATTTGAAATTAGGAAATCATAATTCAAACATTTTAATTAGTTTCAATTGTAACTCAGGGTTTTTTTTTCCAATAATGATCAGTATCAAGAATGATTTACAAAATAAAATGTTGGATATGAATGATTATTTATTAACTTGTAAAAGCAAAATTGTTTTTAGTACAATTTCAAAAAGTGGCGGATCCTTAGGGAAGTGGGGGAGATTCAAAGTTATTTGAACTAAAAAGTTAGTTTAAAGCCTATCAGAGCCGTTGATTTTGCATTGAAATTCGTAATGATTATTGAAAATATGAATTTTGAACTTAAATTTTATTTAAAGTACAAATCTCGATACAAAATCAACAGCTCTGAAAAACTTTAAACTAATTTTTTTGTTCAAATAGTTTTGAATCTCCCCAGTCCGATCCAGAGGGACTGCCCCCCTAAAATTTTCAAAAACATTCAAAAAACATATAATTTCATAAAAAAATAAAAAATTTATATGTCCAACCACCCTAATTTTTTTCTTTATAATAAATATCTATTCTTTATAGTAAATGTCGCCTCGACCCCAATTTAAAATCCTGACTCACCCTGATTCCAAAACTTAGACATTTACCAAGTTGCTTAGTTGACAAAATATCGAAGGCAAATTAAAGCTTGCACAATTCAAAAGATACTGGCAAATCCTTTCTATGAAATCGACAGAAATAATCAAATTGAGCCGGTGACCTCGTTGGGTCTAAGAAAAGTGTCAACATGTCGATTTATAAAAAAATACAAAAGAATAAACCAAGGTCAGACACTTTAGTCTTACAAAATAACCTCGACGTCAGAATAAATAAAATATTTGCAAACCTACAGTAATGTTTGGTAAACATGACCAAAATATGTACTTGATTGATATTAGTATAACAACCAAGAGAGACAAATCCAACAGGTAAGCCTCTATAATAGGATTAGATATCTCTTGGACAACGGTAAGAAAACTAAAGCAAGATTGAGGGTCATCCTACAATTATCCACAGCAGCAGAATAACTTAATACCTCAAATATCGTCTCCTCCAATAAATTTTTTTTTCCTTTTCTTTTGCGCATTTTTTTCCTCTTTTTTCCGGAAAAACCAACAATAAACACAGACAAGAGGTCCCATGTTTTACAAGCATAGGTTTTAGCTCTATCCCGGCCATAATTGAAGTATATATAAAGACAACTACATCTATCGCTAACCAAAAATTAGACATGGCTCTCATATTTGAACCTTTTCAACCGTACATCATTAAAGGAATTCCCATAACCCTTGCCTGTCCCACCAGGACTAGCAGGCCTCTTCTTGCGGGCCCCGGTTTCTGGTGAGCGCAACATCTCCTGGCTGTCCATAGACAGTTCCCCTTCCTCCCCCTTATCATCTCCATAGTAACCATTTTTTGTATTTTCCACCTGGACATTAACGCTATGCCCCTTCTTATTAGAAATAGCAAGCTCAACACCATGCTCCAGTTCTCTCTCTATAAGAGAGTCGTCGTCATCTATCATATCAACCTTTCTGGAGTTCTCTTGCTTCGATTTGCGCCTTTTCTCCACTAGTGCCTTCACCTTGTCAGTGTCAAGTATCTTCTTCATGGCATCTGAGCCTCTGGGTGATGAAGCAACCCTCGACGGGGCACTATCAGTGGTTGGTCCAGCATGGTTAGACTCTTGTTGCTGTTGTTGTTCATCGGGCATGCTGTGGTGGGGACCATTCAAGGAAGAGTGGTGCCGCAGTGTTGGGGGCGTAGGGTGGCCATTGCTGCTTGGATAGTGATGATGAGAGGCTGCCGCTGGATCACCACCTTCAGAAGAAGGTGCTTTGACCGGAGTGCGAGGCTGGTGGGGGTGGGCCCCACTGGCAGAGCTGCCCTCAGCCTCTTCATTGGCAGCAGCTTCACTTTGGGAAGGAGGAGCTACACGGTTCTGCTCATATAGCTCCAGCATCTGATTGCTAACTTCTGTTATTTCAAATGAAAATTGTATCCATGGAGATATTTGTTAGATGTGGCCAAATACACCAGAAACCAATACAATATACTCTCTTCTCGTACTAAACTTTTGTTATCTTAAGTAAGATATGTGTAAAGGATCATTTTGTTATCTTAAGTAAGATATGTGTAAAGGATCGTATACCAGACCCAGTATATATAGTGCTAATTCTACTTGAATGGCTAAAAAGACCAACAGAGTGCAATAAACCAGAATCATAATTTTTTTTTTACAGAAAGAACTACAGATTTACATATTTCAACTGTCATGTCCTATTTGCTACTTTTGACTCTCTATAATATGCTTTGAACGCCAGGGTACACAGTGTGGTAGAGGAGGTAAATTTAGGTAGGACACTAATACAGTGGCCCCAAGTTCGGTCGTACCATTGCCCCCACTTTCAATGCACGCATGACGCACATGAATTAAGAATTAAGGGGCCCATTTTTCAGTAAAATGGGACATGAATCTTGGGCAAATGAATATCTATCCATTTAGGTATGGGGTTTGTTGACAATAGCATACTCATTGAAACAATGTGAATTTACACGGGTCAAAACGAATTCTTCACATACAAACCTTCTAGCTGGCGGGGAGTGACATCAAACTCCTGCCACCAAACTTTATCTCCATCAGAAGGGAGCTTTACTTTCAGAAACTTGGCCGCCAAGAAAATGGCACCCGCCGCTATATGGTGTGGTTTGAACTGTAAGCACAGCGACGTTCTTAGCCTGTTCCATACCATTAACCCCTTTTAAATTTTCAATTAATGGTCATACAGCTTGTATCTTATTTATTTTGTAACTGTACCATACCCATCATTGACAAAATTCCAGGCAACCTGTGCAAGGGCATTTTGGGCAACATGAAATTTCTTTATAGCCTCCACAAGCGGTTTGTACGGGTGGTGGACATTGAGGTCGAATCCTAAAGTAGACAGCACAACTCTTTCGCCTAGTAATATTAACTCCTTCTGTTGTTCATATACTTCCTGAATAAATATTGAAAGACATTTTATCTATCAAAAGGAAGTTTGGAAACTTGTCTACATAATTTCTAAACTGATGTATAAAAAAGGATAATATGTTCATAGACATCTGCTGTTCCTTCTTAGTATAAATATTTACTGGCATGGAAAAAATGCCACTGACAAATATAGCCAACCTCCAAAAGTGGTCAGATAACATATAACTATGTAAGGGTCAGTAGCTAACATTTCAAGCACTTGAGTAGCTTTGTAACTAGTGAACTCTTTCAGAATACTTTTGACAAACAAATGCAAGGATATAAAAAATTGGATCAAACACAGTAAGTTTTTGAAAACCTCAACATTCCATAACCCCACAACAAGCAGATATGTATGGGCATACTTAGGTTGAAACCCAGTGTCCATAGCACACCAGCTCATCTAGGACTATATTTACAAATATAGTAGATAATTTCCACAGAAAGAGAGCTAATGAATTTGGCCGGTTTAGCATTTGGAAAGAACAGGGATAAACAAATTTCAACCAAATGTACACAAAAAAAACATTTTTTTGAAAAAATTATATATATCATTATAATGTGGTTTCAAATTTTGGCCAGTAAGAAACAGCATATTCTGCTCGACCATGACAAGAAAATACAAATTCCAATATGCCATGAATGGATAGTGTAATAAAAATATAGCTGCTTAGAGGAAACCATAAACATGACTTTGTTAAGCGATCAAATACACCGAGCACAGAATGATATTTAAAAAATAAATAAAGTCAAAGGAAATGCAAGAACATGAAATAAGACAGAAAAATGGAACAACTTTTTTCCAAATAAGGACCAGAAATAAGTAGCAAATGTTTCCAATAAAAATAATGTTAAAATTGATGATCTTGAACAAATTCTGTATAGCTTATTCCATGTAAATGGGTCTTAATAGCCGAGGCAAATCTGATAGAAGTTGCTCAAGATCCCCATTTGACCGTGTAACAACTATTTTGAGGAAAGGCATAATTTGATATTCATACATACAGCATGCATACATCAGACCTCTTGGAATCAAGCTATTACTAGAGAACTGGTTATTTTTTAAAATAAAGGCTCTCATTACCCCAACATATATTACTTTTCATGTCTTTCTCCGGAATTAAACCTGCACCACTCCATAGAGAGACGAGACTCATTACCATATGTACTAGGCCTGTGGTTCTTACTAAATTGGTTATTCAGAAACCAAAAACATGTGCGTAGATCAAACATTGACACAACAAATCAAAATAAGATACTATTAAAAATAATAATATTTGGAACCATCAGAATAAAGATGCAAAATAGTTTAGGCTTCACTGTCAAGTAAATTATGGCAGACGCTAAAATATATCCACACAATTTCAAAAATTCTTGCATTTGCAGCCATATGCACAATCTTGGCTTTCCTGCAAATCTATCATAAACCCAAACACGCCTCTGATCAAAGCTTTTTTTAAAGTAAATGATCCAACCCCAACTTTTAACCCAACTAGACTGGAAGCAACCCGCTTCCTGAGATGACATAAAAGACTCCAATGACTTGAACCAAAATAACTGGAACCCCGCAACCAGGACTCAAATTCAGATGTTTCAAGACCTGAAAATGACCCAGCCCAGATTGCCAACTAAATTATCTTCTTAACCAGACACTCATCCTGAGCAAGATATTACACTTCGGCAGTGTCCACGCATCTTTGCCCCTACTTAGAATTAGATAAAATCCTTTTCTCAAATCAAAAGAAAGGAAGAGAGAGGCCTAAAGCATTCAGACATTCAGGCGTTCAGATAAAATCCTTTTCTCAAATCCTCCATACTCTCCGAGAAGTAAAATACTTCTGAAAGTTGCTTTTCAAGTAGGCCAAAGCATTCAGACATTAAGAAAGTAGATACCAAGAGAGTGAAGGTAATACCTAAATTTACTATTTAACTCAAGCAGAAAATAGCTTTACCCGTTGTTTTATTCGCTGAACTGCATCAGCATCTTTCTTGTTGATGATCTCATAGGAGACGAGAATTACATCCTTTAACGGCCTTGGTGTCTCCTCCACCTTACCAGCGAGAAACATGCACACTGTTGCTATTGTCTGTACCAGAAGGAAACATTTCTTTTAAAAACATTACCAAAGATATGGGAACTTCCATCACTTACAAAAATGATCTGATACCACTGTTGCTTTTACTTTCCTAAAAAATCATTATAAATACCTTGTCATGAATTTAATGACAAAAATAGAAAATCTAGAACCACCATCATCATCCAAAAACAACCAACCTATTACCAATACACGACTTTGTAAAAGAATGATCAAGGATAGCCACAAATAAGACTAAAATCTAAAATATTGCAGCACAGAAATTGGCAGACTACAACTCAAAAATAGAACATTCTTATTCCTGTCACTCTCTTTCTACCATTATCAACTATTTTTCTTCTCACTACTAGCGGTACCATTATTATCATTAGTACTATTATTGATATTATTATTGATATGAAAGTCTAACAATGCTCATGCAATGCATATGGTACATACAAAGGGCCTTTTTACAAATTAAAAAAAAAAAGCAAATGCGTCAACACCAAAATCAGTACTTCCAAAAATGATATAACAGAAATAATTTGATCATGGCAACAATCTCACATAAGTAGGAGAATTAATGAAAACAAATATGCCAAGAGTGGCAAACACAACAGCGCAAGAACTAGAAACAGAAGAGTGAGATGAACATACAGCATGTCCACTAAAAAACCCACATACACAAAAAAAAAAAAAAAAACATGTAAGGAGAACATACTCTTCGATCATTTTTGGCATGTGACTGACGAAGGAAGAAGCGATGACTAAACACTATGGCAGTTGCTATTGTCACCTGAGGCCTACGCGTCACCAAAAAATATAGTTAAAAAAATGAGAAAAGGAAATGATTCTCAATTAGGTCTAATAGGCATCAAAGACAGGCATAATAATTTTTCTGACAATAGCTCTTTTCTATAACTTGTTAGATAATTGCAAGACAACAACTTTCTAGCACATTAGACCACCTTGAATTGCTGCAGCAGTATTTATTCTTACAGTGTGAATTTTCAAAATAAACCTGCAACTCGTATTCACAATTAGCAGCCAGCATTCAGTGTACAACTTGGAACACAACAGCCAATATTAAACAAACCTTTCTGGTACAGAGACCTTACCGTCATCCTATGATATGACTTACACTTTAAGTCGCATGCCAAGATCTTGCAAGAAGGTGCAATAAGACTTGCGTAGATATGACTCTTTTTTCAGATCAATACCATCCTGTCTGGAAGGAGAATTCTCTTCTATCTCCTTTCGACTGTAGTACCAGGACGCACCAATCTGGCCTTTCTCCTCACGACGATATGGGCTATGATCTGTTGTGCTGCTGAGATATGATTGGTCGCCATGTGGCGCCATAACAGATACTTGACCTTTAGCTCTGACTTTCTTCTCTCCTATTCTAACTTATTATCAGATTTGACTTAGGGCTGTTGTGCTAAAGTACCAGGGTTCTTTACTCAGTAATAGTGCCTGAAATGAAATGAAATAACATTAAAAATAAGAGAGTATAAGTTATATATACCTAATGATTACTGCCAACTGAAACAATGTGCAAGATTCTATTGAAACCTTACTGGATCTTTCACTAAAGCCCTTGGGGACTTTCATCTTTCAGGATTATACCTCGTTGGTAACAATCAAATCCAACTTTATCAGTTCCATGGAACCTAGCAAAACTAGACTGGCAGAAGACACCTTTACAACTGTTTTGACTAACAGAGGACTAATTTAAGAAAGGATTAACTTCTGATTTCTTTTATCAAGGGCATAACATAACCTAGATTGAATGGCAACAAAGGTAGGTCCGCATGACTGAAATTCTAAATCCGCGAAAATTTCAAGTAAAACTGATAGTCAAGATTCATTCGTGGATATTCGACACAAATCCAATGAAATGATACCACGAAACCCTAAATTCCGTAGTATAAAACAGAAAGGAAAATTCGCTACTACTCGTAGCAAAATTTCGCTAAATAGTGAAAGCAAATCAACAAACAACGAAATTTATTAGAAACTTTCTCCAGATCCCTGAGTTTCAAAAAAGAGACGGACGAGACCTTGAATAGCGATAAAATGGATAAGTTGGATCGCAATCAAAAGCAAGATTTGCGCTAAATGATGGATAGAGATTTGCGAAGCAAGAAAATTGAGAGGATAAGAAAACTAACCTTAAAGAAACCCTAGCTCGATGCGAGGTGGCGCCGACCGTAGGAGTCTGAGGCGAAGCAAAACGAAGACAAGGCCGCAAAATAGGGTTTCTAGTATTTAGCGAACTTCTTTTTCCCCAAAGATTTTGGCGAATCTTCCCTGTAAAATTTGATATTTGGAGAAAGGTCCTGCCGATCTTTTCTTGATATCATCCAGAATCATTCATTCGGCATTCAACCATTCCAATTTGGGCCGGATTTATTTCCAGTGGACAGGCTTCTTTACGTCAGACGTGTATGCTCACATAGAACTTGTTCTTCATGTATTTCCGATCTAAAAAGATTCTCTAATTAGTTATATGCATTAATGAATTTATGAACTCGCGAGTATTTATTAATACATACAATTAAAGCTTCTGAATTTCCTAATTATGCGGTATCTATTACTGATTTATTTGTCTTTCATTTTTTTATTTATTTCATGACTCATGTTATTAGTTTCTCCCATTTAGATTATTATAATGTATTTAAAGTATAATTTAATTGTTAAGAGTAGCTTTTTTTTATGTTCTTCTATATGAGTTATCATATGACCAATCATACTATTGTTAGGTATATATCTTATCTCATCATTTTTTTTTTGCAGTAGGTCAATTTTATTAGGTTATCATTTCTAGTAGGCTAAAATCTACTATGTTAAGAAAAAAGTTTTTCGTATTTTAAAAAATATAACATTTTAAAAAGGTTCATTTTTGTTAGAATTTTTTCTTAGATGTTTTAAATAGACATTTGTAATATACGTAAAGTCACATCAAGTCAAATCGAGGAACATAATTAAATTTCCTCATAATATTTATCTCTTGCTTCTCTTTGATCAAACCTCTCTCTCCATTGTTCCTAGTAAACCGTTATCCGGCATCGGAGCTTCTGCTGCACCTAACAAGTGGTATCAGACCAGAGCTTATGATGCTCCCAACAATTATTTATTATTATATATATATTTCTAGCATTTTGACAAAAAAATATGTTCGAACTTTTCTTAATGTAGAACATCGACAACAATAAGCAGTGCAAAGTTATTAGCAAGCCATTCATCCCCAGTGTCGAAGCATCCATTTCTCGAGAATATTGTCTTTGCCCCTTACATAATTAGGACTTAAGGATATTATCAATCATACAAGTTTTGATTTCGATCACATGACCAGCCGATTTGATTGATCTATGTGATGCCTCTATACTTTGCAATTTGGTTGTAAAGAAGATGGAACCTGAATTAGGGGAATATACGATTCTTATTTCCAAATTATCAGTTCCGTGAGCTTTTAATGAAGATTGTAATGTCCAAGTGATGCATTTGCATAACAAGACTACTAATGAGAGCTCTAGGCTTAAAAATCAAATGTACATCAGTCATATCATAATTTATTGAATGCCTAACAAAAAAATGCCGATATGAAAAATGCCTTTTCATGTGTATTTTTAGGCTAAGCTCAGTTCACCTGCTGGAATGGATCTTTTCATAAGTTTTCCCCATGACTCATTTGTCTCCTTTATAACATGCAAAGCATAATCCTATTAAATGAAATAAAAAAACAAATAAAAAAGAAGTTAGATGCTTGAAAGACGCGGAAATTGGCTCACTTCATAAAGATAAGCTTTGTGTTTGAGACATTTGCTACAACAAATCTATTAAAACTACAAGAAAATAACCAGGTCAGAAATTCTGTGAATTATAAGCCAAGTAAAAACATCATAAGCTCAGCGCCCTTGCTGCACACTTTCTTTGTGTTCCGCAAGAAAGTGTCACATACTTATGTTTCCCTTTCTGGCCAATTTAATTGATACCTTGTAAATATTATTATTTAAGAACAAACATGGTTCAGTAACTTTAGTTGACCCCTGAAAGTTGCCCACTTTCCAAAAGGACATCAATACGGCTCTTGTATTAAAGGCTGAAAAGGCATTAAAATTAAATTTTCAACTGCGCTACCACCACAAGTACCAGGCAGCCTAGGATAGGTAGCAGTGGTAAACAGGCAAGGTATATAATTTATCCTACTTCAAGTCTTTAGAGTTTAGGCAATTGTAGGACTGAAACACCGTAAGCGGAAACCGTACTGGTCAGCAATCTTCACCGGTTCAGATTGGGACAGCATATAGTGGTGCTCTAGGCATAGTGGGCATCAACACTGAAAGGAACCACTGGGAATTTACTTTTATTTGCACAGATACCCAATACATTTTTATTTGTAAAGCATACCCTTCAAAAAAAACAAGAACCATTTTGACAAAATACAAAGCTCTAGAATTATGTTTTTTCCCTCTCACAAATTGGCACCTTTGAAGTTTTCTTCTCATGGTATGTCCTAGATTAATGACCTTAACAGTATAGAAAGAACAGACAGAGAATAGCAGTCACAAAAATGTATTAGAAAGATAAGAATTCAATCGGATAAGAAATCTTTTCCCTTGAACACATTATGAGGTTTAAAAAAGTGTGTTACATTGATTTTGCGATCCTTGGGGGGAGGATAAAGCACTCATTTCTTTATTTGTTAAGACATAAGAAGTGTTCATGTGATAATTGGAAGCTCTTTTGATGGCAAATACAGAAAAACTGCAGGCATTTTACACTTTTACTAAATGTTTGCAAATGGTTTAAAACAAAGAATTTAAAAAGAAACGACAAATCACCTTGTCAGCTGCCTTATTACCCAGACCAAATTTGTTAGCTGGTTTTCCATCAGGAATCTTGTAGTCTCTGAACCAGTCTCTAATTGCTGTAAGGGTTCCCTAAATAATAAACATATACAATTACACAACATCAGAAAACAGATCTTTAAAAAGAACATATTTTTATCATATAATAGGATTTTAACATGTAAGCCAGACCAAAGGTTCAAACTCAAAGAGAACAATTTATGTACTTCTCTCATACTGGATCATGTCTGGTATGAATAGTACAATAATATTGGACCTGCCAACTCATGTGAAAATTTAGATTTTTTCAGAGAAATCATGCATCACCACAAAATTCATAGACTTACTGATTTAATTCTATACAGTTAGTGCATCAGCTGCGACATGAACCTGGTAATTTTAACTTGTATCAGGTTGGGTAGGTCTCAGGCAAGTCTGACTAACAAATTCAGAATCCTACATACCCTGGTAGGAAAAATAAGACTCAGAATTACCATTAACAAATTTGATTAGGCTCAATAGGGAAATCAAATAATTTACATATAGGTACCACAGCCTAATAGATTTGTGAAATTGATGGAAAAATCTTAAGGATGGCCAAGCTGTTTTGCCAATTTCTGACAATAAAAAACATGTTTTCTCATACCGGAAAATGTTTTTCTACATCGTTGACATCGTTAACAAGAGAAGCTCTGGGGTCATCCAATGAGATTGCAATAATTTTCCAATCAAGCTCTCCTTCGTCTATCATAGCTAATGCAGCCAGGGGTTTCACCTTTAAAATATCTCCTATCTTAGCTTTTCTGTCTCCTATCTCTACCACATCCACTATAATCAAAAGCAAAAGAGAGAAAATGAAGTTAAATTAATATATAAATAATTATAACTTTTGTATCAGTAAATGTTGGTATACGGGGTACAACTGAGGCATGACTGGGAAACTAACAGTTGAGTTGGTACTGAAGGCGAACTAAAAAAAGCATTTTCATTTGCTTAATTTGGAGTTGGCACAGTCTCAGTTGCAGTTCACATGCAATTGAACAGTAGTATGGTTACATTGAGAGCAAGGATACAGGTACAAGCAAATACACAAAAATGAAAAGAAAAGGCAACACATAGTATACCAGGGTCATTATCCCCAAGAGCCCCATCAACTTCCGCATTTGCAAAAGAGGGGTCTTCCCAAGTTTGGGGTAGTAATCCATAATTCCAGTTGATATTGTACCTGCCACCCAAATTTTATGAGGTGATAAATGATTTTCAGAATTTAAATATAATGTGCAGATTTTGACTGACTTCTTAATATATAGTGTTGATATCTCATAAGTGAACAAGTATAAAAAAGAACAACGTTTCAACCTGCCCGCTGGCTGGCCCAAAGCTTGACCGGGACAACATATGATGGCAAACTCAACTCTTCCAAAACCCTCGAATTATAGAATATAGATTCAATTTTTCTCTCTTTCTTGTGATACTCGAAATAATACAAACTAAAAAAATCACCTGATTACCAAAACAAACCTGAATTTCATTCATATTTAGCTACAAGACCCTGCCTTGTTACCTAAATAAAACTTTAAAATAAGGTTCTTACGGGTAGTATCTGAGCTTGCCCTTCTTAGTATCCTGTTTTATCGGAGTATACGCCTCATCTGTCGCCACCTCCATTTTCGCACTGCTTTCTTTAGGGATTTCCACGATGAAATTGAACACGCCATCTCCCAGGTGTAAAGGCACATCATGCCATGGGGAGACCTTCTTCCCAGCAGAGTCAAGAAAGAAAACCCTGTAATCTAGGGTCTCAGGCTGCCCTACCACCTCGGTCTTGAAATCGGTCCTGAGAAGAGCCGAGGGGGAGGTGAAGTGGATATGGCGCCGCTGCTGGCGAAAAGAAAAGGAGGATCGGGAGGTGTGAGGAAGACGGATACGGCGAAGAGACGCCGACACGGTGGTGAAACGGACGGTGGATACAGTCGCCGCCATGGCCATGAGAGCTTCCGCGCGAGTATGTTTCTATCGTATAAATGTTTGGAGGCTTTTCTCTCGGCTTTATTGATCTCTTATCTGGATAAAAATAGACGCAATAATGATTGCGTTTTGCAAATAGATTTCGGTAAGATTAGACGTGCCAATAGGGGTCGGTCAGGTTTGGGTTCCATGGGTTAATTTATATATTGTATTTTTTTTATATATTTTTTCATTGAATTGTATATAATTTGATTTCGTATCGGATCAGATCTGTTTAACTTTTTTTTTTAAATTAAATCGGAATTGAACGGGTTAGATTCTGTCACCTCTACTCTGCAACTGCAAGGTTCCGAACGAAAATAAATCCCCATTGTCATTTTGACGATTTTAATAATTAAATATTTATTTTTAACTCTTTAATATATTATATTTATCTATTAACTTTTCAGATTCTTTCATATTTACTCATATACTCTTTAATATATTTAATATATAGTTAAATATTTTAAATTCTTTCATATTTATCTATAAAGTCTCAAATATATTATTAAATTTATATATTTATTCATCATTAAAATATTTAATTATTAAAGTATATTTACATATATCCAAATAATAATTTATGATAGCTTATCTATCTTTATTTTTTTATATTTATTCATAAAGTCAAATTTATTTAAATCCATTTGGTAGATATTATTTATTTATCTTCATCAACTGGTTGTGTCCCGTTCGGTCTGTATTCGGGTTGGGTCCAAAAAATTAAATAATATCTATCGAATTAGATTTAAACATGTTTAATTTTTGAATAAATATAAAAATATTTTAAAAATTAAATAGTATAGAACATATTTTAAATAAATATTAGATATATGTGAATATATTTATATCATATACTTAAATTTATAGTTCAAAACTAGTTGAGTTACATTTTTATACGAATAATATGAAGTATCTGAAAGTGTTGAGTGTCTCTCTATATAAGGGAGATGATGTCAAAATTTTGTGTGATTTTCTTTGAATATTTCAGAAGTAAACAACCATCATCCGATATAGTCCGAGTTTGTACAGATATTGATCCATCTGCTTGTCGTATGGTATCTTCGGACAGTGTGTATACAAATGAAGAGTATTATGTGACTGTAAAATATAAAATATAAAATTATATATGCTAAAATTAATTATAAAATATATTTAATATCACTTCATAGAATTAAAATTAATTACATCGCGACTTTGTTAGACATATGTTTATTTTGTGAAACCATAAGAAATTAGGAAACTCCGTTTATACCTATAATTATTTATAGCATATGCTAAAATTAGATCAAATTATTTCAGAGAAAGTCAGGAGCTCTACTTTGGCCACTGGTTGGTACAGAGAGTCTCCCATTTGTTATTATATTTATTTTATCATTTCACGGGTAGTTATCTCATTTTGGCGATATGGCAATTGAAAGCATAATTTCTTAATCCCTTTATATTATTTTATATTATCCTGTGAGGTAGATTATTAGATTCAGAATACTGAGTACGTATTTTTAACTGTCACTCTCCTAGGGCGTCATCGCCACGAGAGTCCGAATTTTCTTAGGGTATTCAGGGCATTGGCGCCCGCTCACTCAAAAATTTTAAGTTGGTAAGTTAGGCCCGAATACGTGCTCGCTTAGGTAAGTCTCAAGTCTAGGGCCCGATTACGTACCCGCTTGAGGATGATCTGATAATCTACAACTGTGACATTCTATTATGGGTGTTTCTTCCTCGTACTATATGCATATTATTCTATTACATCCACATATTTTATGTTTTGGGTATCTTTAAAAGAGATGCAGTAAACTATTAATTTAATTATACATAGATATTTTCTGTATTTAGGAAGTCAGTTTCGGTATTTGGGTCCAATCTAGGAAAGAAGATCAAATCTTAAGGCTGGATCGAAATCCGTAATGAATAATTTTTAAATTACTCACATTTCCACGGTGGATTGTGGGATCTAGATATATAGGTGCGGGATTTATTTTGATGAGAGAGTATCTAGGAAAGAAGATCAAATCTTAACTTGATCATATCATCCGCATTTCATTTTATATGCATTTCATTTTGATTATTAATTAGATTAATAATTAAGTTAATTAGTTATAGGATAGATTATCCTAGATAGAGGAAGTAGTATTTAATAATTTAATATAATTAGTTACATGATAGATTATCTAGGATAGATTATCTTAGTAGGATCGAAATCCGTAATGAATAATTTTTAAATTACTCACATTTCCACGGTGGATTGTGGGATCTAGATATATAGGTGCGGGATTTATTTTGATGAGAGAGTGCTAGGTAGTGAATGCCTCTTCGTGCGTCTAAGAGAGAGATGTGCTTCGCATCCGCATGAGTGACTAGTTGATTAGGATCCATCAGGTTTCGAGTTTTATTTCTTTCTTTTTTGTTTTTTTTTTGAGAGATTTTGGTGCCCATTCCGATGGAGCTAGCCCCACCGATGTGGGCGTTGTATTCTATTTTGTTACTCTAGACTGTATATTATTTTGTATTATTATTATTATTTTATTTATTCTGTGATTGTTTTATTTTATTCATTTAGCATTCCGTACGTACGTCTTGTCGTGCGTACGTGACGAGATTAATCACCTCTAATCCGATTTAATTATTTTGAGATGTGACATTTATCCAATAGGATAAAAGATACGAAATAACCTTTATCAATATTCATGTACTTAATGATTTTTTTACTCATACCCCTATCAATTAAGTTAAGGAAAAATCTTTACCCATACATATTTTATCGATCACAATGATAGATAGACCTAGACCTGCCAGGTGCCGGTAAATCAGTCTGTTTGATAAGGAACCGGTTAACTTTCCAATGGTTTGGGACCAAAATTTGTCCCAAGCCTTGTTTCAACCATTGGATTAGCATTGAGATTCGAAAAAGTTTATAATGGAAAATGAGTTTGCATCGAAATTGGTGAAAAAAATTGATCCAATGGTTGAAACAAGGCTTGGGACAAATTTTGGTCCCATGCCATTGGGAAGTTAACCGGCTCCGTTTGATAAGTGCAGTAGAAGTGCAACCATCCATTTGATAAGCGTAGTAGAAGTGATTTAATTGATTTAAGACATTTTAATGCATTAAACATAAGTGATTTAAAACGGAGTTCAAGCATTTGCGGAGGTGCTTTAAGATCAAATCATCAATTGTTTTTCTTTTAATATTTTTTACACAAATTACTTTATCTATTTATTTTATTACCACTTAAATTGTTCCATGGTTATCCTATCGAAAATTAATATCATGATCAGAATTGTTACGATTTACGACATTGCTCCTTTTTAATTAGATAGTTAAAAATATGATGTACCAACTGGTATAAATAATCAAATATGAACGTTTTTATTCAACATTTTAGTTTAGAATGTTAATTTAGTTACTTTTCTTCATTCTAAGTTTCTAGCACATTAAAAGCATGGAGAAGCGTAAATATGTTGTAAATATTTGTCTTGCAAGAAATTATATTAGTTTCCACTATCCCCTCTGTTTTATCGAATAGCATCATTCATGCAAACTTAGCATGATATTTGCATTTGCATACAATATTTTGCTGGTCTAGACTATTAAAGTTGTTCTCAAACATGTATCATACATTCGGTGAAGGAAATAATTTGGTTTGAAAAGATATATATTAAATGCCAACGTAAAAGTGTATACAAAAAAAATAATTCATTCATTCATTTTGATTTATTTGGGATACTCTCATGAGCAAAATGTCACCGAACGAATTCCTTTCTAGAATTTTTGTTCTCAAAATATACTTCACATTATATAAACAAAAAAAAATAGAAGTATGAAATAGGAACATTATAAATTTATTAAAAAAGTACAAATATCAATATCCTAAAAAGAAAAAGGTATATGCAATTAGTTGTCTCCAATAAAAAATAGTTAGAAAATAAGTGATTGCCTTCTTTTCTACCAAATAGAAAAAAAAGCTTGAGATCATTGCAGCAAACTAATTATAACAGAATTCATTATATCCCAACGGCAGTAATTATGAAAGCAGGATAATACACAGAATGAACCAAATTTTTAAAAAAGACAAACATTTCTATATTTCTAATCAAATGGTAATATAATCTTGGTTAAGTGGAGAAAAAAAAGATTACTTCACTAACAAAGACAAACTCATTTGTTCTTTCCAATATTCAAGTTTGTAAAACCCTTTTATACCATACTGTTTTTGCAAAACTTTTAACCAACAAAATTCAAAGTTTGATAAATATACATTTGCTTGAATCTAAAATAGTAAAATTCAAGAAGAACCCATTCTTAACTTTCAATTAGGAGGTTAATAATCGGATTGTAATAGCTTATCAGGTTCAAACCTATTAACTAATCAGGAACTAAATAAAATAATAATAATTTAATATATATTTTTATCAAATAAAAATTATCAAAATAATATCTTTTTATATATTAAAAAAAAATAAAATCCAAAATAATAAATAATTATACCGATGAAGAAAATTTTCCTTTATGAACTTCATATTTTAAAGCTTTTGCATAATTTTTTCATTGTTCACGGTACTAAATATTTTTTCTCAATAAAAAATAATCAGATAATTTAGAGGGAGTCAGAAATTAATTTTAGAAATGATCAAATTCACAAAATCTTAATCTAAAAATACTATTTTTCAAAATCTAGGAGGATTAGTTGTCTCCATCCGCCTCTGTAGTCATCACTACTAGATTTGTAAGAGCATCTTCAATAAATAAGAGTTTCTAAATCCTATGTGATAATTATTATTTTAATTTTTGGATATGAGAAGGATTTTTAATTTAGAAACTGTAGAGGAGAGTTGCTAAATTAGAAATTCAGTTCGAAACGCCACGTCATTTAGAAACTCACTTGATTTAGCGATGGAGAATAAAAAATTTAATTAATTAATTTTTTCTCATTGAGTGGAGCGAATAGCAACGCTAATTAAAATTTCTAAAATGGGTTCAGCGATGGAGTATTTTTTTCAATTGAATATTTCTAATTAACGTGGCCACAATAATAATTCAAAAATCAATGCAGCATTGAAAATGCTAAGTAACAATATACTACTAAACAGAAAATTTTATATTATTTTCGTCCAAATGAACAAAATCACACATTGAAATATCTCCGCAAAATAAGTAAAATTCTACCATAGAAAAGCGAGCAAATAAACCTTGCAATTTAATGAATTTATACACTCGTCCGATCTCAAACAGGATGATAAGATCGTAAGTCGTAATAAACTAATAATCACTAGTACAGTATAGTACCCGTTTAAGTCGTACCCGCGTGGCAACGAATCCTTCGGTTTCCTCTCGTCTTGTTCACAATCACACTTCACACACCAGAAGGCAGACGCCAGCTGCAGCTATTAAAAAGAATTTATTACACTACCTCTCTTGAAAAACAAATTAATTGCACAAGGAAACCTCCAGCTTTCGGATCTCTCTGGCCTATTATAGACTAGAATAGGTCGGATTTGATTTCTGAGAGGTCTATCGTTTTAGTCAGGATCTTGAACCTCAAAATCACTTTTGAAGAGTGTTCTGATGATTCTACTGGCCAACGAAGCAGCTGAAATTAAGGGTTTCTTTTCGAGATTTTTTATCACTTCTCGTCGTTCGGGTTATGATTTAATTTACGAGCGATGTGTATTGCTTCAGAATGTCGACGGAGTAGTACTGTGATATCGAAGTTACAGAGGATCTGGTGGTTGGTTTCTTTCCTTGTTGGTGGAAAGTGGAAAATGTAGGTTGATATTTCGCTTTATATATCCCATGTTTAAGGATTGAAACTGTTGAGGCAATTTGGTTGATATTTCGCTTTATATATGCCTGGCATCAGACCCCCAGCTACAAAACAGACCGCTACACTCTCAGTATGTATCTTAATTGCAATTATTATCCAATCCTTGTTTATTTTGTACTAAGCTTGTAATTTGAATTTTATACTTGAGAAGATAGCAGTATTATTACTCTCTGTGTATATCGTCCAGGTGGCAGTCAAGTGTAGGCCGCTGACAGCGGCAGAGAAGCGGCGGTCCCGTCATATTATCCAAGTTATAGATAATAAGGTCTGCTAGTTCAACTCATAGATGTTGATATTTCCTTTTAGAATCTGTAATTTTGTATCATACAATAACACTTTGTCATTCTTTTGTATTATAAGTTGCATATAATTGGCACAACTTTTAATAAGAAACCGTGTACATAAACACATTTCTTAGAAAACTTCCATTGAGTAGCTCAAATGCACAAACAATGGCAAGCATTTTTCAGTCTAGTACTTCAAAATTTAAAAACTGTAGAATTATTGAGTAGTTCTGGGGTTATTTGAGAATTCAGTATTGGGCCGATATCTATCAAAAGAAAAACACTTCAATTAGTTTTAAACTTTTAATTTTCTTTACTTGCTAAGTTATTGTTGTTGTTTTTGTTGTCCTTGTGAAGAAACCAAAAGCTATTACTGTTAATATTTTACATGTTACCCCATATAATGTATAGTGGAGTTCCACTCTGCCAAATTGTAATAGTGCTGAAGTTGGGTTGATTTTCAGAATGTTGTGATACTGGATCCTGACCTATCAAAGGATTACCTTGAGATTATACAAAATCGAACAAAGGAGAAAAGATATAGTTTTGATCATGTATATGCACCTGGCTGTTCTAATGTGGTATGTGAATGTCTACTCTATTTACATATTGATACAAAAATTTGTAGTTTTTGAATGCAAATTGCGTCACTTAACTTTCAATTATGTAGTGCCTCAACGGAACTGAAATTGATCTCAATTTGGCATAAATCTAGTTACATTACATCAATGCAATTCAACTACCCAAAAGTTTGAATTTGAAAATATGCCTTAGCTAACCCCCTTGAAATTCAAATTTTTAGCAATTAACACACCACCAACTCTATCAACAAATTTTGAAATAAACTTTATCAACAAATTTAATTAATGGCATTGAGTTACACTATGAACAATTGTTATTTTTTTTTCTTGTTAGGGTGAATTGGAAATCTTGTCATGTTACATGCATTTATTTGTAACCTGCCTTGTTCATGCTTCTGCTATGTTCTAGTGCTTGCTACATGAATGAAAATATAGGATCATATAAAATTATAACTGATTCAATATTCTTGCTTTTTTCTTAGGATGTGTACAGAAATATATCACCTACTATTGCTGGTGTAATCCAGGGCCTCAATGCAACTGTTTTTGCTTATGGTTCCACTGGAAGGTATCTAATGTTCTTTGTTATTTTTCTTGCTGGTCTGCTGTCTCATTGAAATTATTCTGCTAATTTGCATACATGTTCAATATATGATTTTACAGTGGTAAAACTTATACAATGGTTGGGACCTCCAAGGACCCTGGTCTGATGGTGCTTAGCTTGAACACAATTTTTGATCTTATAAAAAAGGATGAGAGCTCTGATGCCTTTGATGTTTCTTGCTCCTACCTAGAAGTCTATAATGAGGTTGACTTTGGAATTTCTCCATATAAAGCACTAAAAGTACATCTTACTTGCATGTTATAGTTAAGCATGTTTGTTTCCTATTTTGAGACAGGTAATATATGACTTGCTTGAGAAGTCATCAGGTCATTTGGAGCTGCGAGAAGACCCTCAACATGGAATTGTTGTTGCTGGTTTACGAAGTATTAAGGTTTGTGAAGAAGCTTACCACCTTCCTTAGCATTTGAAATAATCAGTATCTGGTACTGGTATCTCTCTACATTGTGATGTATTTTGGTCATAAATATGTATGCATTTGTTTTGGCAGGTTCATTCAGCAGACAGGATCCTTGAACTACTCAATCTTGGCAATAGTAGGCGTAAAACAGAGAGCACTGAGGCAAATGCCACATCATCACGGTAACTTGACAACCAGAATTGTCTTCATGATCCATTTCAACTGTTGTGCTGCATAACTATAATATCCCTCAATTACAGCACTATGTTTGCTGCTAAGATTTTCTATTTTTATGCAGTTCACATGCTGTACTGGAGATTACAGTGAGGAGAAAACAAAAGAACCAGTATGGAAGTCAAGTTCTTCGTGGAAAACTTGCTTTAGTTGATCTTGCTGGAAGGTAACATTCATATGCATGTGATACCTAAATATATTGATAACAATTCTAAGTGTAGAACTGAGAGCTAGCCTTTGGTCTAGTGGTAAAAGGCAACATCTTCTGTGTGGGAGGTGGTGAGTTCAAAACTCGGATGTGAGTCCTTATGAATAATTATGAAATTTGAGAGTTTGACTCTCATCTTTCCGATAAAAAAAAAAGTATAGAACTCAAATATCAGAATAAAAATATCACATCTGATTTGTATCATTTTTTGATATGCACATAAATTGTTACAATATTTTGGCTTTATTTTGATGGGAATCAAGAGCATGAAAAAACAGATCTTGAAATCATCTACATTCGTAGATTGTTCAAAACTCTTGACGCGTTCAAAACTCTTGACGCTGATCAAAGCATAGTCAAATTGTTTAATTTCTTTTTTTGCATGTAGAGAAAGTGATGTTCATCACATTGGATTTATTTTGTTATTTAGTCATAGGCTTTGCAGTTATCCAACTTTTAGAAAGGGACCGAAAACTGAGGCAATTGAACCGGCCTCTTTGTTTTATTTTTTATTTTTGTGGAACTAGAGTTGAAGAAAATTGCCGATATTCGTGGAAATACAATTCAATCACATTATTCAAAAACTAGCGGGCAGTTTTAAGTGTTTTGTATAAGTAGAATCACAGATGCAAAAACAATTAATGTTTATACAATATCATCTTATCAGATAATTATTCTTCTTATATGCTGTGAGCAGTGAAAGAGCATCTGAGGCTAATAGTGGTGGCCAGAAACTGAGAGATGGGGCCAACATAAACAAGTCACTTCTTTCTCTTGCAAATTGCATAAATGCGCTCGGCAAACAGCACAAAAAGGGCCTTGCATATGTCCCATATCGCAACAGGTATGAAACTTTGTTGTTTTAATCTTTTGGAATAACCCATCAGTATAGTATTTTCTTTTCGCCCCTTAAAATATGTATATAGAAGTATATTCCCACATATTCTTTAATCTTGAGAGACCTCTCTCTATGCCTCATATGCAAATCTTGGGAAAGAAAAGTCCCAAGCAACCTCTTTGCATGATTTATGAGAGATAATCAATGGAGAAGGAATGGCAGTATCCCCTAAATAAAGAACAAGTTGTTTGGTTATGATATTTGTTTCTTGATGCTGCCATTACTTCATAATCAGTAGTTCAGAACTGTTTAATTCACTTCCTTTTCTTCTTTTTCTCAGTAAATTGACGCGCATTTTGAAAGATGGATTAAGTGGTAATTCACAAACTGTGATGGTGGCTACTATCTCACCTGCTGATGACCAATACCATCATACCATTAATACTCTCAAATATGCTGATCGTGCCAAGGAGATAAAAACTCACGTCCATGTATGTTATTCTTTTATAAATCCTTGGCATCCACCAACTGATAAATTTTTTTCTTGCAAGTTTCTTTATTATTAGTTCTGTTTCTCTAGATCTTGCTCATGCTTTGGTCCTTTTTTGTGTCCATAAACCATAACATACATTTAAAAATGTTGTTCCATTTTCTTACTTTTTTGTGATTTTTCTCAGAAAAACATAGGTACCATTGATACCCATGTTGATGACTACAAAACGATGATTGATGACCTCCAGGTTATTTTGCATCTTTTCTTTACAATTTTCATGTTTGTCTTCTATATTTGTAGGCTCACACTATTAAGGTGTCATTGTGAGATGCTTCATTTCTATTTGTTTATGCTATTTGAGCTTTCTATGTACAAGTGAATGCTGCTTGCTAACATAAATACATATGACACTGACGAGTCATAGAAATTTAAATAAAAAAGACTTATCTAATAGTTCTACAGAAGTTGCTGATGAGAATAATTTTAAAGGTTGAGGTGTCTCGGTTGAAGAAAGAACTTGCTGAGAAGGAATTACAATTGCAAGTAAAACCATCAGAAAAAGAAAAGCCAGCAGATGATGAGTTATCATGGCTAAATATCTTGAGCCGGGAAACAAGTGAAAATGTACAAGAGAGAATAAACCTCCAGAAGGCCTTATTTGAGCTAGAAGAGACCAACATCCGCAATCGCATTGAACTACAACACCTCGATGATGCTATTGCCAAACAACATGTTAGTTATTTATTGTACTTTACTATTTTAATGGTGATTGTTTTGGTCGAGAATTAGGATAAGTAAAATCATGGGATTATAGGACTAGTTGGAGGAAAAAAAAGATTTGTTTTGTTCCATTCCTTTTATGACTAAATAATGAATCATCGCAGAGTTTTGCGATCATAGAAGCACTCAGATCAAGAAGACATATCATACTTGACAATATTAGAGACAATGATGAGGCTGGTGCTGGCTATAAGAAGGTTCATCCTTCTTTCGATTTTTCTTTTTTTTTTTCTAGTTAATTAAACCCATTATTTTGTGTTATTTCCAAATGATACCCACTATTCAAAATATTTGTGTGGTGGTAGTCCCATATTACGTGCATATGTAACTAAATGTTTTTTTAAGAAGATCAGACTAGACTTAATTGACAACCTCAAATCCGGTTGATTTGTACTTGGAATTGAATTAAAGTGATTAATTGCTGTTGGGTGTATTGTAATGTATCTGGCATAAAACCTGTTTTAACTTAATAATTGGGTATCATGCGCAACATCTCAAAAGTCGGTTATTTGCAAATAAAAGGTTCTGCCTGGTGTAATTTCATCTTGCAACTACTATTGATAGGGTGTTACTTAAAAAAAAATCTTATCCTTTATTTCATAATTCCTCAATCTTTCCTTAAGACCTTGCGGATTATGTTATGTGCTTTCATTTTTTTCTCCTCTTTAAGGATATCAAAATTAATGAGAACAGAAGGGCTCAACTCCAAGATATGATCCAGGAATCCATCAGCAATAATGGCAACAAAACCTATCTCCATATTCTCAGCCAATACCGGCTCCTTGTGAGTTGAACTATTTTATCTTATTTGTTTATTGCATTTCAAGAAATTTTGAATTGGAATATCAGACATCTCATGAAAGAATGACGTGTATGAATGTAACAAAAATTCTGATTGATGTAACATTACAAAGGTCCTTCAGCGCCTTCCGAGTTTTGGTAATTTTCCAGACAGTTCCAGGAAGATGTTACATGTATATAAAGAAAAATGGACTCCAAAGGAACCAAACATTAGGTGTCCTTTGCAACATCTGAAACTTAATCTAAAAAGCATTGAACTGTCTCAGGCATCAATTGTGCTTACCAATGCCAGATGTTTGTTCTGCAATCTGCAATTTCATGTAGGGAATGGCAAATGCGGAGCTCCAAATAGAGATGGCAATGCGGGATCAAGTTATACACAACCAAAGAGAGGCACTTAGAAACCTTTGGAATATGCTGTTCAGTTTAGGCCTTAACCAAAAACAAATTGCTGAATTAGCCTCCAAGCAAGGTTTGACTATAGAAGGCGGGCAGAAGCTATCTCCAGAAAATGGTGCACCAGTATATGCTCCTACAGCTTGCTTTGTTCAACACCATCATAGTTCCTATTTTATGCTTTCAACACCTGAGAAAGTTGCGAACAACAATCAAAATCCTCCTCAAACCCCTGTGCATTATGGAGCCATGATGATGCCAAGGCCTTTTTAACTTTGCCCTGGTCATCATGCATGACTCCTCTTGTAGTTGTACAGTTGAATGTATTTTAGCATGGTGAAATTTATTACTCATTGTTTTGTGAATTCCGTTGTATAGAAACTTAGGATTGGTAATTGTAGGACTCAACTACTAGTCCTTGGCTCAAGCTTGGTTCTATACTTCTATTGTATATATAATATTCTATTTGGGCCTGTGAATCTGTGATGGTCAATGTCTGCTCTTTGTTATATTTCTGATCGATAAGGTGTAGCCTGTTAGGGATCTGTATCTCCTATTATTTCAATAGGAAAAGTTTAATCCATTCATTTTAATCCAATGACTCGTATTAGAATAGGACCCTACTTTTTTAAATAAAAAAAGTCCCAACATTTTCATTTCCCTACCTTTTCAAATGAAAAGGTCCTACTTTTTCTTTCAAATGAACAAGTAGGTGAGTGAGTTCATTCCAGCCTGTTAGTATTCTTGGAGCCAATAGTAACTGATGGTTTTAAATTTTAAGGCTCAGTAGGCCCATAAAATGGACATGCAAAAGTGAAGACCGTCCAATAGGAAATTCAACATTCAATCGAGTATGGTGTTATACTGCTATCTAATAGCATAAGGTTCGAAGTGTCGACATTCATTTATGGCGGTCAATCCGATTGGCAGCGATACCCAAGAGTTGGATTTTTCAATATGTGTCAAAGAAATCAAAATCTTTTAAAATTTTCTAATTTTAATTCAAAGGCGTTGATCAATGATCATTAAGGAAACTTTCTTAGCTCTGTAGAATTATTCTTAATTTGTTTTGGGCTATTTCGTTCCATCTCACCCGTCATGAAATGGTGTGCAAGTGTGTGAGTTCTAATTATAAAATGTAATTTTATGTTTAAAATTATTGTATACGATTTACACTTATTTGGATTATTTTTTTTAGCAAGGCTCACACACGTGGGGCTGCACTTTTGGCGGACAAGTCCATGGTAAAATTTCTCTTGGACAACAGTTAACAAGTGCCCGTAAACTTTATAATTTAATTTCTATTTTTCAAATTTAGCAAGTACATGGTTCCAAACATATATAAAAAAGAAAGAGGGGTTCTATCAAAATTAATACAATTGAGAAACCGGTTTATCTTACAAATGTTCTACATGTAACAGAAATCACCAAAAACCTCTTGAGTATTTGTCAATTAACCAAAGACAATGATGTTCTTGTGGAATTCACTTCTACTTTTTGTTTTGTGAAGGATCGATTAACTCACAAGGTTCTTCTTCATGGTTCCCTGCTTAATGGTATGTACCAGCTCCATTTTTCATCCACCAAGCATCAAATTTTCCTTGCTTATCATTGTTCAGCAGCTTTATGGCATGCACGACTGGTGCATTGCTCTCCCTCTGTACTTCATCAACTCAGTAATGAAAATAAAATTGATGTAAGCAATTCTATGGTTTCTCTTTGTTCAAATTGTTGTAGAGCCAAGGCTCAGAAACTTCCTTTTAATAAATCTGTTAATGTTGCTTCTGCTCCTTTGCAAATTATGCACACTGACGTTTGGGGCCTTCACCGGTACCGTCACATTCTGGAAATCGGTATTATGTTACCTTTACTGATGAATTTTCCAGGTTTACGTGGATTTACTTCTATGCTTGCAAATCAGATGTCTCGAAACTCTTTGCTCTCTTCAAAACCAAAGTTGAGCTGCTGCTTTCTACCAAAATTAAAACAATTCAATGTGATGATGGCACTGAATTTAAACAGATTATTTCTCAATATCCAGAAATCTCTTTTCACATCTCGTGTCCTTACACGCCAGAACAAAATGGCCTTCTTGCGAATGCAAGCATCGCCATATTGTGGAATTGAGTCTTGCCACCATCTATCATGTATCCATACCATTGATCTATTGGGACTTGATATTTGAGGTGTAGTTTTTGTTATCAATCGCCTTTCTATCCTGTCAGCATCACAATCTTCACCTTTTCAAACACTATTCAATCAAGAACTTGATTATAAGTTTCTAAGAACCATGGATGTGAATGTTTTCCCCTTTTATGACCATACAACAACAATAAACTTTAAGCTCGTTCTGAGTCATGTGTGTTCATGAGTTACTCTTCTCAACATAAAGGCTACTGCTATGTTCATTTACCCTCTAATAAAAACTATATATCTCATCATGTCAGGTTTAATAAAACAATCTTTCCTTTTGCTAATCTAAAACCTTCCTCTCCTATTTTATCTCTTGAATCTCCTCACACATCAATTCTTACTATCTTTCCTCCTACCTCTCTTACTACTTCATCTATATTACCTTCCTCTCCAACCACACCATCATCTACTCTTCTATTACCTTCTCCTCCTCCTCCTAGTCATCCTATGCAGACTAGACAAAACACAAACTCCAAAAAACCTAAACAATTTCATAATTTTCAAGTCTATTCTACTCATACTTCTTCCTTCCCTGATGCTGATACTGAACCAAGTTGCTATTCTCAAGTAATCAAACACTCACATTGGCGTGAGGTCATGGCTCAAGAGTTGGATGCCCTTGCTAAAAACAAATTATGGGAGTTAACTGATCCACCTCCAAACTCACACATCATTGGGTGTAAATGGATTTTCAAAGTCAAGAAAAAGGCTGATGGAACTGTTCTGCGATATAAAGCACGTCTCGTTGTAAAAGGTTATAACTAAGAAGAGGGATTTGATTATTTTGATATGTTCAGTCCGGTTGTCAAGCCTATAATTATAAGGGTAGTTCTGATGATTGCATTATCACAGGGCTGGTGTTTGAGATGATTGGACGTTAATAATGCATTCTTACACGGGGATTTGGAAGAGACTATTTATATGTAGCAACCGTCGGGTTTTATTGATTCCCTACAGCCCAATCATGTATATCATCTTCGCAAAGCTCTCTACAGTCTTAAACAGGCTCCACGTGCCTGGTTTCATAAGCTCGAGGTCTTTCTTCTATCTCACCAGTTCATTTGCTCTACCGCTAACAATTCACTGTTCATTTGTCATATCGACAAGTTGATTATCTATATTCTTATTTATGTTGATGATATTATCATCACAGACAATGATTCAGAGACCATAAGTTCTTTGATTAACACTCTCAACTCAACCTTTTCAATCAAGGATCTCGGACAATTACATTACTTTTTGGGTATTGAGGTTGTTTCATCTGGTACCGATCTTATTCTCAATCAATCTCAATATCTCAAGTCCATATTGGCAAGAGAAAACATGATTGGTGCTAAATCTTGTACCACTCCAATGCAATCTGGATTACAATTATCTAAGACATATGATATTCCTCTCTCAGATCCTCACTTATATCGCACTATTGTGGGTGCACTTCAATATGCAACCATCACTCGTCCGGATCTTACTTTTGGTGTAAACAAAGTTTCCCAGTTTGTTGCTAATCCGACTGATATTCATTGGCAGGCGGTTAAAAGAATCTTGCGTTACATTCCGGGACACTTCACCATGGTATTCAATTGCAACGTTGTCCACATCTCTCTCTTAATGCATACTGTGATGCTGACTAGGCCGGTTGTCCAGATGATCGCCGGTCAACAACGGGATTTACCATATATTTGAGACCTAATATTGTTTCTCGGTCATCAAAGAAACAGGCTACAGTTTCTCGTTCTTCCACCGAAGCAGAATATCGTAGCTTGGCAGTGACAACCTCAGAACTTCTTTGGTTAACCTCGCTTCTTACCGAGTTGGGTCATCAATCACCTAAACTACCTGTGTTATGGTGCGATAACCTTGATGTCACGTTTCTTGCTGCTAATCCCGTGTTTCATGCACGTACAAAATATATTGAGCTCGACTTTCACTTTATGTGAGAAAAGTTGGCTAACAAACAACTAGCAGTAAACTTCTTGTGTTCGGCTGATCAAATAGCTGACATTCTCACTAAAAGTCTTTCTAAAACTCGTTATCAACATCTGTGTCACAAGCTCACTGTGTTGGAGAACCCGCTGAGCTTGAGGGGGTTATAGAAGACGGCAGAACCAATGAACTGGAAGAATCCAGTACACGAAACACTGGACAGAATAATAGTAGCCGTTGTAACTAACTGGTGCAACTAATAGTTTGTTAGTTGGTTATGTAAACAGAGACTGTATAGAAGTGTAGAGAATAAGTAAATGTTCGTATATGTATATATAGAGCATTCTCTTGTAATTGATGTAAGAGATGATAATGAAAATTCAGTTTGTATCCAAACTCTTTTAAAGTTGAAAATAAATTACATCAAAACTGATGAAATACTATTGATCGGGCCTAAAAACCAAGACTTGAGATTAACTTTGTTCTCAAACCCTTGAGACTCCCCGTTCCAAGATATACACTGTACACCAGTCAATAAAATCAATTTACATGCCTTTTTTTCCCCAGACAAGTAGGAGGAAGAAGCGAAAGAAATATTAATGCCGAGTGCAAAATAACAAGCAACGTAATTTGCCAATTTGCATGCAACCAGCTTTATCTGTACGGTTGGTACCTGTCAATCTGCGTACCAGTCTTGCATCGATGTCTCTTGACTGGTCCCAAATTATCTCAAAACAAACAGAGACGTGGTGTGACCAATCGACCAGGACATTATCATGAGAGATTATTTTTCATCTTTATAGGATTGAAATTGAAGGGACGTACCTCAACAAGTTACTTCCAATCATGTAAAAGAAAATTCTGTTACTTGTATACTAGGATGTGATATGTGTATTGTTGTATGAATATTTAATATGTTGATGGAACATGAAAATCCAGTCTTTTAGGTTGCTAAAGGCCTTATGTAAAAAAGAAGGAAAATTGAAAGAAATATGTCGAATCATGAAAGCACTTGTACAATGTCAAAAAGCTACTAGAATTAAAATATACTCAATGCTTTGATCAAAAGAATCGGACAGTGCAATGAGAAGTACAATAAAAACAAAATTAAATTAAGAGACGACCAAAATATGTGGGTTTTAGTTTTTAATGTTTTACCGACAAAGACTATAGTACTCATTGAGGAAGAAAAAATAATTTAATTTTATAGAAGGTCTAGAGTACAAGAGAGGTTTCCTGGCATCCTCTTAAGAGTTCTAATTCTATGCAACGACCCATGTACATGATGTATTTGTTTAATATTTAATTCCATCCCTCCTAGTCTAATGCGGACCTACATATCGTAAATAATAAACAACGATACATCATAATATGTGATTAATGTATAGAGAAATATTGAAATTTTCGAGGTGTATCACGAGGACAAGTTCGATTTACTTGAAGTAGGGATTTGGAATTTGGAAAATGCACGAATTACTAGAATGTATAAAACTAAGGTTTTGGATATTTTATTTTAGTGGGGGGATTCTTACCCTAATTATTTTGACAATCTTGCTAATCAACTTCAATATAAATTTATAAAAAATATTATAAATTATAAAATAGTAACAAATATATTCTTAAACATAGGAATTGATTATATTTTAAATTTGATGCAATTTGTGTGTCAGTTGATATTACATCAAAATCATTAAATTATATGATAATTTTAATGATTTTAAATTCAGTGTTCTTTAATGAAATATCAAATAACATTCAAATTGTATAATATTTGAAACGCAAATGATCTACAATTTAAGAATATGTTTATAATTTTTTTAATATTTATTAATTTATAAAAATTAGTTGTCAAAATTGTCAAATAATTAGTTGTCCCACCCTATTCTTAATCCCGCAAATTTCTTAATCACACCGAACTATATATTTAATTAATGTAGGACCTTGCAATTTAGCGAGGGACATCACTAGGTTTAAAAATTGGTGTCAAAATTAAATCCACATCTTGTCATATCTATATCTCCCGCTTTGTAAAGAAATTAATGCTCAATATAATATGCTTAGGCCCAAAAATATAAACAAAGCAATTCCTAATTTTAATCGTCGAACTTCCAGAAAATTTCAATAAATGCTCATTAATTGTATAAAACAAACAAAAATTAACCATCAACTGTTGTTGAACAACAGAAACAACTGGAACTGACAAAATCTAGGTGCTGGGGTTGTGCATCAGTGCATGGTCATACGGTGGTTGGTCTTCAACCTCCATCAATGGCACAAAAATATAGGACTACTATAGGAGCCTGGGCCCTGGGGGAGAGTGGAGACAGAGGCCACATTGGTCGAGACATGAAACCGTATTTCATGGCAAGAGAAGGGTTGTTTTTGCAAATGGTCCTTAATTCATGGCAAGAGAAGGGTTGTTTATTAGCCATTTAGCCTAATTGGGAGGTCTCATAGCTTTGTTGAGTGATCCTGAGGTCGAGAGTTCGAGCCTCTCTCACCCCCTCAATTAAGAAGGAAACGATGATGACATTTGCACCAGTGACGACTTTGGGGTCGATCGCAGCCGTCTGAACTCATCAGATGAGATGTGCATCTACTGAGTTCCCTTCTCTTTTTCATTTGAGAACCAACATTTGGTGTGATGGTAAAAAAAATAAATTTTAAAATTACGAGGAGTTCTTATAAATAATTATAAATTTTGAGAGCTTAACTCTCTTCTTTCTAATAAAAAAATTAAAGAAAAAATTATATCAGGCAACAAATAATCAAATTGGAGTCTCCTAGTAATTTTTTAGGGAAAGATATTGAAGAAGAAAGTGGGATTAAACCCCACGAGAGCATAGGAATCTCTTTTTACTTGTTTCAAAGCCCTTGCACATGGTAATGAGCTCATGCCTATGTCTCTAGCCTTTACCTTCAAAATAAAGATGCTGATGACTTGGGGTTTGATACCAGGTTTTAAAAAAAGAGGTACAGTGGGTTTACAGAAGTAAAAGTGCATTGGAACCAATGATGTGATAGTAGTTTACAAAGAATTGCACAATGTTATATAAAATGAAATAATTAGCGCAATAAAGATGACTAACCTGCTTGGATAAGGAAAATGGTTGTCTTTTTATGTTTAATGATAATAAATAGCACAAAGAAGATGACTCACCAACTAGGCTAACTAAAATTTAATGGTTTGCTCTATGTTAATGCACCTGTTCACATCAGATCAATTTGATCATTTTGTAATTATTGTGTTAGATTAAGTTGTACATTTAATGCTCGCTTCATGTAGAGCATTATAGCACAACAATGTCATAAATGTTGGTTTTACTCACTAATTTGACCAAATCAATAAAATAGTAAACAAAAAATTGTATAAATGAATGATGGATCTAATAATAATAATTATTAGAAAAAAAGTTATTTTTCATCACAAAGTTTTAAAATTAGAAACTTATCACTCCAAAGTTCCAATTAAGGAATTTACCGCTCCAAATCTAATTTACTCTTAAATATGTCATTATTAGGGCTTTAAGAAAAGTACGTAATTCATAATTTGTTTGGTGTTCGATTCGATTTTAGTTCAAGTTTGTTCGATTAGATTTTTTTTGTCAGTTTGATAATTTTTTAATGAACTTGTTCGAGTTTGATTCGTAATAGTTTAATATGTAGTTATTTGCAAATATTTTTAACTATTTAGACAGTAATATGTGTAACAATATAATTATTTTATTATAAAATTAATAAGATATTATTAATTTATTATTAAATTAATAAATATTAGTTATTTTTTATATGTTAATATAAAAATTAAAATAATTGAGTTCATTTAGAGTTTAATTTCAGTTTTTGAATTCAATAGTTCGAAATGATTTCAAATCAAACTCGAACACTAACTAGTTCAATTGAATTCGATTCATTTACCATCCCAAACAAATTCTTTGCGCTCTTTGCGAACAAGGTATGCAATTTTTCAATACTGCGATGTTGACAAGCCGTGGACATGGTTTCTCCATCCTACAATACTGTGTCACTACTGTAAATACATATTTAATCAGAATTCAGAACAGGTTTATTGATCAATTCAAATTACTGATTTTCAATACTAATGCATTTTATTGTGTCCCTCAATAAAGTACCAAATATAAATACCCTATTGCTACTGGTAATATTATCAGAAATTACTGGATTGATAAATTACCAGACTAGACCTCTGTGTTTAAATATGTATAATGATAAATTTAAGAGTAAATGAGGTTTGAAGTGGCAAATTTCTTAATAAAAACTTTGGAGTGATAAATTTTTAATTTTAAAACTTTATAATGACAAAAATCAATTTTCCCTAAATATTATCTCTCGAGAAAGTGAAACGGATTCAAATACTTAAAAAGATATATATCGGTGTTAATGTGAGCCTTATTATTTTTTTTTTTTTTGAAAGAACAATGATTAGTGATACCTAATATGAGAATTTGGTGCTATAACGATTTTGTAACACAAAATTTTCCAAAACCTTTTTTTATTAATATTTAAAGTTCAAAATTCATAGGACTGATATAATTGTACAAAATCAATGTTTCTCTTTAAAGATATGTTTGCTCTTAAAAATCTCAACTTCTTCAAATTCGTTTATTACAAAAAAAAAATTAAGAGGCGTATAAAAAACTGAACAAATGAAGTTAGTTATAGTTGATAAAAAGTTCAATCAGTTAATTATTTATAGTTGTTCCTCTGGTTTCGCCGTAAAAAACTAAGTTATGTACTAAATAATTGGAAATTCGAAAATTAAAGATATATTCATTAAAAATTATATCACGCAAAATTAAAATATAACTTTTAATGAAAATAAAGTTTTTTAATGACCAAAGATGTATGTAATAATAATAATAATATGCAATACAATTAAACACATGATCATTTAAAAACAATAACATCAAAATTTTGAAAGCTAATTTTTACCTTAAGCATATCACACTCATCTATAAATGTCAAGAGAAAAAACTATACATGGACCACAAAATTAAAGTAGAATAAGACGTGCTAATTGGCAGCCAAAAACAAAAATCTAAAAAAAAGATTAAGAGAGTCAAATAAGATTAATGTAGGAGAATATTGATCATATAGCTTTAGAAGTTTAGCCCCTCTATGTATTATGAATTCCTAATTTTATAAAACGAACTCAAAAACAAATTCTCAAGTGCACACGTTGTTTTCTCAAGGGGAATAAAAGAAGAAGAAGAAAACCGCTGGATTCGTCTTTCGACCCCAGATTTTGGAACAAAATTGTTATAAAAAGGTGGAGGCAGTTACTTGTAGATTGTGAAATAAACTGGTTGCGTCAGAGAGATCTCCTAAATCCTAATCTAATTAAGAGAGCAATATGATGAATAGATATGTAATTGTGTGTTGTGAGGTCTCTGTTTTAGAAGGGGCCATGCAAGATGCAAGAGAGCAAATGCATGGGCTTTGGATTGGATAGAACTTGATGGTCCCAAGATCTACCGACAATGAATAAACCTGTTATTCACTGTTCTCTCTGTTTTTAGGAACTAATATAATATGGCACTGCTGGTACTTGTGGTTAATTCGCTCCTCCGATCAAATGCAAATAGTTAAAATGAATTAAATGGATTATTCGGAGACATCACATCACGCAAAGCTTGAAAAGTTGATTTGTGTATTCCCCAACACCCAATAATTCTTTCTGGCCATAAATAGTATTTTTCACTATTTTGTCTCAGGTAATGTTGCTGTAGATATTCGTCACAATTATCATGCACTTTTACCTTTAGCACAGCACGCAATAGTTCTCTAAAAGTTCTCACGTTTAGGCTTTAGCCATTGTTGAGATCTCGTAAATCAATCGTACGTACTTTCTCTTTTTACTTCGGAACTTAAAAAGGCACTTAGTTTCTGATAAAATATTTATATACTTTATTTTTCCAATCAATTTCGGTTTATGGAAACAAGTTGAAAAGTCTCACAATCCAATTGTAACTGCCAGCATTAATACCTAATACCAACCTAAGTTTTCTAAAACCAAAACCATGGTGCTAAGTGCTAATAAATGTGAAGTAAAATAAATTAAACAAGTATCTCATCCCAAATCCTCAATTTTAACTCTTTCCGTCAACTTTGGCTGAGCAAAAAAAAAAAACTGTATAAAGTAAATAGAATTATAATCTACACTGTTTTGTTCTTAATAATAATTGTGTCAACAACTACGATAATGGAATATTTTTTTTATTTTTTTTTGTTGAAAAGATGGGGTCATGAAATAATTTTATGTTTTCTCCTCAAAAAAAAAAAGATTATGTTTAAAAAAAGCAACACGCACGAACGGTCAAAAAATTCATGATGTCACTCGCTGACTCGCAACGCCATGATACAACCTTTTTGAAAACACTGACAGGTTGACCAGTGAGTGACATGCATCATCCATCATGTACCAAAACGAACCGGTACAGAGAACTTGTAAAAGCAGACACGACCACGAGGACACGGCCATAATTTGGCTCCATGCTGTTCATAAGTCATCGTCTCGGAGTCGGAGGACGCATCGTTTTCAAATAAAGGTCGCTTTAGAGTTTAGATTCAAACTATGTTTACTTTTTTTATTTATTTCGGTTTTAACTTTCAAGAATATGATTACTCACTGTCAGTTTGCTAATTTCTTTAAATCTAACTCTATTATTTTAGTTTTGTATGTCCAAATCAAATGTTCTTCCTCCGCTGTTATTCCTCTTAAATCTAATCAGCGTTGGGATTCGCGCTTTCTCTACCCATAATATCTATCCTCGTTTCTCAACAATCAATCCACAGATATCATATGAATATTAAGATTTGAAAGATTTTGACATCATCTTTATTAAAAAAATGAACATGCATAATATTTTATCATATCTTTATCATAAATAATATTATGAACATGCATAATATTACATGATTTGTTTGTATCATCCTCACAAATATTATTTTTAACAAAAATATTATTTATAAATAATTACTGAAATATCAAATATGTGATATTGATTTCATCTATGATCGTACTAGCAGAAAATTAGAGAAATCCCAACATAATTTGGGGCAAGATCATTGCAATATCACCATGAGGGACTCTTTGATCCTCTTATACAATCCTGAATGAGTTATTTTTTATGATTTATTTTAATTGAATTATATCTACACAATTTAATTAATCACAATTATGAATTTAAATTTATCAAATCTCTCGAACATTTTTTTCCCAATTGACCTCTTAAAACATAATAAAAACTTATAAAAAATGACTATATATGATAATGATGTAATACAATTCTCGTAACCAGTTTTGTATGATAATGATATAATACAATTCTCGTAACAAAGTTTCATTTTAATTCTTCATAAATCATGGTTATTAATCGTGGTCATAGTAGAGAAGTATAAAAGAAAAAAATGTTTCAGAAAATATGACCACCCAGCCATATTGATTTGAGTTTTTTTGTTATTTATTGAAGGGAGCTGAAACAGTGATACGATATTACATATTTTTTCTCAATGAAAAATAATCACAATCCAGAGGGATTAGAAATTTAATCCAGAGAGGACTGATTAATAAAATTTTAGTCCAAAAACACTATTTTTTTGACACCGTGATATAACTTAAATCCGCCTCTATAGCCTAGAATGAATTGACATTTGGTCCAGACACGAAAAGGCAAGAACGCGATGGAGAGGAGAAGAAGGGATCATGAATCAGCATCTGGTCTAAGACTCTAATGATATCAATGAGCGTATCCAACGAAACAATTCCCTTTATTGCATGCGAAATTTTTTAATCCATTTAGAGTCCGTAGATGTTCGAACCCAACATGTTGCGTATTTATTCACTAAATTCTATGTTAATTTCAATATCCACGAAGTTAATTTTGTTGGTTCCATTTTATCTCTTAGGTATATTTCTAAGAGATCTCCAATTTTATGATGGACCGAGATTGAAGGAATTCGCCTCACTCAAATTATGAATATCTTTTTGAGTTTATATAGACGTAGCTTCCAAACTAATATTTATTTTTATCCATTAAAATTAAATTTACTCATATTTTATTTTTATATGTTAATATAAATGAATAATGAAATAATAATGAATACTATTAAATAATATAATTATAGTAATTAATTTTATCATAATTTATGAAAATATCCGAACTCATTCATTTCATATAAATACATATCTATTTTATTAATATAAAATTAAAATATAAATTATAGTTAAGTAATTTTATCTTTTTTATATTGAAAAAGGAGAATTAATTCACAAGACTTACACCATAATTATATTTGAAATAATATAAATTATTTTTTAATAATTTATTTTATACTGCAACAAGTACTAAATGAGCATTATCTATACTGATAGTCATTTTCTTAATGATTTTTTTACTTATTTTTATATCGATTAAGTTAACGAATTTTTTTTATTCATACTCATCTAAATCGGATAAATGAATAAAAATGTATCACGATCTTAACTCCATCAAAATAATTTATATTTAGAAAAGAACGTGTCATTAATTTCAAAAGAAAAGAACTTATCAAGGAAAATACTAAAGAATATAATGTATCAATGTAATTCATATTTAGAAATTACAAAACATAAATAAAAAAAAATACTATTTGGAATGCAGACACTTTACTTTACTTTACAATATCAAAATATTTTTTTCGCCTTCTCTTTTCTCGTGCCTGTTTATAATTCCGAAGTCTTGCGTTTCGTTATCGTGAAATTGATATGCTGTACACTCCGCTGGGTCTGTTATCAGCCTCAGAAAATCACTGTTCTTCTTGACTGGAGTGTGTGTGGACCACCTGACTCAATACGTACACTGACACATGGTGGGTAGAGCTAGAAAACACCAGCTCTAGTCTAGTGTACACCGCAACTCTTCCACAATAGACAAATCGCAGTAAAGAGACTTATATAATCTAAATTTATACTATAAAGCATTGAGAAATTTATTTATTCATTCTATTTAATATCTGATATTTTTTTTATTTTCCAAATATTCTTCTCCTAAATAGATGATGCTAATTAAGGTAATACTACCGGCACAAATTTGATTGCTCTAAAACCTTTTATTGTGATGTTATTTTATGTATGACTGTTTTAAGATACCTATTTTTATGATAAAGTTCTAGAAAAAATAATGAAATTTTATTTTAGGAGATAATTGATAATTAACTAAAAATAATTAGTAAAAGATATATTAATTAAAACATAGAATACACTAATCTTTAAAAATACATCAATTCATTCTACATTTATGAGATTTTATCTTGCATTACTTATTATTAAATATTTTTTTGTTTTTATTATCCATTGAATTGAAATATTTATATCGATCCCAATATATTACTCTTATTTTAACGATTCATTTAAAAATCACTTTTTAAGTATATCATAAATATATATATATGTTAAATATTAATATTTAATATCAGTCTATAGCATGTATACTTTCGTTGTTTGTAATTACTCCGGAAAAGATGGCTAAACGACAAAAAGGAGTATGCAATCGACCGCCTCCTCGATCGGGTAAATACTCCTCCCAATTTTGGAAGACGAGTTACTTTACGTTATTTTACTTTATGATGACGTGGAACCCTTTTTACTGATCTTGTGTCTCCGTTTTCAGGAATTTGGGCGTTTAACGTTCATTTGTCGAGACTGGCGTAAAGGTCCAAAAGTTGCGTAAAAGTTCCTGAGAAAAAACAGCAAGTTCTGGAATTAGATAGGTGAAAGGCGCTAAAAGCGTAACTCTTGTGTGATTAAATTTGGAAGTCACCTCGCTCTTCGTCTCTACCCTTCTCTTCCCAGAGAGAGCCGAGAAAGAGGAAACCGAAAATTTCACACAAAATCCAAAAAAAAAGGGCAAAAATAATAGAAAAAGAAGAACTCGAGAAAGCAATGCGCTCCCTCTTCCTCCTCTTCCTCCTCCTTCTCTCCGTTCTCTCCGTCGATGTCAGCGCTGCCAACCTCCGCTCTGATGAAGCCGCCTTACTCACGGCCAAATCCCTCCTCTCCGATCCCTCCAGTTCACTCTCCAGTTGGAACGCCTCCACCGACCGCTGCACCAACTGGGCCGGTGTCTCTTGCGATTCATCCAAGCGTTTCATCCTCTCCATTGACATCTCGGTACTAAACCTCTCCGGTCCTGTACCCCCTTCCTTCTCCCTGCTCCGCACTCTTCGTCACCTCAACCTCTCCAACAATGCATTCAATGGCACCTTTCCTCGATCTCTCGCTGTTCTCAGATCTCTTACAGTGTTGGATCTATACAACAACAACTTAACGGGCCCACTGCCAGTCGAACTGGCACAAATCCCTAACCTACGCCATCTTCACCTAGGCGGGAACTTCTTCTCAGGCGAAATACCCGTGCAGTACGGATCGTGGCGGTACATTGAGTACCTTGCCTTGTCCGGAAACGAGCTTGTGGGCCCCATCCCCCCAGAACTGGGCAACTTGTCAACTCTCAAGGAATTATACATCGGGTACTATAATTCTTATGCAGGAGGTCTTCCTGCTGAGCTTGGCAACCTCTCCAACCTGGTGCGGCTTGATGCTGCCAATTGTGGTTTATCGGGTGAGATACCACCTGAGCTTGGACAGTTAAAGAACCTTGACACCCTGTTTCTACAAGTTAATGAATTTTCAGGTACACTACCAGTCGAACTGGGCTCTTTGTCCAGTCTCAAATCTCTTGATCTCTCCAACAATGCACTGACTGGTAAACTCCCAGCTTCTTTTTCCAATTTGAAAAACCTGACCCTGCTGAATCTGTTTCGCAACAAATTGTATGGTGAAATTCCAGAGTTTATTGGTGACTTACCTTCCCTTCAAGTTCTCCAGTTGTGGGAGAATAACTTTACTGGAAGCATCCCTCGCCGGCTTGGCCGAAATGGCCAGTTACAGAACCTTGACCTTTCATCAAACAAGCTGACCGGGTCACTACCACCAGATTTGTGCTATGGCAACAATTTGGAGACCCTTATTGCACTTGGTAATTTCCTTTTTGGGCCAATACCTGATTCTCTTGGCCAATGTGAGTCACTGAACCGAGTTCGGCTTGGGGAGAACTACCTTAATGGGTCAATTCCAGCAGGATTGTTTAGTCTCTCCAAACTCACACAGGTTGAGTTGCAGGACAATCTTCTTACTGGTGGGTTTCCCGACACAGCGGGTTCCAGCATCCTAGGCGAAATTAGTTTATCCAATAACCAGCTGGTGGGTGTCCTTCCTGCTTCTATTGGTAATTTCTCAGGAATCCAAAAACTGCTCCTTGATCATAACTCATTTTCCGGCAAAATCCCACCAGAAATTGGGAAGTTACAACAGCTGTCCAAAATGGATTTCAGCAGTAACTCATTTTCTGGTGAAATCACACCTGAAATGTCTAAATGCAAATTACTAACATATTTGGATCTGAGCCGAAACAATTTATCAGGTCCAATTCCAGAGGAGGTAACGGGTATGCGAATCCTGAACTACTTGAACCTTTCTCGAAATAATCTCGATGGACAGATTCCACAAAATATTTCTACAATGCAGAGCCTCACAGCTGTTGATTTTTCATATAACAACTTGTCGGGCATGGTACCGAGTACTGGTCAGTTCAGCTACTTCAATGCCACCTCATTTGTCGGTAACCCGAATTTATGTGGGCCCTACATTGGTGCATGTAAGCCAGGTGTATCTGATAGTGATGGTCATACAAAACAATATGGTTCTGTACCAAACAGCCTTAAACTCGTAGTAGTGATTGGCTTGTTACTCTTGTCCATCTCATTTGCAATAGCTGCCATACTTAAAGCACGCTCAATTAAGCGTGACAGTGAGGCACGTGCATGGAAATTAACTGCATTCCAACGGCTGGATTTCACTTGTGATGATGTGTTGGGATGTCTGAAGGAAGATAAAATAATTGGCAAAGGTGGTGCTGGGATAGTATATAAAGGTGTGATGCCTAATGGGGAACATGTGGCAGTAAAGCGACTTCCAGCTATGAGTCGTGGCTCATCCCATGACCATGGTTTCAATGCTGAGATCCAGACCCTTGGCAGAATCAGACATCGCCACATTGTACGGCTGCTGGGATTCTGTTGTAACCATGAAACTAATCTTCTAGTTTATGAGTACATGCCTAATGGTAGTTTAGGGGAAGTGCTTCATGGTAAAAAAGGTGGGCATTTGCTCTGGGATACACGGTACAAGATAGCAGTTGAGTCTGCTAAGGGACTATGCTACTTGCATCATGATTGCTCTCCTCTGATACTCCATAGAGATGTGAAGTCAAATAATATCTTGCTTGACACAGATTTTGAGGCACATGTGGCTGATTTTGGCTTGGCGAAGTTCTTGCAAGACTCTGGTGCATCAGAGTGCATGTCAGCTATTGCTGGGTCCTATGGCTACATTGCTCCAGGTAATATTGTTGTTTTGATCTATTGTTTTAATCAGTTATTGTTGACATGTGGTACTAAATCTTATCGCTGCTTATATAAGTTTGTGTGTAGCATCTAAAAAGGTTTAGACACCTCTAGATTGTGTGGTATCTCTTGTTGAGAAAATGCTAATTGAAAAGTGCCATGATTGAAAGGTGTTTGACATTTGCTCAGTCTATGATTCAATATCATTGTGCAGACCAATCAACTAGCTTTAGCTTGGTAGATCAATAATAAGTACCCCCCCCCCCCCCCCCCCCCACCCCCACCCCACCCCCACCACCCACAAAAAATAAATAGAAAACAAGGAAGAAAGAAAATTGCTTTATTAACATATTTTTCTAGCACAATCATGGAAACTATACCCCACTCTGGTCAATAATGCACAACCCCTTTTAACCAAAGCAACTTCCAACCAAATCTGGACATTTCCAATTTTATTTTTGTAAAAAAGAAACCTAATGCATCTTCCTTAACAGAATACGCATATACGCTGAAGGTGGATGAAAAAAGTGACGTATACAGCTTTGGTGTTGTTTTGCTGGAGCTGATTACTGGCCGTAAGCCTGTAGGTGAATTTGGTGATGGCGTAGACATAGTGCAATGGGTACGCATGAATACCAACTCAAGCAAAGAAAATGTGACTAAGATTTTAGACCCCAGGCTTAAAACTGTACCAATAAATGAGGTCATGCATGTCTTTTATGTGGCCATGTTGTGTGTGGAGGAACAAAGTGTGCAACGGCCAACTATGAGAGAGGTGGTGCAGATTCTGACTGAGTTATCAAGGAGGGAGGATGCAATTCTTAGGGATAATGAGTCTGGATCCAACACAGTAGATGATGAAGAAGAGGAGAAAGGTTCTGATGAACATCCACAAGTTGGTCCACAGATAATTCCTGCTCCAGATCTACTCAGCTTTTGAGAAGGAAGAATATGAGTTTAACAGAGTTTAGTTACCAGTACCCTTTTGTTATGGGTTTTAGTAGGTTTTATGTACATAATAATCAGTTCGGGCATGTTGGAATTTTAGTTTTTCCTTTTTGCATTCTTATTTTCAAGCTCTCATGACATTGGTGGTTTGTTCCCTTTCTTAAAATGGTAATATGGGGGATCAATTCGCATGTTTTGACTTCTAGGATATGTTATTTTGTTTGGTAGCTTATAAATGAGAGCATTCTTTCTTCTGTTTTAATGCGTTATAATAGTACATTAGTACTTAAATCTTTGCCATAAAGAATAAAGTTTTGGAACTGAGCTCCTATCAAAATTAAACCTAGTTTTCATTTATTTACTTTTCCAAAATTTGTAACTAAAGTCTAAAACTAAACGTCACTTATTTATTAGTCATTACTTGGCCTTTCAGTTTCTGGAGTATGAATGGAAATGTTTTTGAAACTGCGTGACATCATAAAACAGTTATGGTTGGCGCTAAATATAAATCGCAAAGGAATAGATGGCATAACAATCCATATCACTAAAATCGTGTAAAGTTAAATTGTGCTCGTTTGTCATTTCCTAATTCCTATAATTCAATTTGGGCTATATCCACTTCTGAAGTATGATTTTATTCATAATATTGATTCCCTCTTACAATTGCAGGGAAATAAAAAAATGTTTCTAATTTATCCATGAGTTGTGAGCTTTAGGCCTTTAGCAGCAGTAGAGCAGTACAAGAGGATTCTGTCAAAAAAGCTTTTAGAGGAATCAATGGTAGAGCAGCCTAGAATGAGACGAGACGAGGCAGGTCTTAGGTCTGAGTCTATGTTTGTCTCTGAATCCTGCGCAGCGCAGAAGGGTCTGAGACTAATACTTTTCCTTTTTGGAAAAAGAAATTCTAATACAGTATGTAATATGTGATTGCTTATTTTCTGAATCAAATAAATAATATCAAGTAATTGTAATATATATATATATATAGTATTCTAGTTAAAAGAAAATAGAATTAATATTAAAAAAAGAAAACATCATGCATGCGTCAGTTGCCACTTTGAGTAGTTTTCATGGTGGCTTTTGATCCGCCACGCTGTTAAAAAAAAGCTATACAATATGTAATATTAGTACTTGCACAGTTCCTTGTATCACTATGGGATGCTATTATTCAACAAATTGAAAAAACGTTGATCTAAAAGTTCCCAAATTGCCAATTTGGGGGACATTGATTCAGTGCATTAATGGGTGTTCTGAGGTGCCCTGAAGAAGAGGTACAATTAGAGAGGTGAATGTGTGTCTAAATCTGCCTCCTGTAAGCCATCTCGCATTGATGAACTGATTACATCATCCACTTTGGATGCTAATGGAAAATGCCAGAGTTGCATCTCATCCCTCCCCAGTCCCAACCTTTTAAATTCCTGTTGCAAAATTAATGTCAACTATCCTTTTTCCCCGCCAAAACAGACGAAGCCTATCTGTTCTCTTGCTTTTGCTCCTGAGTTGTTTCTTTTTCTCTTTGAATCGTTGGTGCTTACACGAATACATTTCTCTACAAGTTCCAAGAAAAGCTTAACCATCCGGAAAATTGGAAATGTCGAGAATCTGAGGTGATGTATAAAGTCACTTGCATGTCAAAGAAATTTGGGAAGTGAAGTGGTCTCTACTCCATAGTGTCCATTATCATTGTTGAAACAACAACTACAAATCTTTAGCTTGTATCACTTCAGATATATAGAATTATAAATAGAGATAAGAGTATTATTAAAATGTTTGTGCTTCAGCCCAAAATGCAAATACCTCAAAATATATTATATTATTTTTGAAAATTTCATTTATACTGCTTGATAAGTTCTTCATATAAAAATCTTCAAGATACAAAAAAATCTTTATTTTTAGAGTTTTTTAAGTTTTTTTCAGGATTACTCTAGAAATAATAAAATAATGAATGTTTTGCACATGAAAATAGGTTGTATCCCACCAGATTCTAAAAATAAAAAACTTCTGTACCCACAAGATTAATTATAACATAAAGATTAATATATATAGGATGACATTATGATGTTTTGCAAAGTAAAAAACTATTTTTACTTTGACATGAGATTTTATATCTCGACGGCTCAAATAATCAATCTAAATTGCTCAATAATTTTGCAAAGCACCATAACCTCACCCTATATACATATAGAGAGAGAGTTAGTTAGGCTATGGTGACATGTGTGTTACAGACTGTTTCTCCGTCTTCAAAGTTCAACTGGTCGATCGACCGGTCAAAATGATTTTCATATAAAAATCTAGTTATAAACTGAATTTTATAATTTTATGATATTTTTACTATTTTTTAAGATAATTAGAAAATTACTTGATTTAATTATTATGAGCCATTCAACAAAGTGATTTTCTAGCTATCTTAGAAAATAGTAAAAAAATCTAAAAAATATATATAAAATTTGGTTCCCAACTAGATTTTCATATGAGCAATATTTTGACCGGTCGAACAAATTATTTGAACTTTGAAGATGGAGAAATGATCCATAGCACAACGATCATCCATACTACATGTAGCACCGTAGCCTAACTGTATACATATATTTGGGTTATGATGTTATGCATAGCATAGACCGTCTCTATACTATGGATCATTTTTTTTCATTTTTAAATCAAAATGATCGATCCGAACCACTGAAAATGATTTACATATAAATATATAAATATATAATTTTATATACTTTAGAATTTTTTACTATTTTTTAGATAATTAAAAAATCACTTCTAATAATTAAATCAAGTGATTTTCTACTCAAGTAAAAAAATTCTAAAAATAGAAAATTTGATCTCAACTAAATTTTTATATATAAATCATTTTGTATGGTTCGGATCAATCATTTAGGCTTTAAAAATGAATAAGAGTTCCGTAGTACCGAGATAATCCGTGCTATGCATAACATCATAGCCGAACTCTAGCTCTCTCTCTATAATATATATATATATATATATATATATATATATATATATATATACACACACACACACATGTGTGCTTAAACTCACGGAAGCCAAAATTCATCAAATTATCTCTAAATTTTAATTTATCATGTTCATTAAGTTGTTCATATGAAAACCTTGTGTGAGGTAAAAATTTGAGGTGTTTTGAATTTTCTAAGTCATCATTTTTAATTTTTAAAAATCAGCTCTAAAATTAATAATAAAATATTTAATGTTTGTATGTTTGTATATTATTTTTAAAAATTAAAAATAATAACTTAGAAAACTCAAAACACTTTCATTTTTTACATCCCATAAGATTTTCATATGAAGAATTATTTAGCATGATAAATCAAAATTTAGAGATGATTTGATGTACTTTTTGAGTTAAACTTAAGGAGGTCTTCGTGAGCTCAAGCACACGGTAGATTTACTATATATATATTATATATATATATATATATATATATATATTAATTTTTTCATCACCTATCCGATAAAACGATCTTCAAATTACAATTTTTATACGCAATTTATCTCGTTAAAACAAACTAATTGTCAATTTATTTCTTCTTCTAAAATTATAATTCTATTAGCACTGGTTTCGTGCCAAATGCATCGGTTAATCATTAATAATTATAAGACATATTTTTATGCTGGGAGTAGTAATCTCTCTGTTCAATCGGCGCATTCCTTGGGGAAACTTGCACAGCTAAATCAAAGTGGGCGAGGATGATTTTTTTCCAGTACAAATTCTTAGATACAAGACAGACCGATCCCATGCACGTACACAGCTACACAATATGTATCATTACATTATATATTCAAATTCAACCCCCGCAATATGTGCCATAGCACAATCTCAAATGAAGGGGTAGATTAATTTGTCGGGTAATGATTATATCTGATAAATTAAAATTAATATGAGAACAACTCGACTATACTCTTGCATTGCTCTTACGTTGTATGAACTATGAAGTCGTCTATTCAATTATATTTTTTTGTTTCAGAAAAATAAAAATAGAAAATTGTTTTGCTTTCTTTCGGAAGTGAGACGAGGATTTTGGTTATTTACATGGAATCACGTCGTTAATATTCGTCTCGGCTTGCAAATTTGCTACACTTTCTTTTTTTATTTGGGTGAGAATTTTATATGTTTTTTTTTCATTATTCAAAAATCAAAAGTGCCTTATGAATTATTTATCTGCATTCATTTAATTGTAGTTTGAGTAATTATTATGTAGCAGATATTATTATTACTACTGCTATTACTATTGCTATTATTATATTATATCATCATCATCATCATACATAAAAACTATGAATTATCTCCACTAAGTTATGATTTAATATATTATGATAATGACATATTATTTATTATAAAGATTAGCGATTAGATTAAATCTTTAATTTCAATGTGTGTGTCAGTGTGTGAGTGCATTGTTCCAACGAATAATGGTTTTTCACTAAATGAAACTAGTTCAATCTATTAACAACATGATTTTAAATATGTACATCTTAAGTTGATAATTTTGATCATATTTTCTCAAATTTGGATAAAATATTTTATTTTGTAAAAATAATATTTTTTATAAATATTTTTAACTGTTTATAATTATAACTTTACTTGATAGTTATGAAGATCGTACATCAGTAGAGTTAATTAGTCATTGGACAAAAAAAAAACATGTATTGTCGTGGCCTGTAGGGAAACATAAAAGAGTACAGGACTACTACTAACTCTTTGACTATACAAGTGAGACATTCATGTGCAATAAATAACCACATTTTTATTGAATGGCGCAATAAATAACCACATTTTTATTGAATGGCGCAATAAATATCTGCAATATAATCGCAGCAAGTCAAAGAAATAGTTAGGATCAAATCTTGGTACCACTTTTACTTCGTATCTGCCATCTACTTGTCGAATGGATTTGGTGGACCCATATTTAAAACTCATACTAAATTGAATAATAAAATTGAAAATTATCTCTTTAGCTTTATTTTACTTGGGTGTGGTTAAAATTAAAGTTACAACTCTTTTTGAATCACTTAGTTACTATGAATTCTAAAAAATGTCACACGCCGAGCCTTGATCGAAGTGTAAATTAGTTTTTTTCTAGGAAAAAAAGATAATTTGTACTCTCTCAATTAATTAACTTACTAAAATATGTATTTTTTAGAGAAGTAAAATATGTAGTTGACAAATAGTAAAATATAAGATATTTATTGCATTATAAACATCTATTTAACAAGGAAGGTTGACCATAGACACAACTTGTTTGGACCCCCCCCTCCCCCACAACACCCAACACCCCACCAAACCTCTCTTAAATCCACTCTTGCCAATAGCGCCTCGCCACGTGGATGACTTGAAGTTAATAAATAAATTCATCACATGGCTACAATTTAATGCTCCTCTGTGTCTTTCAGTTCATTTAGATGAAAGAAGAGGGTTGTCTACATTAATAGTCCTACATGGCTACACTTCAGCGATGAGTACATCTAATTTATGAGCATTTACCACGGTCAACTGCGGTTGGATGGAGCACTAACTGCCCCCATAACAAAGCACTTATACGAAGTTCTTTTTATAATTAGTGGTTACATTAATTGTTCATTGTAGGAATAGGAAGTATGTAAGAGATGCTCGAGAGATGCAAATTTGGAAACGACTGATTGAAATGCCAAAAGTCTTCCGTTCTATACTCGTTTATCTTTTCTCAACAGAAAACACTTTTTTTTTTTAAAATTGTCTATCAACATTTGTAAAGAGTAAACTTCTAACGATGATTGCAGTAAGAGAACTGACAGATAAGCGATAGCATGCTCTCATCATGTCCCTACTAAATAATGCAAAAGCATAAAAGATACAGAAAGGAATGCATGCACACAGCAACATAGAGCCTTTCAAAATGATCCAAAACCCAGAAAACAAAGATAAGAAGAAAAGTAAAAAAAAAAAAAAAAGGCAGTGAGCACAACCAAAAATTGACTGCTCTCTCTGGACTTGGCAGTTGAAATGGTATTAGCTTTTTTTGGGGGGCTGATAAGCCAAGAAACTGCATTGTCATTGGGACGTTTTTTCTTTTTGAGGAAATGTCCCTAGGCTTAGATTAAAACATAGTTCATAACAACACACTATCCTTAATAATGTAAGCATATCGGATAATAGGACTGATGGCATTCCGTCCTTATCTGATTCAAAGTCACAATATTATTAAAAATTTCCTACCCACTAATTAGGGGCGGATTTAAGCCTCTGAATTTTGAAAAATAATATTTTTCATTAATATTTTCGGTAATTTGTCCCTCCTCTTTCTAAATTGTCCGATTATTTTTATTGAGAAAAAAATATTTAATATCATACATAATGAAATAATTATACAAATATATCAAAATATAAAGTTACGTAGATGAAAACTTTCTTCATCAACTTGATTATCTATTACTTTGAACTCTATTTTGTTGTTATTTTGAATATATAAAATATTATTATTTTAATAATTTTTTATTAGATAAGAATATATATTAAATCATTAATTTTTTATTTAGTATCTGATTAGTTAATGAATTTGAATCCAATAAACTATTACAATCCAATAATTACCTCCTCCTCGATCAAAATCCTACATCCGGCTCCGCCACTAATCAGGCTCCCTAGATAAATTATCGCCCAAGCTCCATATTAGTTATTCCCCTAATTCCTGCATGGTAGGTGGCAGTGGTGCTGAATAACATCCAAGTCATTCTAATCCAATTTGCTAACACATGTGGCGCCCTTAAAATTTTCCTCTTACTATGTTCAATTCGCACATGTCAGCCATTGGATTCCCATGATCCATCCACCAACACAACCTAGTGCCCTTTATTCAATTCGAGATGTCTACACTCATATTTTTTTTCCTGATCGGGTGCTACACTATCACAAACTCCATAGCCCTGACTTGCTTGATCACCTTTATCGGATTCACCATTTTCCCTTCGAATACCTCTTCATTTTGTGCCTTCCAGATGCACCATAGGACATTTGCAGCCGTGGTCTGTTGTTCCTCTGTTAATATTTGCCCCAGTTGTGCTAGAGCGTTCTTGAACTGCATAGGCAAATCCATCCAATGGCAATCAAACTTGATGGGAAGAACTTTAATCTCTGGTCGCAGTTGTTGAAAATGAAGCTGTCAGGGAAGGGTAAACTTGGCTACATCGATGGTTCGACTCTCAAACCGCTACAATCTGATAGAAGTTACCACAAGTGGCTGATGGAAGATTCTCGGGTTAAAGACTACATGATCGAATCCATGGATCCCTCCTTGGTAGGTAACTTTCTCCCTTTTTCTACGGCCAAAGAAGTTTGGGACTCGGTAAGAACAACTTTTTTTGATGGAGATGACCTGACCCAATATTTTGAACTAAAAAAAAGGGTGAACCGAGTCAAACAAGCCAGTGGTCCAGTTGAGGTTTATTACACCCAACTACAGGGGTTATGGAAGGAGTTAGATGTCCGTAGGCCAAACCCGATGACCTCTCCAGTTGATATTGAAAAACACAATTCTCTTGTTCAAGAGGACCGTGTATTAACCTTTCTGGATGGTCTAGATGACCGGTTGGATTCTATCCGGGCAATGGTGTTACAGAAAAAACCTTTTCCCACAATAGAGCAAGCTTTTGCATTGGTTCGTAGAGAAGAAAACCGTCAGTCAGTAATGTTACACAAAGGGGAGGGAACTGAACCTTCTATGGTTATGCTGGCAAGAGACCGAACCTTAAACATGAACAAACCCGATTTCAAACCAAACTCGGGTCTAGCTGTTGGATGCACTTATTGTCATAATCCCAAACATACTAGAGATAAGTGTTTCAAGTTAATTGGCTACCCACCGGGTTGGAAAGATCGAAGGAAGAAGAGGCAGGGAGATTGGTCGCAATACAGGGGTGAGGCGCAAATGGTTGCAAGTGCTTCAGCTTCGGCATCTCCTGCTGAGTCAAGTGCTCCTGCTGGGCCGAGTATTGCTGAACCGACTCAAGCAGTTGCAGCTTCGGTTTCAAGGGGTGGCTACTCTGTCTTACCACCGGTTGAGAACAATGAACTGATGGAAGGTAAAAGTTTTCTTGTTGCTAATAATTATCATACTGATGAGTCTGATTGGATAATTGATTTAGGGGCGACTGATCATATGACCTTCTCAGAAAAGGATCTAGTAAAAAGTTCCTCACCAAGGAGAACAATGATAGTCAATGCCAATGGAGAAACATATCCTGTGATGGGTGCCGGAGATGTTCAGTGCTCACCTTCTCTCACTTTATCAAATACTTTACTTGTGCCCTCTCTATCAACTAAATTATTGTCTGTTGGTCAGATTTGTGAGGAACTAAATTGTGTTGTTCTCATATATCCTTAGTTTTGTATATTTCAGGATCTTCTCACCAAGGAGATTATTGGTCGTGGTACTAGAAGAGGAAGACTGTATCATTTGGACGACATAGTGACTGGAAAGGCTCATTTCTCTAAAGGTTCATCAGCAAATCGGATCTCTCATATCTGGATGTGGCATAAGAGACTAGGACATCCATCTTTTGGGTATTTAAGAAAACTTTATCCAAGTCTATTTTCTGGTTGTGAGAATGAAAACTTTGATTATGAAACCTGTATTAAAGCCAAGAGTCATCGGGTGTCTTTTCCGAGTAGTTTGAATAAAAGAACAACTCCTTTTGATTTGGTTCATTCTGATGTTTGGGGTCCATCCCCGATTAATTCATCTGTTGGAAATAGATGGTTTGTATTATTTATTGATGATTGTACTAGAATGACTTGGTTGTATGTTCTTAAAAGAAAGGATGAAGTGACACATGTCTTTAAATCCTTTTTTAACATGGTGCAAAATCAATTCAATAAGAACAATAAAATTTTGAGAAGTGACAATGAAGGTGAGTTTGTGAATAGCATACTTCGAGAATTTCTTAACTCCAAAGGTATAATTCATGAAACAAGTTGTGTCGGTACTCCACAACAAAACAGAGTAGCTGAACGAAAAAACAGACATGTCTTAGAAACATCCCGGTCTATGTTACTTGAGAATACCGTTCCACAAACCTATTGGGATCATGCGGTTGCTGCTGCAGTATACCTAGTTAATCGTATGCCATCCAATGTACTAAATTTTCAAACTCCACTTCAAGTACTTTCTTCATACGTATCGCTACCATCAACTCTTAACCTCCCACCAAAAGTATTTGGGTGTGTTGCATTTGTTCATATACAAAAGTATCAACGGTCTAAACTAGAACCATGTGCAGAAAGATGCGTATTTATCGGATATGGTCAAAACCAGAAGGGCTATAAATGTCTTAACCCTGTTTCTAAAAGAGTATTTGTTACCATGGATGTCACTTTCCTGGAATTAGAAAGTTTTTTCCGAAGGGACACGTCTCATTCTCAGGGGGAGAGTTTCTCTGCGAATGAAAGTCCGTGCCACTGGAATCTCAATTCGGAGCAAACCACAAGGAATCCGAACCCAGAACCAGAACCAGATACTATTGGTCCGTCTAAATCTACTTGTTAAACCATAAATTTTAATTAAGAAAATAACGATAATTAAGATAATAATTACATAATTTAACGTAATTTATTAAATAACTTAACTAAATGTTTAATGGAATAGATATATATAAATAATTAAATAAATAATAAAGTAAGCTAGTTGAAATATAAAGTAGCCGAATGAGATTGAGAAATTGATTTCTAAAACCCAAAGATCAAATTCAAATCCACTATTTAAATTTAATAGCTTAATAATGAGAAACAAAAATATTAATAAAAATCACAATTTCTTAATTTCAATCAAGAGATAACGTAACGCAATAATTTATAAAACTAAAACTTAATAATCTAATTTAATCATTTTATTTTATGAATTATAAATAAATAAATAGAGATAAATATTAATTACAACTTTATCTAATGATCAAGAAATAAACGCTTAAGATAAATTAAATCCAAGCATTCAATTTGTTAAACGAATATAATCAGAATATAATTAACGATTTTTAGGTTTGACACAATTCGTGATTTTTCAAGAAATAAATGATTAACATAACAAAATATTCAAATTTCTCAATGAAATAACAAAATGAATAAAAAAAATCTGAATTTGCCACACCAATGGCCACAAAACCTCTACCACAGAAAATCCACCGCACCCTTTCTCTCTCTCTTCATTTATTTGTCTCTCTCTCTCTCTCTCTCCCCCGAAAAATAACCGGGCGATTTCCCCCATTTCTGTCCACTCGCCATTAAGGCGAGTCTCCCTCACTCCCGTCCTCTCTGATGCCTGTCCCTATCCCATTAAACCCCGAAGGACTTTCCTTCTTTCCCCTCTCTCGCTGCCATTCCCTCTCTTGTGTTCCTTTCCGCCCTGTCGATTTTCTCTCTCTCTCTCTCTCTTTCTCTGACGAGAGCGTGCTCTCCCCCAGTCACCTACCCCCTCACCCCCGTCTGTTACCTTCCCCTTGACCGTTGGTCGCCTTTCCTTACCTGTCGCCCAACTGCTCTGGTCGAGCACCTCTGCTTGACCCCATACCGCCCCTCCTCCTATAAATATGGATGCTAGCCTCCCCTTCTCCCCTCTTGCTTAATTTTTTTTCTCATGCGCTGAGAACTCCCTCAAATACACTGGTAAGAACAGATTTGGGATTTTGAAAAAGAAATTTCAAAGCGGGAGGGGAAGGAGGAAGGCCGGAAAGAGGAGACAAACCGACCCTTGCTGCCTTGACCCCCCTTTGAGTTTTCGCTACCTACTGGACCTTCCTTGCCTTCTGGTAAAAACCCTAGCCTCTGGCCCTACGTTGTTACTGTTAAAATTTGACCTGATTTTCTTTGTGACTTGTTGGACTGCTAAGGGTTCATTTTTTTTTGTGTGTGTTGTTGCTTGTTTGCTAAATCGTTTATGCGTGCTGATGTGTGCATAAAGCCTTGGTACACTGGTACCACTTGGTACCAGTGAGGTGAGGCTGTCACCCTTGTGCCCTTACTCCCCTTTGTTGCGCCATAGCGCTGTCTGGGTTATTTGTGCTGGTACAGTTCCCCACTGGATTTATGGGTGCTATCTGGTTGCTGGGTTGCCTGTCTATTACTGTCTGTGGGATTTTGTTGCCTTATTTATTTGGGTTAATGGTATGGGTGTCTTGATGATTGATTTGTGTTGGTTGGGTTGTTGCCTTTTGGGGTTAATTGTGCCTGTGCAACCTCTGAATTTTTCTGATTGTCTTTCCTTGCTGTGCTGGTATGGGACTGATTGGTGCCTTTCTCAATTTTGATGCCCCTCTCCTGCCTTGTAGTTGCATCTCTAGTTACTTGTGTGGTTGCCTTGACCCTCTGATTGGTTGACTGTTGTTTGTTGTTTTGATTTGGCTGTTGCTATCTGTTGTGTGTTGTTGGTTACTGATACTACCCTTGTCACTGGTACCCCCTCCCTGATCTGGTACTACCTAAGAAAAACTGTTGTGACTTGATGATTGGGTGATCTTTGAATTAGTGGATGCCTAAGTGTATGCTGATTTTAACCATGCTGTATCTGTTGGATGGGTGTATCTGTTGTGTGTTGCTTGCCTAAGTTGTTTTCCCTTTTTCTTTTTGGGCCGGGCTGGCTTTGGCTTAAGATTTAGTAAAGTGGGCTAGATAATTGGGCCTAAAGAATGTTGGAAATGAATTAAGGGCCGGATAGATGGCTAGAGAATGAAAAGATAATTGAGAATCGGCCCAAACCTCCAATGATCAAGATTTAGGGACGTACAAAAATTCATCGGGCCAATAATCGGATAAATAAATTATTTAGAATTTAATTAGGGTTAGTATTAAAATAATTAAGGCCGATGAATAAAAGTTCTAAGATAATAAAGTGATAAAATTTAAAAGTGACTAATTAAATTGGAAGCCGCCCCGAAAGGTTAGGCGGTATCCATTATTAATAACGTAAACTTAAAGATCGGGAAATGATTATATTCCCCGATTTCGCCCCCGATTCGGGATATCGGTGCATTGGCACCAATGATTTGGTAGTCGCGTATGATCCCGAACATTAAAACACCAACACATATTAATATAATAACTGTTTCTTTATTTTGCTTTTGTTTTATTCATTTTTCTTTATTTAATTTATTTCTTTTTAATCCTTTTTATTTTACTTTTGATATTAAAATTATTTTCTAACTTATAAAATCTATTAATCAATTTCTCTATTTTTAACAAATTAATTATTATAATTATAATTAAGTCAATTAAGGAATAACATTAAGCTAACTTATTTAATTTAAGTAAATTAAATTAGTTACATTACTCAAAATAAATATAATCACTAGATTATAAAAATAATACTAGAACAACTAAAATAAAACATAATTAAATAATAGATTATAAATAATTAAGAGTTATAAAATAATAACTTAAATTATAATAACAATTTAGATTTTTAAATTATATATATTAATCAATTTCTCTATTTTAGATTAATTGGTGTAGAAATTAAATCCGTAAACTCGAAACTAAAATAAAGATTAAACGTATAAAAATGATCTAGAACGATAAACATAAGTTAACAAAATCAGTATGCGAACAACGAAAATTTTCGGTACCGCATAGATGCAGCAGAAATGCTGTCGAAATTTTCAAGAAAGGACGATAAAATCGAAACGACCGTTTAATTAAGTATCAATCTAAATTAGTTAGTAATTGTTAAGTAAATCAAGTAAAACTAATAAACATCTAATTTAAATTAAAATAGGTGATACAGTCAATTCGGATCCTCTCGCTGAGTACGAGGTCATTCCCGACCCGACGTACGCGGACACCGACCCTTCCCGGTGTTCTACCTCCGGAGTAGAGCGACTCCGCGATCCTCACCAGCACTCCCAGGTACGGTTTCCTGGGATTTAGTTTTCTTTCTTCAGAAATAGGAACCCAAACCGAAAATAAAATCATTTTTTTAAAATAAATCTGAATTGCGGTATTTTCTGTCCAAAAATTTGTAGAGACTATATCTGACCTGTCATATGCATCCGGTAAATTGACCAGCATATTTGAGACATACCCGCATTTACATGTCATATCATGTCATACTGCACGTAGACAGGATAGGAGTAGGATCCGGGAAATAGTCCCGAGATAGGATCAGATAGAATTAAATAATTCAAGTTGTAGATTATAATTATTAGGAAAATATTATTACTATCACTAATTATTAATTAAGTCAGGTAGTTAATCATGCATTAAATGCATGGGAGTGCTGAGAGGCGGACCGGGTAATTCTCAGTCGAAGTTGCCTTGCATAACTGCATCGTTGTGGTTACGTACGGTGACCCATAGGCCGTGGGACTCACCCGATCGTATATGCACCGCGCATCCTTGCCTGTCGGGTTATCCACCGATCCCGTCATTTGGCGGGTTCGGCTGTGTCAGTGTGTTTTCTTTTGATCTTTATTATATTTCTTATTATTATTCTTTATATGATTAAATTTTTAGTCCAAATTTGAGCGATTTAGGATACCGTGTACTTCAAAGATTTAGTGTGAGCGGCCATATCCGAGACTGGAATCTATTTCGTGATACTATATTATTATATTTATCCGGCGTATTTAGGATCCTAATATTGTCCGAAGGGCTTTCTCCTTTGGCCCGTAGTTGGTACAGAGAAAGTCGGGATGCGGTCCACTGGCCTTAGTGGGTACAGTGTAGGCTCCCCTTTGTTATATTTCGTTTTGATACTTTTACGGGATGCGGTCCTCTGACCCTTGGTTGGTACAGTGTAGGCTCCCATTTGACTTCGTTTTGTTAATTCACGAGTAGTTATCCCCTTTTGGCGATATGGCAACTGAAGATATTTATCCGTTTGCTTTTATTTTGTAAGGTGAGTTACCAGATTTAGCAGACCAGAGTACGTGCTTATGCACACTCACTCTCCTAGGGCGTTATCACCTCGGGAGCCCGAATTGTCGTTTATGCGGCATTGGCGCCGCATAAACATAAAGTCCTAAGTTCGTAAGTTGGGTCGCTGGTGGCGCCCGCTTAGGCAAGGCCCAAGTTCGTAAGTTGGGACGCTAGTGGCGCCCGCTTGTGATAGATCTGGTGATTTGCAAATTGGGATATTTATTTCGGGTGTTTGTTTTCTCGTACCTTATATTTTATATTATATTACTGTTTACCCCTGAAAGGTTGAAGGAAGAAATACAAGAGAGAAAGCCAAGATCAAACCCTATGAGCTGAAGCAGTACAATCCCTGTACTACATGGAATAGTATCAATGCCAAGCCAGTATTTTGATACAACCAATCATGAGAAATCCTAATGTGATTTTTGCTTTCAAGGCTGACCTGGTGCCAAAGCTATGAGCAACCACCTAACCATGCTTTGATTTGTGTCAATTACTGATAAGTAGTCAGTTCTTTGACCAAGTCACCCTCATGTTAAGGGATTGAAAGTCAATTTCACAAAGATCGATCAGTGCAAAGTGGGAGCAACCACCGATCAAGTCTAGATTTGTATTAATTCTTGATAAGTAGTCAGCATTTGATCAAATCAAGCCCTAATGAATACCAATATAAGTCTAATTGGTATTTAGTTAGGGTGGTTTCTGCAAGGAGAATTTATTTGGCAGAGACACTGATCTACAACTGATAAATAGGGATTTTATAAGAATAAAACAGGGTTTTATTGATCATGGAATTTTTAGCACAAGCAGACAGGGGTGAAATGGGAATATAAAAATACAGGGATGATCATCATAAATTTGGAGAATTTTGGTGAAATTTTCATAATTTTTGGATGAAGGGATCTATTAAAATAAATTGGAGAAAGAAAATAGGGCTAATTGAAAGGCTGAGATTCAATCAAGGGACTTTTAAGGGTGCAACTTGGAGCTAAGGAGTTAACTGGGTGCAAACTTGGGGCTGCCAAACAGAAAAAAAGGAGCTTTGGCGCTGGAAATCCGTTTGAAAGAAATGAGTAAGTGGGTGAACTTGGTGTACCACGTTTGTCTCTCATTAAACCTTACATGTGGGGTCGGACCACACGCACCTAGTCCACCCGAAACAGCACCATCTCCTCCCTTGTGCTTCTCACTGACGTCGGGGCCCCACAGGACAGAAATCACCCCTTCTTCCCTGCTGTGTTCATCTCCTCTCTGCTGGGGCGATTTTTCTTCGACAAAATGCAACCGAAAATGGAAAAGCACTCAAACGGTGACGGAATTTGACAAATAATATACCGTTGGAAAGCCCTTGGCGAGTAGAATCCATTCAAGCAATTTATTTTGAAGATGGTGCACTGTACAACACTCGCATTAGAGGAGAATGAAATCGGATAAGAAATGGAATTGGCCGGTTGAGATGGATATAAGGCAAATTGGCGGTTGGGAAAGCATCGTGTGGGCCCCACGACGCAGTTAGGGTAGTTACCGGCACGGATTAACTGCTCTTTGTGTGATTTTCATAATAAAATCGGTGTACAAGACCATAGCCAACATTTAGGGCTGATTTTGTTCAAGTTTCGAAAAGGAGAAAAGTAAGGAAAAAAATTGAGCAACGACCACGCGCCATGTCATCAATCCGAGGCTCAATTTTGTCACAACAAACACACCTTGGGTGCATCTTAACCATTAGATTCAATTGAGATATAATAGTGTGTTGCCACGTCAGCAATCCGTGGGAAGGAAAAAACACAAATTGTGTTGCAAGAAACACAATTTAGCAATTAATCTCCAATTGGATGCTATAAAAACTCTTAACAGTCAAGATAAGAGAGGAGGAGGGCAGATAGATTCAATAATGGAGGCAACCACATCCCTACACTCAAATTGGTTGAGAAACACTCATGAATACACTACCCTATCCAACAAAAACCTCACCTAGGCTAATTGATCTCGGTCAAGAACTTGAGAACTTAGCAAAAACAGCAAAATCCTAGCCAATTAGCCCTAATTCGCCAAAGAGGAAGGAGGTAGTGATCAAGATTCAAGGAAAAGCAAGAAGAAGTGTTGTTGATCAATTGATAGTAGATTCAAGTGAATCTCTCAATTAGATTACATCAAGCCCTCTCCCTCGCAGGTTTTGTCCATTGATTAATGCATTTTCGGTCTAATAATGCCTCAAAGTGTAATTCTTCCTTTTTGAAATGAATTCCTGCAAATAGAAGGTGAGGCTTCATCCTCCTTGGCTGATTTTCTACTTTAAATTCTTTGATTGTTTCTTTTCTGTAGTTTCTTTTGAAGATTTTCAATTCTTGATTCATTCTTACTTTGCTTCCTTTGCTGTTTTGTTTCAATTTGTTCAAATAAGAGGTTAAAAGAAATTAGTGAAAGATGTTAGTAGAAGAGCAAGCATATTGCCTCCTAACAATTACTTGTGAGTGATTGAAGACTAGAGTCTCTCAGTCTCAGGTATGCTCTGATTGCTTGTGTACCGGCCTTCACAAGAAATTGCAATTGGTATGCAACATCAGGTTTAGCCAGAATTGCTGCAATATACAGTATTCATGTACTGTCAGTTGTTACTTGAAGCTCCAGCTTGATGATTATCATTAAGATTGTTAGATTCAATGGAAAATTGGTGCAATTGGATGTCCAGACGCTGAAAGCAACGATCAAGCGCTGATAATACCGAACCGATACCGAAGACAAGCAAGTGCTACCAAGTAACACCTATCGGTACCGGCTTCTCCAACTGTAGGTAGCGACTTAGGAGAAACTAAGACCACCAGCGGACTCCCCTCACTCCGGCGATTCTCGAGATGTTGGCGCGGTGGCGCTCCGGTGACGGAAAAGGGAGAAACCGTTAACCCGATTTCAAGTCAGATCCATGCCCGTAAAGAAGGAAAAGAAAACTCGTTGATCAGCTGAGGCCAATAGCACGAATCACAGAACAATTGCGTGAATCTTAAAATGAGATCAACGGCGAGTGCAGGTTAAAGATCAAGTTTAAGCGGGCAAGGAATCTGAACCTTTCATTCCCTTGAGCACGAATTCTGAAAGAGATTGAAAGGCTGCGATAACAGAACGCGAATCCTGAAGCAAATTACTTTACTCTCGGCCTGGTGATGTATTGAGCCCAACAAAAATAAAAAAAAAGAGAATAATAATAGAAGGGGAATAGAACCGGCCCAAGTGAAATAAAAAGAGAATTATGACAGCTGGCCCAACTCAGAAAAAGTAAAAGGGAAAATAAACTGGGCCCAATTCGTATTAAGATAAGAAGATTAAAACTTGGCCCAATTCATTAAAACCCATTAAGTTAATAACAGAATATTAGGATTAAATAGTAAATAAATAATTTGAAAATGTTCCTGAACTCCAAATTGACTCAAATTTGTTTCTAAAATTTTCTTATTTTTCATACTATTTTTCTATACAATAATATTCCAGTTTTAGAAATATAATCATGATAAAACAATTTAAAAGCAAAAGACATCACCTATATTGATATGATTTGACTTGTCATTTTAAATACTATAAAAATTCCAAAAATACAAATAAAAATCATAAATAATAACTAGATATATTTTAGTAATTTTTCAAGTGATTTTTCCATAAAATAATAATGATGATAGTAATATGCCATAATAAGTAATGAGATTAGCTATATTCTTTGATAAATAAAGAAATATGAATAATAATAGATATTATGTTAATATTTTCTATAAAAAGAATAATGAAAATAAATAGCACAAAATATACAAAAAATATACTACCATGGTAATAAATAGTAAAATACATTTTCTTTTATAATAAAGAATGATAATATAGTTTTATAATATGAATTGTATTTCTTTTGTTATTTCTATACAAATATATACAATAAAAATACTTTTGATGAATAAAATATAATAAAAATAATAGTTGTAATAAAAACATAATGAATTTCATCTCTTATGGCTATTTTCAACTAATAATAAAAATTTTATACTTTTCTATAGATAATAGATAGAAATAATAAAATAGATATAATGAATAGTATAATAAATAGAATAGAATATTAATAATGATTTCTTTTTAGCTATAAAAAAAATAAATAATAATAAAAAAAATAATAATAATAAAAAAAATATATAAATAAAAAAATAATAATAATAAAAATAATATAGCTATCTTTTGATTTTGTAAATAATTCCTACATAATGAATAGTGTTTCAACATAATGGAATATAATAATAAAATTCTATTATTTTGGCTACTATAAACATTTTGAAAATATAAATAAAAACATAGCCATCTTATTTTCTATTATTTTTGTAAGTGATTTTCTACAAAATAAATAGAGTTTAGAAATAATAAAAATAAAAAAATTCTACTATTTTAGCTATTATAAAAATCCCAAAAATATAAATGAAAATCTAATTAAATAGCTAACCCCTTTTCCTATTATTTTTGTAAATAATTTTCTATATAGATAAATAGAGTTTAAAAATAAAAAAAATATAATAATAATAATAATAATAATAATAATAATAATAATAATAAATAAATACATCTTTATAATAAAAATAATAATGGAAGATATTATATAATAGACTTTGTGCATTTTAGAAATGAATAAATATGCTTACATAAGGAGTGTAGAGCCACATAAGAACATTTGCACAAATGATATAACATTTAGAATGATTAGTCAAGACGAGAACACCTTGACGGAGGATAAATAAGGTTGCAATGACAACACGAAAAGATGCGTTGAGACAGGAACATCTCGACGTAGGATGATTAAGGCTTCGATAGCAATATGAAGAAAATACGTTGAGACAAGAACATCTTGACGTGAGATGATTAAGGCTTTAATAGCAATACGAGAAGATACGTCGAGACAAGAACATCTCGACACTTGATGAAGAATGATAAGATACGTTGAGACAGGAACATCTTGACGTAGAATGACTAAGGCTTTGATAGCAACATGAAGGGACATGTCAAGACAAGAACATCTTGACGTTTGATGAAGAATAACCAGAGCTACGATACTAACATGGAGATGTGTGTCAACTCTGAAGAAGAAGAACATTACGATGTCCTAGATAGGTGACATCTTAATGACTCACTGCCATGAGCAAGTAACTCATGATTGAATACGCTCACACAAGGAGTGTAGGGCAACATAGTAGTTTTGCACAAGTAATGCAACACGTAGAATGATTAGTCGAGACAAGAACATCTTGACGCTCGCTGAAGAATGACCAAAGCTACGACATCAGCATGGAGAGATATGTTGACTTTGAAGAAGAAGAACATTAAGATGTCCGAGCGAAGCGACATCTTAATGACTCGGTGTCATGAACAAGTAATTCATGACCATTTGGGCTAGCAAGACCGAACTCATCCGTCGATAAGTTCGTCTCCGGTTCATTTTCCGAGACTGTGAGATTGAATCGTTACGTAGGTAGATTCATCCACAAAACGATGAATGTGAACCGTTACGTAGGTAGGTTCCTTCACTAACACATGCCTCAATGTTGAAGCGGCCCGGCGCTTCGGGTTTGACATTGTGTGCAATTGTGTTTCCTAGGTTTATGAATCGGCTTAGTGCTTCGAATTCATGATCTAGAAGATCAGTGAGAAGAAACACGTGGGCCATATCCACCCTTCTCCGATTCACCAACCTCAAGATCAACCGGCTCAGCGCTTCGAGTTGTATCTTGTGCGATTGGTTGTTGACTAGTTAAGATTGAACCGTCTGTTTGTAGGTTTATCTTCTAGATCAACGGAGGTCGAGTCGTTCTGTATGTAGACTCATCTCAAGCCCCTCTAAAGAGATTAACCTGGTCTGTAGGTAAAGTTACATCTCGAGGTGGCATAGACTGAACCGATCTGTTTGTAGGTTCGTCTTCTATAGGACAAAACCGATCTGTTTGTAGGTTTGTCTTCCATAGATTGAACCGATCTGTTTGTAGGTTCGTTTTCCGTAGACCTCTTTTTATAAACCCAGACGACCACTTGACCATCTTTTAACTATACTATTTGCTTCTCTCTTTCAAAGATCCAGAGGTGCCTCGAGGTTAGTAGCCCAGGGTAATTAACGGTGGGGGCTTGCGCCCACCGAATCTACAAGAACTCACAATCACTAAAAACCCCCTGAATGTGCATCCAAATATCTCTAAACGGCAGAATCGGCCGACACCCATCAGATGCACGCTCGGGAGGGATCTCCGTGTCCTTCTTCCGCAACCCATCGCCCAGCGGCGGTGCGGAGCGCGCGAAAAAGGGTCGCACAGGATCTGGCACGCCCGGTGGGACCTAGATTCTCCTCTTATCTCTGAAAGAGAGAGGCAAATAGAATAATTAAGAGATACAAGTGATCTTCTATGTGCTAAAATGACTAATAATTTTCAAGTGTTTTTTTTGTTTTTGCAGGAAATGGCATTCTTGGGAACTTCAACCTTGCTCCTTACACCGTTACTCTCGCACGAGCCCGGAGAGGGCAAGCTCTTCATGTTCTTCGGGACCATCCCGCAAGAACTCACCATCTATGGCCCACTCCGGTGGCCACGATCACTCCCGCAACCGTCCGGATCTCCATCCGGACGGGAGGAGGACTCGATCACCCCGACTCCCAAGGGGATCTCAAACAATGTCATGGCCTCTCCTACTACCTCCCCAAAGAGGAGAAGGCGACCGTCTAAGAAGACGACCCCAACGGCCGCGGTCCAAACTACCCGCAACTCTCAAGCGTCCAGGAAGAGGGCCCTGGATGCATACCAGAACCAGCTGGTGGCTAGGCCAGCTATCCCAGTCTCCAACAAATTCACAGCCCTCCGAATAGTGGCCAAGAACTCGGCCACAGGCCAGCTCCGCCAGGCATGGGAGGTGCCTAAGCCCACACCTCGCCTAACTCAAAGGCCTCAGCACCGCCAGAACAAGTCTCAAGCCCTGCAGAAGCCATCTACAAGGCTCACGGGGCCCTCAAACAGAGGAAGAGCGTCAAGAACGCTAGGTCGAGACAATACGTCTCCCGCTCCGGTCAATCTCAAGACATGGCTCAGCCGCAAGTCATTATCTCAATTCCACACCCGAAGAGGTTTACATCAAAGGCAACACCTAGCACCCAGCAGGTGTGGGTCCCGAAGGGTTCCCAGCCAACAAAGCCCCAATCTCAAGCCCAGCCCAGCAAGGCCGGCAAGTCTAATGCTCCGTCCGAGAGCGTATTCAGCCGCCTAGGTCAGAAGAGTGTGTTCAGCCGATTAGGCTCAAGAATACCACTCAACAGTCTGAAAATAACCGCACCTGACCAAACGAAGAAGAAGAGAAGAACCGCTCGTTATGAAGAGCACTTCTCAGTCAACACCATCAGCATAAGCTACGATACTGATCCAGGACAATCGATTGCGAGGTGAATATGACCCAGATGACCGGTCCCCGCCTAATCAAGCTCACGTCACCAACACCAACAAAAATAATGGTAGAAAAGGAGACCTCCCAAGAGAGTCAACCCCGAGGCAACAAAGCGAGGGAAGGGAAGACCACAACGAAAACCCTGACTTCTTCGATAATGAAGATGACGTTGAAACACGTCCTGAAGTGCCAATCGATGAAATAGAAATATTAAAAGGCCACATCGAGGCACGGGACGAAGAGCTGATTAGGCAACGGGAGTTAATCGCTACCATGCTGAAGCAGAATGAAGAATTGATTAAGGCGGTCAAATCGTTACAAGAATCACAAGACGCCAATTTCAAAGTTGGTAGCTCCCGTCAAGAAGGGGTCCACAGTACCAAAAGCAATCATAAGGGAAAACAACCCGTCAATTCTAAACCTCATCCACATAGAACCATAGAAGTGGAGGCTGAACCAACGGGAATATCCCGGAAAGAGATTCAAGCCATGATTGCCCAGCAAATGCAAATAGCTGGAGGTGGATACGCTATCCATCCCGTTAAAAAACTGTGGACATCCATACCCTGCCATATACGACTTAGAAGAATATCCTAAAGGGTATGTGATCCCCCGCTTCAGGACCTTCTCCGGGGAAGGCAACAAAGACCCGAACCCCGAACAACACCGGCCCACTTTGTAGCCTCGTGCGGCAACACGGGCGGCAATGATGCATCGTTGTTAAGACAATTCCCTCAAAGCCTAGTGGGAACCGCCTTCCAATGGTATTATTCATTTGGAAAACAACGAAGATCGGGACTGGGACGAGATGGCGGACTCGTTCAGGGCGCGATTTGTCATGGTGTCTCGACAAAATAAACATAGCCGATCCGGCAAGCACTAAACCCAAGAAAGGGAGTCAATGATGATTTTATCAATAGATGGCGGAACCTCGCATCAAATGCGACCGCACATTAATCGAAGATGAGGCCGTCAACCTAATCATGAAAAACATTGACGGGTGGATGGGCATGCTTCTTGGTGTGACAAAAGTCAACACATTCAAAGACTTGCTCAGATCGGTATCCAACATGGAAAGAATGTCACCGCATACCGTGCCAAACTTCATGAATAATAGGCCGCAACGAGGAGCCCGAGCCGAGACTAAAGTGGCATTCACCTCGTTAAAGGATAAGATGGTTGCTAACGCAGACACCCAAAGCGGCAGCAGTGGCACAAATGGCAACAATTACAATAAGGGACCCAGGCTCAATCCAGGAGGGAGTTCACGGAGTTTCGAGTCCCTCAAACAAAAGAAATCTAAACCGTACTCCTTCAGAAAAGATAAAGTTGCCCAAATCTTCAGAGGGGCACTGAAGAATGGCCTAACCCTGCCGGCCAGTAAACGCCCGGAAGATGCCGATAAATCGGACGAACCCAACTTCTGCCCATACCACAGAATAATAGGGCACTCAATCGAAGATTGCTGGGTCTTCAAAGATTGGGTCGAGAAGGCATATAAAAACGGTGAAATTACTTTACCTAAAGGGTTCTTGCAAAGCCCATCGGCCCATGAACAGGCCAATATGATCTCTCACGAGGAAGAGAAGATCCCGGGCCAGTTAAGCGAAGATCAAGAAGAGCAATGGACTACGCACTTATCGAAGAAATCGATTAAAATGCTTAAAGCTCTTAAGAAAGAACCCGGCATGAAATGGAAAGACGACATCACACCAGTGGTCCCACCAAAGCCCAGGGTATATTATAAGGTAGACCAGAGCCAAGACCAGGTTCTTAAGAAGAGAAAGAAGCATAGAAGCAACAAGTCCAGAAAGAATAAAATTGAAGAATGCGAGCAGGGCAGTCCCGAGGCGATTACCCTTCAACACTTCATCTCCAAAGAAGACTGGGAGAAGTTAACCCTAGGCCAAAAGAAAGAAGATGTAAATGAAGAAATAAATAAAGAAGAAAGCGAAGAGATCTGGGGTGCTTCGTGCAACATGGTATATTCTTCTCACGACGAAGATATGCCAACTTTAGAGGAGATGTTCTTCTCAAATGATGAAGGAGAAGCAAGCACCTCTGGGACCAAAAATGAAGAATGCAAAGCCGTGCTCCGGTCCGGACTTATATACCCGAGAGACAGCTCCCAAGGATTCCGATAAAGGAAAAGATAAGGCCTTGAACAAAGGTAAAGAGGTCGAGAATCCAAGCAAGAACCTGAAAGGACCCGGTCAACGGCGAAGAATATAATGTGTTGGCACATCTCGCGTAAGATCCCAAAGATTATTAAGCATATTCGACGCATTGATGATGTCACAAGACCTAAGGGAGGTATTAATCCAAGCCTTGCAAGATCCCGAGAAGTACAAGTCATATTTCATCGAGCAAAATATGCAGGAGGCCCTATTCACCGCAAGCGGCCGCCCGTATAAACTTTACGACGATGACCTCCTAATAGGCACCGTCGACCATAACCGCCCGCTATACATCACCGGAACCGTGGAGGGCAAAAGATTGGCCGCATCTTGGTCGACGCAGTGGTCTTCGATCAATATCATGCCGCTCAAAACTCGAAGACCATCACCTTAGACGTAAAGAATCTATCCGATGAAAAGGTGATTATTCATGGCTTCAATCAAAACTCCCAAAAGGCCCCGGGAGCTATAACTCGAACTCGCATGCGGTAGCCTAAGAGCGCCTACTAAATTCTATGTCATTGACGCCGAAACCTCTTATCGGGCGTTCATTGGTCGCCGTGGCTTCACAAAGAATCGTGTCATACCTCTACTCGCACCAATGCCTCGAAATATATTGAGAATGGTAAGCAAAAGAGAATGATGGAGATGTCAAGCCATTCGGGGTGCATGAGATTAAATTCAATGACGCCCAATATTTTCTACCTAAATCTACTGTGGCGCCGAGCCGGCTAATAACAAAAGCAGGTCAGAAATCTTTCAACAAAGGCCCTAAATTTGATACCTCATCTGGAGAAGAAGAAGAGGTCAAATTTAACATTAAACCCCGAGGTGCTCGAGCCCAAAGACCCGGAAGAAAGTCGGGTGAAGAAGCAACTTTCCGCTTCAAACAGGTGGCTACGTATAAGGCCCAAATAAAGCCGAGCGAAATCAAGTCAAGTGATTCTGAGGAGGAGGTCATTTTCAACTTTAAACCTACCAACACCCCTCAAATTCAGATCACAGGAACAACTTCAAGAGAAGACTCCGAAGATTCTGATGACTCGGGCGACATCACCTCGGGAGAAGAATCTGGCCATGATCGTCAACCCTGGGAAGAAGAATCTGACGAAGAGATCATCTATCACATCCTCAAAAAGCCATACAAAGGGCCCGAAACAGATAATGAAAGTGAGGAGTCATTTATGATCAACACGGACCTAGTAGCGGAAGGGATAACCCGGTTAGGTCGAGGCCTATGAATGAAGAACGGTCATGGCGGGAAAATTTCGAGGGTCGTGTCTGGAATGCGATTGACGAAATAAGGCACCAAGTTGAAAATAATAGGAGGGAGGTGTCTGAACAATGGGAAGTGATGCAGGATATTAAAGTGCAACACAATGAAATCATGATAATGATTGAAAACCTGCAAACTACAATCTATAACTCCGAGCTACTCAAAGAAATGACGAGCGAACCCCGTTCCGGGAACCCCGAAAGGCAAGCACCCGATAGCGGCAAGCGGGTAATTGTAATAGTAGATGAATCAAAAGGGGAAGAAACGAAAGCTAAGCAAGCGGCCGACCGTCATGCAAACCCTCAAGGTCAAGAAGAGTAAACCATACTCTTTCCTAAAAATAAAACGGCTCGGATATTTGAGTTGTGCCTTAAAGAGCGGTTAACACTTCCCGTCGTAAAAGACCCGCCGACATAGAAAGAGCCGGTGAAGGTGAATTCTCCCTTATCATCGCATATTGGGTCATACTATTGAAGAATGTCGGGTATTCAAAGACCTTATAGAAGAGGGGCACAGAAACGGGACAATCCAACTCCCGAAGAGCTTTCAACAAGACCCAGCTCCACATAACTCGAATAACAAAGGTAAAGGGGTTGCCTATACGATCTCGCACACTCCCGTACCTAGCAAACCTAAGGTTGCGAGACGAAAGCCTATCAAAGAAATCTACCGCTCCAACTCAGTCATGAACATTGAAATAGAAGAGGAGATGGCAGCGCTAGAGATTACTGTGGTTCCCGAAAGGCATTTTAAAGACCTCATGCCAAGGGAAGTGAACCACATACAAACCCTAAAGACCTTTGTTGTGCCGGCAAAGGTGGAACGCATCAAAGGGAAAACTATCATCCACAAGGCTATCATTTTCTATCAGAGCGATTCAACCCAGTCTCTGAAGAACCCTGATCACAACACTTGGAAGAAGTGGGTGATAGAACAAGAATTGGAGAATGCAACGAGCGATGACGTTGCATCTCATCCCTTTGGAAAGGAGCTGTATAAACTGGCAAAAAGGGCGAAATGTCTGAGAGACATATCCAAGGCCGAGGCCAAGCGCTTCGATGAACTCTGGAATGGCGGCCAGAATAAGGTTCTGGGCCTAGATGGTAAAATAAAATACACCCGAGGATTAGGGTATAACTGCGACGACGCAACATGTTTTGAGGGATTCTTCCACGAGCGCCGTACGGGAGAAAGCTGTTGCATGACTTCTGTCGAAATGCCGGATAATGAAACAGAAAAGGACAATGCCCCAGTCCTGAAAAATGCTCTGAAACAGCTAGAAAAGGAGCCTAATACGGTCGATGAGTTAGCTGAAATTAATTTGGGGACGGAAGAAGATCCACGACCAACTTTCATAAGCGCGTCGTTACCGGAAGAGGTGGCTAACAGGTTGAAGACATTCCTTAAAAGCTATATGGACTGCTTCGCTTGGAGTTATAAAGAAATGCCTGGATTAGATCCCAACGTAGCGGTTCATTACTTAAAAATTGATCCAACCTTCAAGCCGATTAAACAAGCGCCGAGGCGGATGAGGATAGAACTTGAAGAAAAGGTCGTAGAGGAAACGAAAAAACTCATCGACGCAGGCTTCATACGGGAAGAAGAGACGCCAGAATGGGTGGCTAGCATTGTCCCGGTTAAAAAGAAAAATGGGCAGATTCGCATCTGCGTAGATTTTCGGGACTTAAACAAGGCGTGCCCTAAAGATGATTTCCCGCTCCCAGTGACCGAAATCATAATTGACCATACATCCTCCTATGAAGTCTTCTCCTTCATGGACGGTTATGCGGCTATAATCAAATCAAAATGGCGCCGAGAAGATGAGAGGCATACGGCCTTCCGCACGCCGATTGGCATCTATTGTTACAAAGTCATGCCGTTTGGGCTCAAAAATGCGGTGCCACCTACCAACGGCGATGACAAAGATATTTGACGATCTAATCCACAAGATAGTAGAATGCTATGTGGACGACCTAGTCATCAAGGCCATGTCATATGAAGAACACCTCCAATATCTTGAGGTCGTTTTCAACCGCCTAAGAGAACATGCGCTCAAACTAAACCCGTTGAAATGCGCATTCATGGTATCATCTCGGTAAATTTCTAGGGTTTGTAGTACGCCACAGGGGAATTGAGATAGACCCGGGCAAGATCAAAGCAATAACCGAACTATCCCCGCCAAAGAATTTAAAACAATTACGATCCTTGCAAGGGCAATTGGCGTACATCAGGCGGTTTATAGCCAATCTATCGGGTAAAATCCAACCCTTCACCCGGCTGACTAAGAAGAATATCCCGTTTAAGTGGGATGGTGAGTGCCAGCGAGCCTTTGAAGAAATCAAGGCATATCTGCTCAACCCTCCAGTATTGGCGGCGCCCATACCCGGGAAGGAGCTCATCCTGTATACGACCGCCCTAGATGGATCCTTGGGAGCCCTATTGGCCCAAGAAAACCAGGATGGTAATCAAAATGCGCTATATTACTTAAGTCGCATGATGGTAGGGGCAGAACACGGGTATTCACCGATCGAGAAGCATTGTTTAGCCCTAATCTTCGCGGTGAAGAAATTGAGGCACTACATGCTAGCCCATAAAATCATTTTAATATCCAAGGTGGACCCTCTTAAATACCGATGACTCGGCCAATGCTGACGGGAGGTGGCCAAGTGGGCTATTATTCTTACCGAGTTCGACATCACCTATACACCGCAAAAGGCGATAAAGGGGGGCGGCGCTCGGCGGATTTCTGGTCGCACATCCGATTCAAGATGACTCCCCATTAGAATGTGACTTCCCTGATGAGGAAACCCTACATGTTGAAGAAGGAAGTCCTATATGGGAGATGTACTTTGATGGTGCTTCTTCAATCAAGCCGATCGCGGGTCCGGGAGTCCCAATCCGTGCGGGTGGCGCAGACTAGTCTTCGTAACCCCGGAAGGCGGGATAATACGACATTCTCTGGCTTTAACCGAGCCATGCACAAATAATGAAGCAGAGTATGAGGCACTTATCGCCGGACTAGAGCTATCACTCGAGCCGGAAATCAAGGCTGTGCGCATCTTTGGGGATTCACAGTTGATAATAAATCAAATAATTGGCGAATATAAGGTTTTGAAGCCGGAACTAATACAATATCACCAGAAAGCCATGGAACTAATGAAGAAAATCCCGTACGTGTCCATCGAGAAGGTCACGAGGGCCGTGAACGGTGAAGCAGATGCGTTGGCCAAACTCGCCAAGGAACTAGGTGAACCAACAGAGCCGGAAATCCATATCATTGTCCGCAATAGGAGGCCATTATCATTGTGTCAAATAACAGATGATGTGAATAATGAAGGTACTAGGCTAGAAAAGATGGAATGCCAAGAAACAATGATAACTGAAGACGATGATTGGAGACAGACGTTCATTGAATATTTCCGGCATGGCACCCTCCCCAAAGATAAAAGAATCGCTGATCAACTAAGAAAGCGGGTACTACGGTATGCATATGTGGGCAATACGCTATACCGTAGGTCTTATGATCAGTTATGGCTAAGATGTGTATCAGGGCCTGAAACCGAAGCAGATTATGAAAGAAGTTCATTCCGGCTATGCGGAGCACATCAGTCTGGGCCGAAAATGAAATTGAAGATCAAACGGATGGGGTATTATTGGCCCACGATGGTGGCTGATTGTGAAGAGCACGCAAGGAAGTGCCGTATGTGCCAGATACATGGTCCTTTTATACATCAAGCGCCAAACCCGTTACATCCCACGGTAGCATCCTGGCCATTTAATATGTGGGGCACAGACATAGTGGGGCCCATAGACCCTCCGACGTCGAGAGGTCACCGGTTCATCCTTGCGGCGACAGATTACTTTACAAAATGGGCGAAGCCGTCCCACTTAAAGAAGTTAAAAGCCGATGTGGTTAAGTTCTTCAAGACGCACATCCTCTACCGATTCGGTACCCCACAACGGATAATATCCGATAACGGGACGGCTTTCAAGAGCTCCAAAGTCTATGCCCTGGCGGAGCAATTCAACATTGATTGGAGATTCTCGTCCATTTACAACCCGAGAGCCAACGGCCTGGCCGAAGCCTTTAATAAAACCTTAATAAATATCATGAAGAAGACCGTGAACGGCAACCAACGAGACTGGGATAATCGTCTACAAGAGGCATTATGGGCTTATCGAACCACATACCGAACGCCTACGCAAGCTACCCCGTATTCTTTGGCTTTTGGGGTTGAAGCCGTTCTCCCTCTTGAGGTGGAATTACCGTCATTGCGGGTGGCTATGCAAAATGATATGACCATGGACGAATGCCAACAACTTAGATCTGGACGAGTTGGATGCCATGGACGAAAAGAGGCGATAGCCGTGCACAGAACCTTGAAATATATCGGCAAAAATGGCAAGGGCATATGATAAGATGGCGCGAGTCGGGCATTTCAACAAGGGGAGCTTGTTCTTGTCCTCAAGAGGCCGATCATTGGCCAAGCACATCGGCCCAAAATTTTCTCCGAATTGGGAAGGGCCATACGTAATTGAGAAGGTATACGGGGGCGCGCATACCAACTCATAGACCATGAAGGTGAAAGGCCCATGCCACCGATTAATGGGCGATATCGAAGAAGTACTACACATAGCCCGGAGTGGGGCCGATCGAGTAGTATCTATTGTAAATAAATAAGGAGGGAATAAGTGTTCGTTTACACACACGTGCACGAAACACAAACCCATGTCTAACCTCTACTTTTGCATAAAATCCCAAAAAAACCCTACTTGTGCATTTGTAAATAGAATGCATCCAAAAATCCAAAACCACACAAACACATATAGCCCTATAAAAATAAAAAAATAGAATAAGAAAATTCAATGCCAAAACCACGCGAGAATGTAAGGCGAGAGCTTTGGTGTTTGGGCTCACAATACAAATACCACTGGGTTTGTCCATTTGATACGAGAATAAACACAAAAATGGGCAGGGTTTGCAGTTTGTCCCTCAAACTATCTGTTGCCCAATGACGAAAGTTGCTCATATTGGTCGCCCGCGGCGCAAGCCAAGGGATAGGTCGAGCAAATTGGTGGCTAGTATATAGTCGCTTCCGAGGGCATATGAATAAATAACTCTCGTATTATTAGTAACATGTATCACTAATAACCAAAATCTGCCTTCTTCTAATAAAATAAAGGATATATAAGTAAAACAATAAAAACCTATTTTCCTACTCATAAAAAAAATGATGATAATAAAAATAAAATAATAAAATCTTTTCAATAAGGGGTTGCCACCTTTGTCCCCAACACCATGAGTGTTATACAAAGCCAGGTTGGGTGCATTTATCCGTAAAAGCACCACACGCCCGAAGAAATGGTGTGTCATAATCCCACGACATATCATGGAGGGGTCAGACTAAGGGTTTACGCTTGTACCCGACATTTCATGTTAAACAAAGCGGCTCGCTTAAAGAAGTGACTCGGGTCATGGAGAGCGGACCTACCCCCGATGAAAGCCTGTCTCGCAGGGATGCGTGATGGATGTTTGAGGGTAGCTAAAATATAAAAAAAAACCAGGTTGGGTACATTCATCCGCAAAAGTACCACACGCCCAAGGAGGTGATCTGTTTCTAATCCCAAAATAGGTCATGGAGGGGTCGACTAAGGGTTTATGCTTTTGCCCGACATTAAGTGTCAAATAAAGTAATTCGCTTAAAGAAGTGACTCAGGTCATGGAGAGCGGACCTACCCGATGAAAGCCTGTCTCGCAGGGATGCGTGATGGATGTTTGAGGGTAGTACCCCCACAAAACAAATTGAGTGGAGATGAGTGAATATGAGTTTCCACTTCCGCACGCAACGGTGCACAAATGAGGGGAGAGCGGGTGAGCTTCCACAAATAAATGTCAATTAAATATACAAGGAGCATCCACAAAATGGTGTTATCAATTGCATCCATAATCCAATTGATACTGGTAAGTTTATCCATCAGTAATAAAGGGATAAACGGGTTTATTCTGTACCCGGCCTAGAGGTCAATACAGACAGGTTCGGTATCCGTAAAATACCACGGTTACTTAGGTTCTGTATTGTAATAAATAAAGAGAAGCTATGTATAGAATAAGTGCAACAGGGTGCTGTAAAGTTTTCCCTTTTTCTATTTTTGTACTTAGATGCTATGTGAAAATAAAAGCAGCTGTATTAGGCACTTTTGCAACTAAGATTGAGAGTGTAAAATGTAAAGAGCTTATGAAAATCTCCCATACTGCGAAAGAAGAGATGAAAAAATAGCAAAGCAGGCGATCAGCATCCCCAACAGTGAAAGAGAAGAAAAGAAAGCGAAATAAGGTAGCCGAGAGATGCTATCTTTACCTATCCCCATAGTGGCTGAAGCAGGTAGCTCAGCAGGAGGCTGAGTACATGCACCATTATCCCACGAGCGAGAGGCTGAGAGGACAGGCCCCACCATGTTGCGCTCATGAGAAGAATCTGATTAAAGGAAAATCTATCGAAGTCTAGCCTGAACCCTAAGAAGGAGAGAGGTGTGTCGAATATGTGCACCAAAGCAGGCCCTTCAATTTGCCAAATTCTTCAGGACCCGCTTTGGTGGGTGGCTCTTTGTTTACCCCTGAAAGGTTGAAGGAAGAAAATACAAGAGAGAAAGCCAAGATCAAACCCTATGAGTGAAGCAAGACAATCCCTGTACTACATGGAATAGTATCAATGCCAAGCCAGTATTTTGATACAACCAATCATGAGAAATCCCAATGTGATTTTTGCTTTCAAGGCTGACCTGGTGCCAAAGCTGTGAGCAACCACCTAACCATGCTTTAATTTGTGTCAATTATCGATAAGTAGTCGGTTCTATGACCAAGTACCCTCATGTTAAGGGATTGAAAGTCAATTTCACAAGACTGATCAGGTGCCAAAGCTGGGAGCAACCACCTGATCAAGTCTAGATTTGTATTAATTGCTGATAAGTAGTCAGCATTTGATCAAATCAAACCCTAATGAATATCAATATAAGTCTAATTGGTATTTAGTTAGGGTGGTTTCTGCAGGAGAGAGAGAATTGGCAGAGACACTGAGCTACAACTGATAAATAGGGATTTTATAAGAATAAAACAGGGTTTTATTGATCATGGAATTTTTAGCACAAGCAGACAGGGGTAAAATGGGAATATAAAAATACAGAGATGATCATCATGATTTTAGAGAATTTTGGTAAAAATTTCATGATTTTTGGATGAAGGGATCTATTAAAATAAATTGGAGAAAGAAAATAGGGCTAATTGAAAGGCTGAGATTCAATCAAGGGACTTTTAATGGTGCAACTTGGAGCTAAGGAGTTAACTGGGTGCAAACTTGGGGCTGCCAAACAGAAAAAAGAGCTTTGGCGCTGGAAATCCGTTTGAATGAAATGAGTAAGTGGGTGAACTTGGTGTACCACGTTTGTTTCTCATTAAACCTTACATGTGGGTCGGACCACACGCACCGAGTCCACCCGAACCACACCACCTCTCCCTTGTTGCTTTCACGACGTCGTGGGCCCCACATGACAGAACTCATCCCCTTCTTCCTCGCCGCTACCTGTTTCATTCCTCTCTCTGCAGGGCGATTTTTTCGAAAATGCAACCGAAAATGGAAAAGCACTCAAACGGCGACGAATTTGACAAATAATATACCGTTGGAAAGCCCTTGGCGAGTAGAATCCATTGAACAATTTATTTTGAAGATGGTGCACTGTACATCACTCGCATCAGAGGTGAAGTAATTCGGGGATAAAATTCAATAGGGGATGATTTGGGAGTAATTGGACAAATTGGCGGTTTGAGGAGAGCTTAAGTGGGCCCCACGATGCGTTGGAGTTGTTGGCATAAAACAGTTTACTTTTGTTTTTTCATAATAAGAATTGGTGCACAAGAACCCTAGCCAACAAGGGTTGATTATTTCGGTTTTGGAAAGAAGTTGAAAAATTGAGTTACGAACACGCCATATCATCAATCCAAACTTAAATTTGTCAACAACAAACACAACTTGGTTGATCCACCGTTGAATTATTGAAAGATTGAAGATATACGATGTGTTGCCATGTCATCAATCCGTGGGAAGAAGAAACACAAATTGTGTTGCAAAAAAACAATTTAGCAATTAATCTCAACTGGATGCTATATAAACTAAGATCAAGATAGAGAAAGGGGAGGAGATTAGATTCAATAATGGAGGCAACATCACATCCCTAGACTTCAAATTGGTTGAGAATGCACCATGAATACACTACCCTATCCAACAAAACCTCACCCTAGCTAATTGATCTCGGTCAAGAACCTGAGAACTTAGCAAAAAAGAAAAACCTAGTTGATTGATCCCAATTGAAGAGGAGAAGAAGATCAAGAAGAAGCAAGAAGATTGATCAATTGATAGTAGATTCAAGTGAATCTCTCAATTAGATTACATCAAGCCCTCTCCCTCGCAGGTTTTGTCCATTGATTAATGCATTTTCGGTTTAGTAATGCCTCAAAGTGTAATTCTTCCTTTTTGAAATAAATTCTTGCAAATAGAAGGTGAGGCTTCATCCTCCTTGGCTGATTTTCTATTTTAAATTCTTTGATTGTTTCTTTTCTGTAGTTTCTTTTGAAGATTTTCAATTCTTGATTCATTCTCTTCCTTTGCTGTTTTGTTTCAATTTGTTCAAGCAAGAGATTAAAAGAAATTAGTAAAAGATGTTAGTAGAAGAGCAAGCATATTGCCTCCTAACAATTACTTGTGACTGATTGAAGACTAGAGTCTCTCAGTCTCAGGTGTGCTCTGATTGCTTGTGTACCGGCCTTCACAAGAAATCGCAATTGGTATGCAACATCAGGTTTAGCCAGAATTGCTGCAATATACAGTATTCATGAACTGTCAGTAGTTACTTGAAGTTCCAGCTTGATGATTATCATTAAGATTGTTAGGTTTAATGGAGAATTGGTGCAATTGGATGTCCAGACGCTGAAAGCAACGATCAAGCGCTGATAATACCGAACCGATACCGAAGACAAGCAAGTGCTACCAAGTAACACCTATCGTACTGGCTTCTCCAACTGTAGGTAGCGACTTAGGAGAAACTAAGACCACCAGCGGACTCCCCTCACTCCGGCGATTCTCGAGATGTTGGCGCGGTGGCGCTCCGGTGACGGAAAAGGGAGAAACCGTTAACCCGATTTCAAGTCAGATCCATGCCCGTAAAGAAGGAAAAGAAAACTCGTTGATCAGCTGAGGCCAATAGCACGAATCACAGAACAATTGCGTAAATCTTAAAATGAGATCAACGGTGAGTGCAGGTTAAAGATTAAGTTTAAGCGGGCAAGGAATCTGAACCTTTCATTCCCTTGAGCACGAATTCTGAAAGAAATTGAAAGGCTGCGATAACAGAACGCGAATCCTGAAGCAAATTGCTTTACCCTCGGCCTGGTGATGTGTTGAGCCCAACAAAAAAAAAAAAAAAAGAGAGAGAATAATAATAGAAGGGGAATAGAACCGGCCCAAGTGAAATAAAAAGAGAATTATGACAGCCGGCCCAACTCAGAAAAAGTAAAAGGGAAAATAAACTGGGCCCAATTCGTATTAAGATAAGAAGATTAAAACTTGGCCCAGTCAATTAAGCCCGTTAAGTTAATAACAGAATATTAAAATTAAATAATAAATAAATGATTTGAAAATGCTTTTGAACTCCAAATTGACTCAAATTTGTTTCTAAAATTTTCTTATTTTTCATACTATTTTTCTATACAATAATATTCCAGTTTTAGAAATATAATCATGATAAAACAATTTAAAAGCAAAAGACATTACATATATTGATATAGTTGACCTAGCTTTGACTTGTCATTTTAAATACTATAAAAATTCCAAAAATACAAATAAAAATCATAAATAATAACTAGATATATTTTAGTGATTTTTCAAGTGATTTTCCATGAAATAATAGTAATATGCTATAATAAAAATGAGATTAGCTATATTCTTTGATAAATAAAAAAATATAATAATAATAGATATTATATTGATATTTTCTATAAAAAGAATAATAAAAATAAATAGCACAAAATATACAAAAATATACTACCATGGTAATAAATAGTAAAATACATTTTCTTTTATAATAAAGAATGATAATATAGTTTTATAATATGAATTGTATTTCTTTTGTCATTTCTATACAAATATATACAATAAAAATACTTTTGATGAATAAAAATGTAATAAAAATAATAGTTGTAATAAAAACATAATGAATTTCATCTCTTATGGCTATTTTCAACTAATAATAAAAATCTTATATTTTTCTATAGATAATAAATAGAAATAATAAAATAGATATAATGAATAGTATAATAAATAGAATAGAATATTAATAATGATTTCTTTTTAGCTATTAAATAATAATAAAAAAAATAATAATAATAAAAAAAATAAAAATAAAAAAATAATAATAATAAAAATAATATAGCTAATCTTTTGATTTTGTAAATAATTCTTACATAATGAATAGTGTTTCAACATAATGGAATATAATAATAAAATTCTATTACTTTGGCTATTATAAACATTTTAAAAATATAAATAAAAAAAAACATAGCCATCTTATTTTCTATTATTTTTGTAAGTGATTTTCTACAAAATAAATAGAGTTTAGAAATAATAAAAATAAAAATTCTACTATTTTAGCTATTATAAAAATCCCAAAAATATAAATGAAAATCTAATTAAATAGCTAACCCCTTTTCCTATTATTTTTGTAAATAATTTTCTACATAGATAAATAGAGTTTAAAAAAATAATAAAAAATAATAATAATAATAATAATAATAATAATAATAATAATAATAATAATAATAAATAAACATCTTTATAATAAAAATAATAATGGAAGATATTATATAATAGACTTTGTGCATTTTAGAAATGAATAAATATGCTTACATAAGGAGTGTAGAGCCACATAAGAATATTTGCACAAATGATATAACATTTAGAATGATTAGTCAAGACGAGAACACCTTGACGGAGGATAAATAAGGTTGCAATGACAACACGAAAAGATGCGTTGAGACAAGAACATCTCGACGTAGGATGATTAAGGCTTTAATAGCAATATGAAGAAAATACGTTGAGACAAGAACATCTTGACGTGAGATGATTAAGGCTTTAATAGCAATACGAGAAGATACGTCGAGACAAGAACATCTCGACACTTGATGAAGAATGATAAGATACGTTGAGACAGGAACATCTTGACGTAGAATGACTAAGGCTTTGATAGCAACATGAAGGGACATGTCAAGACAAGAACATCTTGACGTTTGATGAAGAATAACATGAGCTACGATATATGTCGACTCGAAGAAGAAAACATTACGATGTCCTAGATAGGTGACATCTTAATGACTCACCGCCATGAGCAAGTAACTCATGATTGAATACGCTCACACAAGGAGTGTAGGGCAACATAGTAATTTTGCACAAGTAATGCAACACATAGAATGATTAGTCGAGACAAGAACATCTTGACGCTCGTCGAAGAATGACCAAAGCTACGACATCGCATGGAGAGATATGTTGACTTTGAAGAAGAAGAACATTAAGATGTCCGAGCGAAGCGACATCTTAATGACTCGGTGTCATGAACAAGTAATTCATGACCATTTGGGCTAGCAAGACCGAACTCATCCGTCGATAAGTTTGTCTCCGGTTCATTTTCCGAGACTGTGAGATTGAATCGTTCGTAGGTAGATTCATCCACAAAACAGATGAATGTGAACCGTTCGTAGGTAGGTTCCTTCACTAACACATGCCTCAATGTTGAAGGCGGCCGGCGCTTCAGGTTTGACATTGTGTGCAATTGTGTTTCCTAGGTTTATGAATCGGCTTAGTGCTTCGAATTCATGATCTAGAAGATCGGTGAGAAGAAACACGTGGGCCATATCCACCCTTCTCCCGATTCACCAACCTCAAGATCAACCGCTCGGCGCTTCGAGTTGTATTTTGTGCGATTGGTTGTTGACTAGTTAAGATTGAACCGTCTCCGTTTGTAGGTTTATCTTCTAGATCAACGGAGGTCGAGTCGTTCAGTATGTAGACTCATCTCAAGCCCCTCTAAAGAGATTAACACGGTCGTAGGTAAAGTTACATCTCGAGGTGGCATAGATCGAACCGATCCGTTTGTAGGTTCGTCTTCCATAGGACAAAACCGATCTGTTTGTAGGTTTGTCTTCCATAGATTGAACCGATCCGTTTGTAGGTTCATCTTCCGTAGACCTCTTTTTATAAATTAGACGACCACTTGACCATCTTTTAACTATACTATTTGCTTCTCTCTTTCAAAGATCCAAGAGGTGCCTCGAGGTTAGTAGCCCAGGGTAATTAACGGTGGGGGCTTGCGCCCACCGGAATCTACAAGAACTCACAATCACTAAAAACCCCCTGAATGTGCATCCAAATATCTCTAAACGGCAGAATCGGCCGACACCCATCAGATGCACGCTCGGGAGGGATCTCCGTGTCCTTCTTCCGCAACCCATCGCCCGGCGGCGGTGCGGAGCGCGCGAAAAAGGGTCGCACAATTACTATTTTCCACTGATTTTCTATTTCAGGGTTATTCGTCATTTCATGTCATTCATGTAGAGGTGTTCTCAAAATGTATAAAATAATAATACATTAACATATATTAAAATAATTCATTGCATTTAAATTCGGTATCGGTATTTGGGTCCAGTCTAGGAAAGAAGATCAAATCTTAAGGTGGATCTAATCCGTCATCGAGTAATTTTTAAAATTACTCACGTTTCCACGGTGGTTGTGGGATCCAGGTTTACAGGTATGGGCTCGAGTTTTGATGAGAGTGCTAGGTGCAACAGTCCTGCGTGATATCAGAGGTGCTTCGCCGCATCAGCACAGTGAGGCGGGTAGTTGATTAGGGCTTATCGGGCATCGGGTTTTTGGTTTCTTTCTTTGGGCTTTATTTGAGAGATTTTGCTACCCATTCCGATGGTGTTAGCCCCGCCGGTGTCGGGCGTTGTATTTATCTATATATTCTGGACTGTTTTGTCTTGTATTATTATTATTATTATTATTTTGTTTATTCTGGGATTTTCTTTATTTTTATTCACTTAGCCTTTCGTACGCACGTCTCGTCGTGCGTGCGTGGCGGGATTTTAGCACCCCTAATCCGGTTCATTATTTCTGGGGTGTGACACTACTACTGGCCCGATTGAAAGTCCATTTGCATCGGCTCGATTGAAAGTCCAGTGCTCTTTCAGCCCAACCCCGATTCGAAGCCTGCGGGCGCACCCGTAAGTGGCCGCTATTGGCCCAGATCATTTCGTTACTGATCCATCAGCGACTTCTTGGGCCACCGATCCTATCTCATCTATTGCCGAGCCTGAAAGGGAGCAAAGACAAATGATACAGTCCTCTTTACCTCACCACGGCCAATCTCCTGAAAATGAGGTAACCTCAAACTCTGAAAATTTAGATTCATATAATTCTAACACAGGTTACAGATTACCTGACAGACATAACATGGGCAAACCTCCTAAGCGGTTCAGACCGGATGAAGACAGTGGAGGAAATTACGCAATTGGTAAGTTTGTAACAACATAACACTTGTCCAATCCTCTGAAGGAGTTTGACGCTACTCTTGCTTCTGTTCGGGTTCCGGAGAAACTTGAAGAAGCAATGAGTGATCGCAAGTGGCTGGATGCTATGAGAATGGAGATGGAGGCATTGGAGAAAAATCACACATGGCGGTTGGTAAGTTTGCCAAAGGGAAGAAGAACGGTAAGCTGTAAGTGGGTATTTACTGTAAAGTATGGTCCAAATGGGTTGGTCGACCGGTATAAAGCTAGACTAGTTGCTAAAGGGTTTACACAGACATATGGTATAGATTTTCAAGAAACCTTCTCACCAGTTGCTAAGTTGAATACCATTAGAATTATATTATCTCTTGCAGCTAATCTTGATTGGCCTTTGCATCAGTTAGATGTAAAGAATGCTTTCCTTCACGGTGATCTTAAAGAGGAGATTTATATGGATATTCCACCCAGGTACAACCATTCAGGGTCTCAACAGTTGGTCTGCAAATTGGAAAAAGCACTATATGGGTTAAAACAATCCCCCAGAGCATGGTTTGGAAAATTTTGTAGTGCTATGAGAAAATATGGGTATTCTCAAAGTGACTCTGACCATACTTTGTTTTACAGGAAGGGACATGAAAAGATAGCTGTCTTAATTATTTATGTAGATGATATGATAATCACAGGTGATGACCTAGATGAAATTGAAAGTCTGAAGAAGAGACTCTCTAAAGATTTTGAAATGAAGGACTTAGGTGGACTAAAGTATTTTCTCGGCATTGAAGTGGTGAGGTCCAAGCAAGGTATATCTTTGTCCCAGCGGAAGTATGTACTAGATTTGCTAACTGAAACTGGGATGCTTGACTGCAAACCAGTTGATACCCCTGTTGTTCAAAACCTCAAGTTAGGTGAATTTCCGACTTAAGAACTCGCCAATAAAGAGAGATACCAGCGATTGGTGGGCAAGCTCATTTACTTGTCTCATACTAGACCGGATATAGCATATGCCGTGAGTTTAGTAAGTCAGTTCATGCATGCTCCAAGTGAGCAGCATATGGAAGCCGTGTTTAGAATTCTCAGGTACCTAAAAGGTGCTCCAGGTAGAGGAATTTTCTTCAAGAAAAATGGACACCTAAGAGTGGAAGGGTATACGAATTCGGACTGGGTAGGAGACATCACAGATCGAAAATCTACTTCTGGATATTTTACCTTTGTTGGAGATAATTTGGTAACATGGAGAAGTAAAAAGCAAAAGGTGGTAGCTCTTTCTAGTGCCGAAACTGAGTTTATTGGTATCACTAAAGGGTTACATGAGTTAATTTGGTTAAGGAGAATTCTAGGTGAACTTGGTTTTGGTCCAAGTGATGGAATGAGGCTTTTTTGTGACAACAAGGCGGCAATTGCCATATCTCAGAATCCGGTACAACATGACCGTACAAAGCACATAGAAGTGAACAGACACTTCATTCGACAAAATCTAGAAGAAAATGCCATCTCCCTTCCATTTGTGCGAACGGGTGATCAACTAGCTGATAATTTAACCAAGGGAGTTTCAAGTGTAATTTTTCATGACTCGCTTGGCAAGTTGGGCATGACGGATATCTATGCACCAACTTGAGGGGGAGTATTGACGCATGCAAACTAGGCGCACAGCTAGTTATTGGTTGCTCCATTTAGTTTGTCTAAAGATAGAAAAGAAATTATATGTAATAATGAGAAAGATTATATTTCCTATTCTTACGATTCTGTCTCTGTTATATTAAGAGAACACTGTATTGAGAAAGGATGTAACAAATTAAATTCATTCAATAAAAGAAGGGAGAGAAGGGAGTTACAGGGAGTGCCTGTGTTCTTGTATTTGTTGATTTCTTGTTGATTTCGTGTCAACCTGTTGGCACCAGCTATATATTGGTTGTATGTATTGTATCCGTCGATGTAGCTCATGGGCTATAGCTATTGCCTCTTGACTCGCTCTCTATAGGAAAAGTTTTAACTTTTGGTTGCACGCGCTTCAATCCTCATTGCTCCACTCCTTTAGTTGGTACTCCAATTTCACCGAGTATTTCTCATTCTTGGTCGGTATCCATATCGGTTTGTCCACCCTCCTTGCCTTTTGTGTCGGCACCGGTACCGAACTAATTATTGCTTGTACCAAGGCCTCTCTTCCCACTCGTATTAGCTATAACGACACCCATTCATTAGTTTTCAGCTCAATGCATTGTGCTATCATTAAATCCTGCCCACCCCTTCCCCTTGTCACAAATGCCTCCCACTCATCAAACCATGGTTCACCAGTTACATACATTATTTCACCCTAGTTCCCACCTTGTATCTGGCTTCAATTTTCCTTTGTACATCCATATTACCCGCAAGATAGGGCTAACCCCGTGGATTTCGTCTCCAACATACTCCAACCTTAACGGTATCTAGCCTGCATTATCCCTACCCAGATTTTCCTGCTCCACTCGCCATTTGCCATATTAACTTCACAACAAGTACCTCATTCATGGTTCTTAAGTCTCTCACTCCCATCCCCTCTCATCCTTTGTCCAATATATCTTTTCCCAGCTCACCAATGTTATGTTCCGATCTCTATCGAGTTTCTTTCATATGAATTTTCTCATCAAGAATGTCAATCGGTTTGCTGATGAACGCAGTAGCAGTGATACTGTCATGTAGTAAACTGGTATGAAATTGATAAGAGTTAACCTCCCAGGAAGCAAAAACATATTCATCTTATACCCAGAAAATTTATCCCAAGAACACTCTTTAAACAATTCATGCATCCCATCTGTACCCCTATTCTTTGTCGTCATGTAAATACTGAGGTATTTTTCCTTAGAGTATGTCATTTTTGCTTGTATTATGTCTAACACTAAACCAAATTATGGATTTGCTCAAGTTAACCTTCATTCCTGAATGTTGTCCAAAATGTTCTACCATTCCACTGATTGTTACCAGTTTTGTTGCTTGGTCGAATATAATGACATTGTCTCAATAGAGTGCATGAGTGAGCTTTGGTGCAGTTGGTACTAGGCACACTCCCCAAATCCAGCAATCCTCGGCCACCCTATTCATCTCTTTTGTCAGGTTTTTCATCACAATAAGTAGATAATGGAACATCAAACAACTGATAGGCCTCAATTATATATTATATTCAATTAGAGTTTTATCTCAAACACTATGCATTTTATGTTAATTGTTAAGAATTTATTTAATTTTTATGTCGAGTTCGAGATACTGCTGCATTTTATTATTTTGCAGGTTATGAAATATAAACAAAAATGTCAACATGAGATATGATGCTTGAAACATCATAAATTGAACCTACACGAAAAAATCAAGTGAAAAACACTTATGGATAAAATTTGCGGACCGCAATAATGGGATTTGCTCTCTGGTTCGCTTTGATAAGAAAATGTAAAAATTGTGGATCATAATTTTTTAAATGTCGGACCGTAATTTTTGGGCTGGAAGCACGAACTTACAGTTTTAAAGCGGTTTTCTCATTGGAATTAAAAGATTTTGACACCCCTTCGTCAAGAACATCTCTGAACTGACTGAAGAATAGATCCTAAACAAGAAAGAAGAGGAAGAACACCATTGGAGAGAGATTTGAAGGATAACTCAAGAACCAGGCGAGAAATCATAGATCTTCTTGGTATATTATTTTCTTTACTCTTTTTTCATGTTGTACTGTTGTTTAAACATGAATCTTTGTGCAATCCTTGACATGATTTGTGGCTAGACACCCTTCTAGGGGTCTAGGTGTAAACTCGATAACTCGGATGATTTAATTTATTCGTGTGTTGATCTTTTAGTTATTGTTGTTTGTGATTGTTGTTTTGTCTAAATTGAATGCTTAATTTAATCAATTGCATGTTACCCTAGAAGTGAAAGCGGAAACCGAAAGGTGGAACTGGATCTTCTGACCCAAAACAATGATTTAGGTCATAGGTCAAGTACTTAATCGTGAAACTTATTACCTAAGAAAAAACCGAGGAAACTCTAAAAAATGTGTGATGTACCGAAAGACGAAGTATAAAATTTAGGTTATGCCAAAGTGATTCACTGATCTTAATGGGCTTAGACTTATAAGGTGAGGTACTTAATCGTGAAACTCAAATTATTTAGGTATGGTATCAAGTCATGAAAATGTAAATTTGATATAAATCTGAGATTGAATCCCCAACAAACACTAGAAAATATTAAAAGATCAAATAGAGTGAATTGACCAAACGAGTGAGAGTGAAGCCGAAAACCCCTAGAATCCTCTATTTGATAAACTTTTCAGTCGTTGTTGTTAGATTTATGCACTTTTAGTTTGATACAAAACTCTCGTTCGATTGTCTAGATTAGTGAAATTTGTGAGAACCGATAATTCACCCTTGTCCTTATGGTTCGACACCCCGACTACTAGTTGACCAGGCCGTGCGTTTATAACTAAAATTGAGTATAAATTAGGGTACTTATTAGCTTAGCAAAATATACATCAAGCTTTTTGACGTCGTTGTCGGGGACAACAGTGCGAATATTTATTCAACCTTTAGTAACTGAGACTAGATTTTTTTTATTTTTTTTATTTCTCTTATTTTTTTTTATTTTCTGTGATCTACTTGTTTGATTGCTCTTTTCAGGACTCGATCTGGTCGAGCAATCAGGTCTCTTGGTGTACAGACGTAGAGCCAAGGAGATAACTTCTCTGCTTGAACAACCGATTATTCATCTCACCACCGAAGAAGTGACCCAAATGGCAGAGAATGATGAGAACCGTCCCTTGAAGGACTTTGCTGTCCCAAAGGCAATTGAAATTCAACTAGGCTACACGGTGCCTAATGTAGCAACAAATAACTTTGAGCTGAAACCCGCTCTCTTGAACATGCTCTCTCAACACATGTTCAACGGTCTAGCCCATGAAGACCCGAACTAATATTTGACCATGTTTGAAGAATTGTGTAACACGGTTAAAATTAATGGTGTTAAACCTAAGACCATTAAACTTAGAGCATTTCCTTTTTTTTCTTTAGGACATAATGCTAGAAATTGACTAAGGTCATTAGATACCAGTACAATAAGAACATGGGATCAAATGTCTAATGCTTTTCTTTCTAAGTATTTTCCTCCATCTAAAACTTCCGTCCTTCGTGCTCAAATTACAAATTTCAGGCAAAGAGGAGGAGAATCCCTCAGTGAGGCATGAGATAGATACCAAGAGTTGTTGCGTCTTTGCCCACACCACAGACTCGAGAAGTGGTTCATACTTCAGATCTTTCTGTGAAGGACTTGAGCAGTCCTCTAAACTAACAATTGATGCAGCAGCAGGTGGTAACTTGATGAACATGAGCGCTCGAGATGCCTATAAATTGATTGATGAGATGGCATTAGGGCAGCAACAATGGAGCTCGGTGAGAGGACCAGTTCGAGGTGCACCGGGGGTGATTGAGACGGACATCTCGACCAAATTGGCAGCACAGCTGGAGGCAATGCAAAAGAGTATAGACCGCTTGACCAACCAAAATGTTTCAGTGGTACACCAATCACCTACTTGTGCAATTTATGGTGGAGGTGATCATTTAGCCATCAACTGCAATTGGGGTGGAGCAGCTGAGGGGGATGCGGAGCAAGTCAATGTACTAAACAACAATTACCAGCCGCAAAATAATCCTTACTCCAATTCTTACAATCCTGGATGGAGAAATTGTTAGTTTGTAATAATCTTGAAGTCAATAATATAATAAATTGGTTATATAAGGCTTTGTTCATGAATTGGATATTTAAATGATATTTTATTTCCTTGAGTATTATTGAATTTATGAATCATTTCGAGTTCATGACTGGAATTGTGAAACTTCATAATATAGAATATACTCTTAAAAGTCACTAACCAACGTAATTAGCATGAACACTAATTAACCGTTATCAGGTTAGTATGTGGACTAAATGATGGTCAAGTTTTACATACCATAGACAAAGAGTTATCATTTTAATCACATAGATAGATATTCTAGGAATATCATATTTGATAGACCCCGAATGAAATATTAAATGGAATTGTGTTCGTGTCATTAATGTTTTCGTTCAGTATAAATTCTAAAGTATAAGATAATCATCTTTCCTACATAAGATATGTATGTGTGTGATTTCTACTAAACGTTATCCGTAATAATAACAAAAAAATATATAATAAAATAAAATCTTAAATAATAGCCAATTCATTTCCTATTATTTTTATAAGTAATTTACTATAAAAAATAAATAGAGTAAAAAAATAATAAAAGTAAAATCCTATTCTTTTATTTGTTATAAAAGCTTGAAACTCAAATAAAATCACAAAATTCATTTTCTATTATTCTTACAAATAATAAATAGAATAAAAGCAATAAAAAATAAAATCCTACTTTTAAAAGCCTAAAACTCAAATAATTTTTTTTTCTATAAGTAATAAATAGAATGAAAGTAATAAAAATAAAACCTTCAAATTCAAATAAAATCATAAATAGAACAAAAATAATAATAATAATTCTTTTAGCTATTATAAATTTTAAAATCAAAATAAAAATCATGAAGAATAGCTAACCCATCTTTTATTTTTGTAAATAATTTTCTACAAAAATAAGTAGAGTTCAAAATAATAAAAAATAAAATTCTATTACTTTAGCTATTATAAAATCTCAAAAATTCAAATAAAAATTCTGGATAATAGCTAACTCATTTTCTATTATTTTTGTAAGTAATCTTCTATAAAAATAAATAGAGTTCAAAAATAAAGATAAATCCACCTTTGTAATTGAGATAATAATGAAAGAAATTATCTTAAATAATAATAATAATCTTTTTTACATTTTAGAGGTGATTAAATACGCTCACACAAGGAATGTAGAGTAACACAGTGATCTTGCACAAGTAATGCAACATTTAGGATAATTAGTCGGGACAAGAACATCTTCACGCTCGTTGAAGAATGACCAAGGTTGTGACATCAACACAAGGAAATATGTCGACTTTAAGGGAAAAGAACATCACGATGTTCAAAAGAAGTGACATCTTAATGACTCGGTGTCATGAACAAGTAATTCATGACCAGTTGAGCTAGTGAGACTGAACTAATCCGTCGATAAGTTTGTCTTCTAGTTCATCTCCCGAGATTGTATGATTGAATCGTTCTGTAGTTGATTCATCCACAAAACAGTGAATGTGAATTATTCTGTAGTTGGTTCTTTCACTGACACACGCCTCAATGTCAAGCTGGCTCAGTGCTTCATGTTTGACTTTGTGTGCAGTTATGTTCCTAGGTTTATGAATCAACTTAGTGCTTGGAATTCATGATCTAGAAGATCAGCGAGAGGAAATATGTGGGCTAAATCCACCCGTCTCCTGATTCACCAACCTCAAGATCAACCGGCTAAGTGCTTCGAGTTGTATTTTATGTGATTGGTCGTTGACTAGTGAAGATTAAACCGTTCTGTAGTTGGTTTATCTTCTAAGTCAACTAAGGTCGAGTCGTTCTGTAGTTGACTCACCTTTCGTCCCTCCTCGAAGGTCGATCTCATCTGTTGATGAGATTACCTCCTGGAGCGGTAAAGATTGAACTGATATGTAGTAAGTTCATCTTTTCATCACCCCATTTCACTGGACTGACCTATTGGTGAGTCCAGGATGCTTCAGTGATCCCAATCACAGAAGCACATGACCACTTGACTATCATTTAGCTATACTATTTGCTTCTCCCTTTTAAAGATCTAGAGGTGTCTCGAGATTAACAGCCTAGGGTAATTAACGGCGGGTTGCACAATACTAGCCCGATCTACTACTATCACAAACACCTATTTCCAAATTCCGTCAGCATGCATCATCACTGAGTGCAGGATCATCCAACCATCATGACAATCTATCATTGCGTAAACCACTCTTCGATTTGGGCCATTAGTAGTCACATCATCAATGAAACCATGTTTTCCCAAAATCCTCTAGAATTTGTATTGCTATTTTCTTGATCACAACCTCAGCGGTATGTTCTTTGGTGAACAATCACATGAATTGAGGACGACCTAGATCTCTCCGATTCACCCTCAAAATTTTTCAATGATACGTTGTACCTTAGGCCTCTGTCACGACTATCCTCCATAATGTCCCGAGAGGATAGTTCATCTGGTATGTTGATGAGGTAATCTTCGTCGATAAGCCTTATAGACGGGAGGTTCGCGTCGTGGCCCCATATCGATGCTCGATATACCTTGAAATGTAATCAATAGATCTATCAGTGGTTGAACTTGAGAACATGATTACTATTGCTCGTGCCCATAGCTTCTTCCCCCAATAGATAAGACCAAATATAGCACCGAACACTACCTCTGCCTAGTAGCGTAAATGTAATGTTCCATATCAAGAAAGGTAAAATTAGAATAATGATAGTTCAAAGGTCAGATTGAGTAGCATACTTGCTGAAGTGGTAAGTAGAGAGATATAAAGGAAATATAGGGTCTAATAAGTCTTTAATGCTGGTGGAAAGGTGCGAGGAAAAAACTGAAATCAGATTGTAATGGGTGTATTGAAAAAATGTGTTTAAGAGGTGTATTGAAAAGGTGCGATAGGTAACAATATAGAGATTTAATGCGAAGGGAGGGTGACAAGAGTGATAGTGGTAGCTTCGCTCCTGGGTAGTGGAAAGTAATAGGGTAAGAGCTACGTTGACCATTAATGGTAGGTTTATTTCCACCCCAGTCCTATTCCTTACGATCCACTGCCATTGGGACATACAAATAAATGACTTTTCTGGTGGGTACTAATTTTCTTTCATTGTCTTCATAGGCGGATGTAGGATTTTAGTCGGGGGGGAGGGGGCAAATATCGGATTGTAATAGCTTATCGGGTTTAAATTCATTAACTAATCGGGTACTAAATAAAAAAATAATAATTTAATATATATTCTTACCTAATAAAAAATTTATTAGAATAATAATATTTATATATTAAAAATAATAATAAAATAAAGCTCAAAGTAATAGATAATCAAGTTGATGAAAAAAATTTCATCTATAAAACTTTATATTTTGATATCTTTGCATAATTATTTCATTATATATGATATTAAATATTTTTTTCTCAATAAAATTATCTTTATATGTATGAAATAAAAACATGACAATTATTTAAAATAAAAAACAAAAATATACCCAAACTTCTAGGAAGTTCTATTACAAATTAATGTACTTTTTGTTGAAAACTCTTAGACTTTGTTGGCACAAAATTTTAAAAACTTGGGACCAGTTATGAACAAATTATTTCTACAAGGAGAAAATTGAAAGCAGGAAGAAGAACAGAAAACAATAAAACAGGTGACTAAAGTTATCATTAATTATACTTCTTATAACTAGTTTTTAGCTATTCTTAGTAGTTGTTTGTAAGGCCGGCTAGGATATTTGTTTTAGTGCTTATAGAGTCATTACGTACGTACATATATATTTGTCTAAAAAGAAAGTTAAAACGGATTGTTTGACATGGCCTTGTTACCTTTATCTTAATCAGAACAAATATACACTATAAAGCTAAGAGGCCATTGGTAGTGGCATTGGCTAGGTCAAAGTTGACTTTGTGCTATATTATTTTCTCTGTTGTATACATCATGAAACAAATAAATTCTTTGATTTTAATTTTATTTTTATATAATAATTTATTATACATAGCGCATTCATATTTTAATATTTTATATATCTACACATCACCGCATATATCGGATATAATATATGCATCCACATTTATGCAACATAGAATTAGAACGTATGTGGGATGTGTGCCTACACCTACGGGCTACGAGCTTGTTTAAAAAAAAAAAAGAAGCAAATCATTTTTTTTGCCAAAGAATGCTCCAAAAAGTATAAACCTTTATCTGAGTTGAGCTTCGAAAGTTACCCATAAAGTTGTGCTTCTGAAGTTTGTTACCCGTAATTTTGTAATGGTCTTAGGGAGTGTTTGGCACTCAATGGAATAGTAAAAAATTAGAATAGAATAATTATTGTGACGAATTAATTTGTCAAACGAATTTTAGACTAAAAGAAGAGTGCGGAATAGTGCTAATTCGGTATACCAACTTATAGGTGGAATATCGGATTAGCTCTCGTCGGAATAGCGATTATTGTTTGATTATATTATGATTAAGATTAAGATTTAGTATTATTATATTATTATATTAATATTATGATTATTATTTATTAATATTATTATCATTATATTATTATTATTAAATTATTATTATCATTATTGTTATTATATTATCGTTATCATTAGTATTATTATATTATTTATTATTATTATAAATATAATTTTAATATTATATTAATATATTATGAATATAAATATAATTATTTTATTATTATATTATTATGATCAAGATTATTTATTATTATATTATTATATTATGATGATTATGATTATGATTATTATTACTTATTATTATTTTATTATGTTGTATTATATTATTATATGTTGATTATAGTGATGATTAATTTATTATTATATTATTATAATTATAATTATTTATAATTATTTTTATGATTATGATTATATTTTTATTATTATATTATTATGATTATGATTATGGTTATATTATTATGATTATGACTATAATTATTATTATGATGATTATGATTATGATTATTATATTATGATTATATTATTAAAATTATGATTATTATTATTATTATATTATTATAATTGTGATTGTAATTATAATTTTTTATTATTATATTACTATATTATGAATATGTTTATATTTTTATTATATTACTATTATAATATTATTATTTATTATGATTATTTTTATTACTTTATTATTATTTTATTATGTTGTATTATATTATTATATGTTGATTATAGTTATGATTAATTTATTATTATATTATTATAATTATAATTATTTATAATTATTTTTATGATTTGATTATATTTTTATTATTTTATTATTATTATTATGATTATGGTTATATTATTATGATTATGATTATAATTATTATTATCATGATTATGATTATGATTATTATATTATGATTATATTATTAAAATTATGATAACTTATTATTATTATATTATTATAATTATGATTGTAATTATAATTTTTTATTATTATATTACTATATTATGATTATGTTTATATTTTTATTATATTACTATTATAATATTATTATTTATTATGATTATTTTTTATTACTTTATTATTATTTTATTATGTTGTATTATATTATTATATGTTGATTATATTCATGATTAATTTATTATTATATTATTATAATTATAATTATTTATAATTATTTATATTTTTATGATTATATTTTTATGATTATATTATTATGATTATGATTATGGTTATATTATTATGATTATGACTATAATTATTATTATCATGATTATGATTATGATTATTATATTATGATTATATTATTAAAATTATGATTACTTATTATTATTATTATATTATAATTATGATTATAATTATAATTTTTTATTATTATATTACTATATTATGATTATGTTTATATTTTTATTATATTACTATTATAATATTATTATTTATTATGATTATTTATTATTACTTTATTATTATTATTATCTTACTATTATGATTATTATTTACTATTATTATTATCATCATCATTATTAGTATCATAATTATTCATATTTTAACTATTCTGAGTAACAACTGACAAACGATATTTTCGCTCTTCCGAATAGTCAAGAATACCACTCTTCAAAAAAAAAATACTATTCTATCACTCTTCCAAAATCACCACTCTTCCAAAATTATTCCTTAATTTGCCAAACGGACTCTTAGTCTCTTAAGACTGCTGTTCTGAATTATCCATTTCAAAAGTAAACGTTTCAAATCATTCGATTTTTGTATTTAAATTAAAAATAAAACTTTTGCCAATTATTACCCATAATTTGACTCGTCCCAGACTCGCTAGGGATTTTCTGTAACAATATTTTATCACTATTTTATTGTCTTTGGCGTACGATTGCAATAATTATTTTTTACGTCTCAAAGTTTTTATGCCCACCTCTTCAAATCTAGAGTTAATGCATGGAATATTTGACGCAAAATTTGGATTTTCAGTTATTAATAGATGGTTGATAGGTATGACTTAACGATTGGAAGTATTTGTTTATCTTATTTCCAAATAGTTAGGCAAATTTAAATCGTGAAAAAATGTTGGACAATAATTCAGTCAAGTTCGACACATAAGTTATTTGATTTAAAATGAATGGGTCCAAATTATCAGAAGCGTCATCATATAGGAAATTACTACTTGTTCTCCAGTATTGTTAATAATGCTACGAAATTAAACTAATTAAAGATAACATTTATTATATTATGAATTATTTTATAAATTATAAAAGTCTGCACATTAAAGCGGATTTTTTTACTAGTATATATAGATAGATTGGTAAATCTTCTATTTTTCTTCTAGGTTAGTAGGTGTTCTGAAGGCCTTCCGAGGTAAATTAGGTTTAAGGGGCTTGAGAAGATGCAGCAGATGTCTTTCCAAGAGGTGTTCTGAACTCTGAAGGCCCAAAATTGGAAACATTTCGTTTTAGAGATATAAATTGAGAAACCAAATTCCGAATTGACAGATTTTCACTATCAATATTACATTGTAGGTGTTGAACGGTAAAGGATGCATAAAATTAACACACCGTGGACATTTCAATTTACCCATGAAGTTAATAGAAGGAAAAGAGAGAAAAAGATTGCAGTTTCCTGATTAGCAAAGTAAGTGTTCTCGTATTATAAGATTTCTCTTTAGTCTTTAACAAGAAGGATGTTGTATATCAACAAACATAAAATACAAAAGCCAATAGAACCGACATGATTTACAGTTTGTACTTGAGTCAACCCTTGATAAATGAAGCTCCTTTCAGGATACTCTCGGCTAATTCTTTCTTTGCCTTCTCCAAGCCAGCCCTGCCATCAGAAAAATTAAATTATGGTTTTCAAAAGGACAAAAAAATTAAGAAATACTATCAATTCAGGTTAGGAGGATTCTTTCTATCTGACAAATATCAAAATATCTCAGTGAAAATATTTTCCAGTAAAAAACATACAGCCTACAAAATAATTGTTCAGTTGTTCTGAAGTATGCACTTCAAAAAGAAAATTTCAGAACAAAGTCAACCGCGGACAACCAACCAGATAACAGCATCACAGCAATCTCCATAAGTACAAGTTTGTATTGGTTTTATACAGGGAAAGTACATTAGCCTTTCTGGAAATTGGTTCTACTTAACATGGAACTAAAACCTCTCCGAACACAAATAAAACAAGCATGACGAAAAAGATGAGAGAGAGAGAGAGAGGCGCAAAGGAAAAAGGGAGTGAGACCTTTCAAATTCATTGACAGGACCAAGAGGGAAGACTTCTTCAGCTCCAGAGCGACCTAGCCTCACTTTGCATGCAAAGTACGGTAGTTCTGTGACCTAAAATAAGAATAGAAAATGTTGCAATCAATAGTTCATCATATAGAACATATTAAACAAAAAAAGGTAATTTTAACAGATATTGAGATATATCTGACCTTAGAGTCAACAAATGAACACTCAATAATACCAGCATCTCCTCGCAAACCCCTCAAGCATGCATCAGCAAACTTAGCAGCAGCATATGCCTATAAATTCACATCAGCAGCAGATTTATTATGTATTTGTCAGAATAACAACTAAGATATTGTTTTAACAAAACAGAAAAATCTAAAACATAGAGAAAGTGCTAACCATAGATAATGTTGCTGAGCCAGCTCCAGCCTTGGCCTGTAAAAAAATAAATGTAGAAAATTCATGTTTGAATCTTTTAGCTTTCAAAAAAGGAAGTGTGATTCATATGGGCTGTTTCCTTCGTTCAGCAGCCCCATACCAGATGAAATTGAAGGATGAAAATGAAAATACTAGCTACCTCAACTACTTCTGTGCCTCCATTCTGGATGCGGTCAGTGAGATATGCAACTTCTTCTGGTGTGAATGAACAAGGTGGCATAACCTGAAACAAGAAAATACTTCAAACAATTAGCATTGACTAAGCAAGAAATTGAACAAGCCGGAATGGGTGAAAAAGGAGGTCATATCACACCTGAGACAAGAGGGGCAAAATGGTAACACCAGCATGGCCACCAACAACAGGGACATTCACAGTTCTTGGATCGACACCAAGCACTTCAGCCTGTTAAAAATAATATCAAAGCAAGCATATCAACACAAGCATCATAATGAAACATTAAAAAAAAAAATTCTCGCATGCCACTGAAAAATAACACATGCAATCCTTATTTCCTTCAACATAGCCCTTTTCATCTACTGGTCATTTTTCCAAATTAACCAAATTATCCACCCCTCAGGTCCCATGCCAAAACTACTTCTTTACCGTTTTTTCAGAAATGACTTCGACTACACTTAACCAAAAATGCCAAAAAAGTACCTCACCATTCTTCTCCAAAGGGAAAAGCTACTATGCTCCAGACGGGGGCAAGGGGAGGGAAGGGAAGAAAGGAGTGACCGGGTAAAATATTTACTTGCCCAAATAAGTTTATTTGCTCCATAAAAATATGTTTTGAAAGGGAGAGAGAAGGAGAGGAGAGAGGAAGTAAACTCTTCTATACAAATTCATTAAACTTTTTACCCTCCAAATTGAGGTGTACATTTTACTCTTCCCTTCTCGCCCATTTATTTTCCTTCCCTTTCCTTCACTCTCCCTCCTCTTTTGTGGACTGGAGCACAGTTAAATAAATCTCACATTCCAAAATTTGAAGTAGATCTCTCATTAATTCAAAACCCAAACAAATCCTCTCGACTGTTTTTCTCTGACCATTCCCAAATATGCCCCCACCCTATTACTTCTTTTTTTATTTTTAGAAACTGAGACCATCAAGTTGCATTCTCTAGTAGTCATAATAGAGTGATGAACAAGCATCTTATATTAGCAAATAGATTCTGGTAACAACCTATTTCTTGTATTTGCAGATGCCAATGCCCAACATTATTTTATAGTGATGAACAAGCATCTTATTATCTTATTGTGATGGTATAAGAACATGTTAGAATTTTCCCTAACATTAATTATGTATTTTCCTAATACAAAATGAAATAAAGCAAATTGAACTCACTTTTTGGGTTATAATTTAAATTTTCTCAGTTTTAAGTGTATGATAGAGTTACACAACAAGACCAAGCTAACTTGGTCATTATTTTTCTGGGTTAAAATAAGCTTCATGTTTGGCATTCTTTGCAAATAATCCAAAAACAGTTTCTTTAAATTGACTGAATTCCAAATACGTCAAAAAAACAGTTGTGACTACAGTAAAAGAGTGAAAATGTATGATGCTTACAACAAAGGTGTTAGCTCTAACAACATCAAGGGTTGTGACCCCAAGAAGCTTTTTGGGATCGTATGTACCAGCCTTTTTGAAAACCTCAGCCGCAATCGCAACTGTCGAGTTAACCGGGTTGCTGATCAAGTTAACTAGAGCACCAGGGCAGCACTTTGCTATCCCCTCACAGAGTGTACGGACAATGCCTGCATTGATCTTGAACAAATCGTCACGGGTCATACCTGGTTTTCTGGGGACACCGGCAGGGATTATTACCAAATCCATACCAGTCAAGGCATCTTCCAGCTGCTTCTGTCCCAGAAAGCCACGCACCTGAATCAAAGCCACAGAAGTACGTAAAAGTTATAGTTTTATCATTTTACATATTGTCTGCTCTATTAGTTTTCAGAGAAAAAATTATCCTCAAGTTCTTTTGTTTGGTCGGTGTTTAGTTTGCATTATTGTAGAGGGTACTTCGCTCATTTTTGTTCATGACTATGCTCATTGCTTGTTTATAGAGAATGTTCGTGACTATGCTTACCACGGCACCAGTGTCCATGTGGCTGATATCAGCAGTGACACCTGGGGTGTTGACAACATCATACAAATGAAGAACTGATACTAGCGGGTTCATTTTCATGAGCAAAGCAAGTGGCTGGCCGATGCCACCGGCTGCACCCAGGATTGCCACTTTGAATCCTGGTGCACCTCCTTTAGCACGACATTCAGAGCGCCTCAGCATCAAATCCTCTTCCATCTAGATACAAATTAAAAAAAAAAGCTATCAAATATTAATAGTTTTCTTAATTATATTTGACCACATTTCTTTGTTATTACAATATGGCAGTGATAACCAGACTGGGACGTGTAATTGAGCAATCGTTTTTTAAAATTAAATAAAAAAATAAAAACAAGTTTACATATAAATAAGCTGACAAATAGGATAAAAAAAAATCATAAAGCAAGTTTTGAGGAGAACATCAAAATTCAAAACATGACCCAATTCAATTATTGAGGAGAAGGGACCTGTGAAGGGAGAGGATGGAGGTGAGCGGCGATCCTTTCGATTCTCTTAAAAGTCTCGTTTGGGGGATTCATCTTTGATCGAATTTATTATTCTCTTTTCTCTCGACTAGGAAACGATCACCACTCCTAATTACAAAGAAAGAAGAGAATGAGTATATAAGGGATTAGGTGGAAGCGCGTGTGTGAGGTGTGGGTGAGCTTATCCAGGTGTTGTGGTGACTGAGCAGCGAGAGCGTCTTGATTTGAGGTAGAGGCGTAGAGCTAGAAGCTGGCGCTGTTTTCTCCTCCACTCCCCATATATTTTGTCCTGATCTCGAATAACCGAGACGCCACTGCGGCTGAAGCGGAGAGCCGCTCTCTTCCGATATTTTTACATAAATTGGATGCGGGTAGGTGTCCATTATTGATCCGACTCGACGGTTAACCCGATCTGACTCGATATGATTTAAAGATAAATGAATCAGATATGGATTTGATTTTTGTTATCCCCAAATATAACAGACTATATGTACATTTGATAATTTATAACTGCATATATTTCTCTATTTAATATCAAGTTGATCTATTAATTATTTGGGGCGTGTTAACTGTTCCTTATAATAATTCTTCAAAAAAATTCTCAACTTTTTACCTCTCATATAACCAATATGAACACCCATCATAACACCTATGAACACAATGAACGAGCGAAAATCCATTTATGAGAATGACCAGCGCCCTACATTCCTGAATTAGTCATATGCTAAAAACTTTTTTTAGCGCCCTACATTCCTGAATTAGTCATATGCTAAAAGAAATTTCGACACAAAAATCACATTAAAAACGTGCATAAATTAGTTGTCACACCCCTCCCCCCCCCAATAATACAAACAAGATGGGGGTGACTGTCCCGCCATGTATTCGCATCAATACGCGCTCATACGAAAGACCCAATAGATAAAATAATATAAAATCACATGATAAACAAATCAATAATAATGCATACAAAATAACACCAATGGGGGCAAATTCCATCGAAATTGACAACAAAATCTCTTAAACAAAACCCAAAAGAAAGAAGGAAAACCTGATAATCCACCAGTCCTAACAAAATACTACCTAGCTCACATGAAGGTGCAGTGCAATACGTCGGTCATCACGCATGATTGCTCTTAGCACTCTCTCAAATAAAAATATGTACTTGTAAACCTGGATCTCATAACCATCGTAAAAACGTGAGTAATTTAAAATTACTCAATACGGATTAGATTAAGCCTTAAGATTTGATATTCTTTTTTTAGATGGGATCAAAATTGATATTTAAAATATATTTAGAGAGTGGTTCATAGTCTAATTTTCAGTGAGAAAGAAAAAATTCAATTAAAAATCATAAGAGATCATTCAGGAGTCTAGAGAGTGGTTCAGAGTCTAATTTCTACAAGAGTAGGTGCAATATAAAGTGAGGAATAAGATTACACTACTGTCTTTTCCTTTTTTGTTTATTAGTTTCTTACCATATTTCTGTAAATCATTGATCATTTCTAGTGATCAAATAATATTTGCATATAATAAAATTTGGGGGCATAGACCCTATCTTTTTGATAAAAAAATATATTTTTATAAAAATTATTGTGTGAATAATTAAATATAACTATTTACTTTAAACTATATACTTATATGCAGCCTTTGTTTGTAAGGGTTTTAATTATAGAATTTTGATTATTGCGTTTTGAACTTTATGATTTTGACTATTATTAATCTGACTTATTATTTTTATGTTAATGCTATGTATTTGGTGTCACATGTATAAATACATGTGTATCTATACGTATTGCACAACTCAATTGTAGTTATTGATAAAAAATATTATTCACCCGTTTACCTTAATGGTTATCATTACTAATGTGTTATTTGATATAATTTTATTTCGGTCACTATTGTCCCGATGTTATTGACTTGGATTAACCGGTTATTGTTATTTATATTAGTTCCTTGAAAATTTTGCTAGCTAATATTGTCATCTTAGTCCTTTTTAAGTTTTACAATTCGCTAATTTATTGTACGGGTTTAATATTTCTCCCTACCTTAAAAAAAATTGTTTCATCCTCGAAGTGAAACGTCTCATAATTTATCTCTGACTGACTAGTTACCTCTACTGATTTGTTATTGTCATATCTAATTAAATTTGTTTTCTTTTAATTTAACGTTCCATTTTATTGCATGGTGATCTTTTAATTAATCATTTATCATCTTATTTTATGATTCTCTTCGTTTTATCGTTAAATTTTTTTAATGTCTAAATACTCTGTTGGATAAGTTACCTCTAATTTATCTGACTGACTAGTTACCTCTACTCGTTTTATTTGTTGGATAAAATTCACAAATACAAATCATTTGTATAATAAGTATACTCATTTCATATCTAAGAATTAGCAAACAAATAAAATACTAATGACATAAACACAATCTTTATAGTATTTTATTATAGGTCAAGTCAAATAATATGTCAAACATGTCATTTATGTAATTGAACCGATAATATTATCATATGATTTATGAAACACAATCATCACTCAACTTACTCACTAATGTTAGTTAATTATTACTCCTAAATAATTAATAAATTAGAAATATTTTAGAGTTATTATTAATTAATATATATATTTCACAATTGAGTCCAACTCAATATATAAATAATAAACAATTTAAGAAATAAATGATATATCTCTATCTCTACTTCTTATTAAGCACGTAAGTATTCTGATCCTGTAACGGTCAGGATCTACTGATCAATTTTCAGATTGAATATCAATCGTTAGATATAGTTAGAGATTTTCTGTGACATTATAAATGTAATAAAAATATTGAAATCTTTATTTAATTCATAGCTGACCCGTTACGTTAAAAGCCATGCAATTGACGATTTCTTTTTTCTTTTGCTAGACCACAAAATTTATCGCCTCTTCTCGCCTCTGTCTTACTTCTCCTCTTTCCTCAGAGCATCGATTGCCCGATTCCTTTTTGCGCCTCCTCCCCCCTTCATTTCTATAATCCTCACGCTCTCTCAGTGTCATTTTCAATCTCTTCAATTAAGCGCATAACCACAACCAATCCATTTTATACGGTCATTTTTCCTGAATAGATGCTATCTCTCTTGATGCATATCCATGGTGTAGAGACCATCCCTCTACGAGAGAAGCTGCGAAAACTCCTTGAGAAAAGAGCAACAAAAGATTTTTTTCTAGATGTTCTTTTATTTTAGTTTTTCCTTTCGCATTTTTGTTTACACATTCACGGGTTTATTATTTTTCTTTGGTAAAAGTTAAAGTTTTAGGGACTGTGCTCAAATTGAGATGAAAAATGTCTATATTCTCTTTTATCGCGTTAATTGCATCTACTCTTTTCATGATTAATGTGTTAACATTTTTAATTTGTTTTTGCATGCAGGTATACGACATGATATCAACATGAATGTGTTTCAGTAACTTTTTGAGATATTATTATTTTTCATTCTTCGGTAATACACTTCCCTCATCAATCACTTCAACAATTATTCTTTTGAATTTGTTCTGATAACTTATGACGTACTAATTTCACGAATATTTTTTCTCTAACAAATAATGTAAATTTGTTGGAGTTATATATATGGAGAGTTTGTCTAGCATACTTTCGTTAGTATTTTAACACGAAATACTAATGAGTTAAATTTTAATTTTTATGTTTAAAATTTTAATTTAAATAGCTCAATAAATTTTTGTGTGATAATTTTATAGTATACTAATTTTCATCGTGTTTGGAGTTAGTTTACTATACTTAATGATTTTTAGAAAGTAAGTTTTTTTTACATATAATTTTATTATTTTTCTATTATTTCAGCTCTATTTTTCAAAAATTATTAATTATAGTAAACTAATTCCAATGAAAATTAGTATTCTACAAGATTATGATATAAATATTTTATTGAGATACTTAAATTAAAATTATGAACATGAAAAATTAAAATTTGACTCGTTAGCATTTTAGTTGAAATGCTAATGGAAGCATGCTAGACACAATATATATATCTAAAACCAATTTTCTTAAAATATTTTGTATTGATGTTTCATAACAATTTGATTTAACGAAATTGATTTTGGTTAAATATGTCTTTTATTGGTAATGGAATTTGGTTATTGTGCGAATGTGCTTCATGAACTATTCCTTTTATCAATGCACTTATTTTATCTGATTTGTTTTATAGTTTAATCTCGCCTATTCTTTGATGGGTATTAAAGAAGTATATATATTATCTTATAGCTTGCTATCAAAAATCATGAATTTGATTTGCATTTTAAAAAAGTAAACTTGCAAGGTTTTCCTAGAAGACGTATCATCATGAAATATGATTGCATACTGTTCTATTGAAGGATTTACCAAATTTAAATTTAAACTTGTATATTCCTTATTTGAAAGTTTTTTTTAGGAAAATCCTTTATTGAAAATTAATTTTATATTTTTAAGGAAAGCTTGATTGTTGCAGAACAGCAATTTATTAATTACAATTACTTTTTTTTGTTTGTTACCATATTTTACAATGGAACGGGCCCTCGAGATATTTTTCCAATATAGGATGACAGAAAATGTCTTCTCTTTACATGGTTTGATTTTTCAACCAATTCAATTTATATTGTAGTTATAACCAGGATTTGATTTTTCTACAAATGACTTTATAGGAATGAAATAACCGCTGTTGAAAAATTAAGAAAATATAATTAATGTTGTCATAATCATATAGGAATTAATGTTCTAATCTCCGGGGAACGATTCAAATTTAGGAGAAATGATAGGCTTATATTCCCTTGCCTATTAGTTTTTTGTGAATGATACGACATTTATTGTTTACCTTTATATATCGAATTGGGTCATTGGAACTAAAAAATATTAATTATGACATGAACCGTAAAGGAAATTGAAGATCTCATTCTAATTCCGATAAAATATTGTCATAAATATGACTGGTGCAATGCAAACTCATTTTTACTTTTGTTATTCATTGCCCAATTCTTGATTTGATTATAATAAAGAAAAGTTTCTTGTGAATTGAAGCAAAGAAAATGATCTAGTGCGTTGAGCATACGATCACCCATCTAAATATTACAGCTTGTGCTCTTTCATTTTATCTTAGAAATGTATGATATGATATTTTTATAGACTAATAAAATATAGTTACTTTTTATTTTTGAAATCAGTCATAATGCAACTCTATCATTTTATCTCATAAATGTATGCTATGATATTTTATAAACTAACAAAATAGTTATTTTTTTTATTTTGAAATCACCTATAGCAACGCACATGCGATATACTAGTCATATATAAACATTTTAATACATAAAACTAAAGTATAATTATCACATGATTGACTATAGATCACAATAACACTAACAAATACAACATGCTCTGATACAATTTATTTTTCCCTAAAGGTCTAATATCAAATTTATTATAAAAAAATAAATAAATAAAATAAGAGAGGAAAAAAACACATAATTTAATGGAGTTCGGCTGTGAAGAATCTACGTCTCTGGGACTCACAATCACAACAGTCAATTACACAAGTTAGTAATACAAGTAGGTCGTTTATAACTGCGAACCTCTGGTCGCTTACACCAAGTAACAGATTAGGGTGCATTTTGGCCTTGAATAATAAAATCTCACTAGAGAACAATTAAGATCTAATTTCTCATAAACTCTCAAATGGTTTTGAAACGTAGTCTTGAGTTTAGAATAGAAGAGAATTGCGTATATGATATCAGAGAACTTGACGACTAGGGTGCATTTTGGCCTTGGACCAATTTAGTCAAAATTTATACATACTTGATTTAATCCATTACAACGGTTAGAAGTTTCTTTGTAACAATTATGACTTAATTACTTCAATCTGACTGTTTAATCTCAAAACTACTTTTGTTATCTTTGATTATTGCAAATCTAACATAACCAAACTATGTGTTATGATCTCCATGCTTGATTTCTTCTGCATAAGCTTAATATCTGTATTTTATAATTTTTTAAGAAATTATTAATTTTATATGTGATTGTTTTATAAATCGGCAAATATCATGTTATATAATTTTGAAAATTATTTACAACAACAAATATAAATCACAAGGGAAAAACTCCATATACCTCACGCCTGCAATATTCCATTTTTCAAAAATCTTATATCCCGTATCTCACTTTTTGCATTACGAGAGTTGCAGAAAACAATATGAAATGGCTAAAAGAGATACCATGAGTCCTTTATGTACTGGTCATTTCGTGACAACTATGGGTATGTCATGTGCACACCAAATAAATAATTGAAAAACCATTTCATTATCGCTTGATCAAGTGCACCCTCAATGGAGGATTGATATAAGAGAATTAAATGATTTTAATACCCATATGCTTGCTGATCCAGATGAGCAAATGAAATATTTACTTGATGATTTTTACAAGGAGTATCTAAAATGGTCTCTTAAAAAAAGAAATTAGTTTAAGATAAAATTAAAGAGTTAGTTAAACAATCTGACTTGTTATTTGAACCAATGATCCCATCCAATGAAAATCATTTCATAATTTCAAAGAAGAGAAAATCAATGAGTCCTTCACACTTTGAAATTGCTGAAGCGGAATGGCATTGTGGTCCTTCAAATAGAGTCATTGTACATGACCAAAGGTTTCTAAGTTTTAATAGGAAAATCTTACTATAGACATATTTAGGAGTAATTATAGTAATTTATAAGAAATTATGTTTATGCGGCCAACAATTTTTAAAAAAATCAAATAATTTGTTTAAACAACAGTTTTTAATGCATCTTACTTATGTTTTGTGTAAAATTAGTGTCGTAGATTATTCATATCGATATTTTAACTAGAAGGTCTTATAATACGCATGTTAGGAGTAATTATATTAATTTATAAGAAATTATGTGTAATTATGCGGCCGAAAATTTTAAAAACTCAAACAGCTGTTTTTAAAGCCTCCCACTTATGTTTTGTGCAGAATTAGTGTTGTAGAATGTTCATGTTGAAGTGTTAATTAGATAATCTTTTTATAGGCATAATTAAGAGCGATTATGTTAATTTTCACTGAATTATGTGTAGTTATGGGGTCAAAAATATTGAAATACTCAAATAACTTTTTTTAAATAACTGTTTTTAATGCATCTTACTTATGTTTTGGGAAAAATAACACTAGCCCAACTACTTCAGAATTTGAAGTTTCTACAACAATAGCTGATGATGATGTATTTGATTGGATTGATTCAAATATGTAAGACATGTTAAGGAAGTTTGCAGCTTTATTTTAGTTCCAACTGATTATTAGATATGAACAATATGCATGTAATATCAAAGAATGCTATTTCTATTTGCAAGCATTATCTTTAACATTATGTTAATTAGGTTTCAGAAATACTCAAGTACTAAATATGTACACATATATAATTTCAGCTTTTTATATATGGTATTGGCACCGAACAATGACATCTTCTTCATTTTATTAATTAAATTAGAATATGTAAGGTTTGGGATCACAAATTTATAGCTTGAAACACTTAAAACATTAAGAAAAAGACATTAAAAATTGAATCATCCATCAGGGAGAAAAAAGTAAGGAAAAACTCACAAAGAAGGAAGTGAATCTGCAACTTCTGTCCCTTTGACTAAGGCCGATTGCATCGCATTTGTCGAGTGAGAGAAGTGAGACCGATTGAGATTATGGAAAAAATCACAAAGAAGGAGGTTGATTGCTTCTTTCCTTTCAATTGAGGCTGATTGCATAGTCTATGGTTTTTATCCTTCAAACTGAAATCAATTGAGGTTGGGTGCGGAGGGGGAGAGAAAATGAATTAATTGAGAAAGTGAGAGATTGGAAAGAAAAAAAGACGAAAAAATGCTGCTCAATGAGAAAGTATGGGAACAAACGAAGAGAACTCAGTAAAGGATAAGTTCATCATTTAGAAAAATATTATATATGTTGTTCGCGTAAATAGGACATTGTCCAAAGCAGCTCCCCTAGAAGGGATGAAGATCAGAAGAAAAAGGGTGAAAGCAGTAACGAATTGAGGGAGGGTGACAATCAAGCGAGTAACACGTGATATGATTTTTTTTTAAAGAATATGAAGCTCGATCGTTGATTTGATGTAGAGAATTTCTTATGCTGCAAATTGCACACCATTAGAGCATTATCTTAAAATGCAGTCACATGACTGTATATAGTGATGGCAATGAGTCGGATAGAGACGAGTTTGTATCAAATTCGGAGTTCGATTCATCCTTGTTATTAGCCCACCACCCGCCCATAGTGTTTCACGGGCCTACCCGCCCGTACCCTTCCCAATCCGAGTTGTTGCATAATCAATTAATTTTTTCTTTGATTAAATATTTCTCTCTTCTTAATTATATTATACCTTTAAAAAATAATTATTATATTTAATTAAATTTATAGTTTGTACATCTCCAATGAAAATATAGAATATTAATATGGTAATTAAATATCTAATATATCGATATTTTCATAGCACAAATGTATATATAAATATTAATAACTAATGTTATTATATAATTTAAGGGATAATATTATATTGAGATTTATAAATAAATAAATAAATTATTGATTCAATATACAATAATATACACAACACATATCAATACATTATTAAAATTTATCTATACTACGAGTCAGGCGGGCGAGCCTCACCTTAAACCCCTACCCGCCTGGCCTGTATTTTGGCCCGGCCCGACCCTACCCGTTTGACCTCCGGGATGGACGGGTTGGCTGCCGGGTCGGGCGGGTCCGGCAGGCCTGATGGGCCCCAGACTATATTGACATCCCTAACTGTATATGAGGTGTGATATCACATGTATAAAACTATACATCCGCATATTTACTATTACATATTTTTTTAATTTTATTACATTAAGTCTATATAATTGATCATATGTATATTTCATGTAAAAAATTCAAAATTATATTATTTTTTTATTATATTTTCATTTTATACTATTTTTTTAAATAAATGACAAATTTAATTATTTTAAAAATATTTTAGAATATATATCCACATATATAATATGTATATTAAACTATACATGCATCTGCATGTCACATATACGCTTTGTAGTGACCAACCACACACATATTGAAATTCACATTTTAAAACATTGCATTAGAGTATGTGATTTCAGTTGGTTGTATACATATTAATATGGGTGTGCAAACAGATTGATTTAATTGGTTTTGAACTAAACCATTAAATTTTTGGTTTATTTTTTTGATTTAAAATTTTTAGTTTAGTTAAAAATTTAAGCTAATTCAGTTTTTATTCTTCGATTTGATTTATGTTTTTCTAAATCGGATAAACCAAATAAACATAATAGTCCAAAATTTCTAAATAAATTTATTTTACTTGATATAAATAAGGATCATATCAAAGAAAATCTGAATATATTATTTTCTAGAGGTTTTATTTAGTTATTTATTTTATTTTTAACTAATTTTTTCTATCATTTTTTTTTATTTTTTTTGTAATTATCAATATTTTTTTCTTTTTCTTTTAACTATTATAATTTCGGTTCAACCAATTTTTTTAATTTAATCTTTTTTTGAGTTTTTTTGATATTTTTATAAATTTAATTAGATTCATAATTTAATAAACTGAATAAAGCTTTAAATGTATATATTTATTTCGATTTGAATGGAAGCGACTGATTCACCACACATTAATCAGTATTAAGCCGTGTTAAAAAATATCAATAGAATAATAAGATAAATAAAATAAGACTATTGAATTAAAGTTAAAATTTTAAATTTACATAAAAACGCCGCAATCTTTTAAAAATTCATTATAAAGATGCGATTTGACCCATAATGCCCATCTGTAAGGCGATGTGCACACGAGCAAAAGCTGACAGACGAAGAAGTACAATCACAGAGAATCCGGCATTGCAAGCATCCTCCACGTGACTTGGCCCCACATTCCTCGCTTTTGTTGTAATTTTTTGAATTTGTTTCTAACTTCTCGAAGAAAAAGGTCATGAGAACCGTAGATCAATCTTTCCGTTTGAAGTACATTTCCTATGAACCGTTCGATTATTTCGGACAATCCACGCAGTTAGGCGCAACAAAGGTAATTATGTAATTACTATGGCTTACCTGTTCATTCTCTCATTTGAAAATTTAATTCGGGCATTAAATTACCTTCCGACCGTTGGGAGAGTGTTGTCAAAGAGACATCTGACCTCAACCTCATCTCTTCTAACATACAAATGGAGATTTCCATTCTCTTTCGGACCTTATTCTAAATTATAGACAGTATATTTCCATTTTTAGTTCAGCCAGAGATCATCGGGTCAAATAGTAGTTGGCCAGTCCGGCCTTGGTGAGCTGGCAAACCGTGGTTTAACCACCGTTTGGTTTGTTGTTAACCAGGGTTACCAAAAGAAACCCTAGGTACATCATCTCTTCCAAATTCCATTTCCCCCTTCTGGCTGTGTCTATATAACAAGGTTTTTCGCCAGAAAAAAACCACAAAACTCATAGGCGTCTTCGTATACGCCGTTTCTAATTTCTTCGTTGATTCTCAACTCTCTCCTTCTTCCATCCTTTCAATTCCTTTGTTCGAAATTTCAAGCCAAAAATGAGGGAGTGCATTTCGGTCCACATCGGTCAGGCCGGTATCCAGGTCGGCAATGCGTGCTGGGAACTTTACTGCCTCGAGCACGGTATCCAGGTATTGCCTATCTCTAGATATGATTAGATCTGTTAAATTTTCTATTAGTTTAGGGGTTTTCACACAATAATAGGTAGTAGTTGCCTCTTTTTGTCAAATGTAGACAGATCTCCTCATCTCCGTTTGAGTACTGAGACTTCGATAGGGTGATTAATTGGTATACGTAAATATGAAATTAATTTGATTATACATCGTGTTTTGGCCAGATCTGTCTCTACCGTAGGTCTAATTCGTTTAAACCTTTAGGTTTAGTACTGAAAGGGAGATATGAAAGGGAGGATCACCTTCAAATTTTTAACTAAATCTCTAATTTATTGCAAATTATTTTGAAGCCTGATGGCCAAATGCCAAGTGACAAGACTGTTGGGGGAGGAGATGATGCCTTCAATACGTTCTTCAGCGAGACCGGTGCTGGGAAGCATGTCCCTCGTGCTGTCTTTGTTGATCTTGAGCCAACTGTGATTGATGAGGTGAGGTCTGGTACTTACCGCCAGCTTTTCCACCCTGAGCAACTCATCAGTGGCAAGGAGGATGCTGCCAATAACTTTGCTCGTGGTCACTACACAAGTAGGTTTCATTTCAATCAATTTAATGTTCCATTTGAGTTTTGGTATTACTTAAATTATCACTGGGGCAATCTTTTTTTTCGGATTTGCAGAAATACTCAATTTAACAGTAGATTGGGGGAAACTTTTCATCCTTAATTGGTCTGTTTTAGGTTGCCAGAAGTTACAACAATAGATAAATCTGTATTTTAACATACCACTAAAAACAATGTAGTCCCTTTGAAGCATGCATGGACACATATGTTAATAATGTATTGGATTGCTGCTTTTTCCAACAGTTGGCAAAGAGATTGTGGACCTTTGCCTCGACAGGATCCGCAAGCTGGCCGACAACTGCACTGGCCTCCAAGGTTTCCTTGTCTTCAATGCTGTTGGTGGTGGTACTGGGTCTGGTCTTGGCTCTCTCCTCCTTGAGCGTCTCTCTGTTGACTATGGCAAGAAGTCCAAGCTGGGTTTCACCGTGTACCCATCTCCCCAGGTCTCTACCTCTGTTGTGGAACCATACAACAGTGTGCTCTCAACCCACTCTCTCCTTGAGCACACTGATGTAGCAGTGCTGTTAGATAATGAGGCCATTTATGACATCTGCCGCCGCTCTCTTGATATTGAGCGCCCAACCTACACCAATCTCAACCGCCTTGTCTCTCAGGTGATCTCATCTCTCACTGCTTCTCTGAGGTTCGATGGTGCCTTGAATGTGGATGTGACTGAGTTCCAGACCAACCTTGTCCCATACCCTCGTATCCACTTCATGCTTTCCTCCTATGCACCTGTTATCTCTGCTGAGAAGGCCTACCACGAGCAGCTCTCTGTGGCTGAAATCACTAACAGCGCCTTTGAGCCCTCTTCCATGATGGCCAAGTGTGACCCACGTCATGGCAAGTACATGGCCTGTTGTCTCATGTACCGTGGTGATGTTGTACCCAAGGATGTGAATGCTGCTGTGGCCACCATCAAGACCAAGCGCACCATCCAGTTTGTTGACTGGTGCCCAACTGGGTTCAAGTGTGGTATCAACTACCAGCCCCCCACTGTGGTGCCAGGTGGTGATCTTGCCAAGGTTCAGAGGGCCGTGTGCATGATCTCTAACTCAACCAGTGTTGCTGAGGTGTTCGGCCGCATCGACCACAAGTTTGATCTGATGTATGCTAAGAGGGCCTTTGTGCACTGGTATGTTGGTGAGGGTATGGAGGAGGGTGAGTTCTCCGAGGCACGTGAGGATTTGGCTGCTCTTGAGAAGGACTATGAGGAGGTTGGTGCTGAGGCCGGCGAGGATGATGAAGGTGATGAGGGTGATGAGTACTAAGTGGGGTCTATATGTAACTTTATGTAGCTTGTATGGGTTGTCTAGTGTATGTTTTGCTTGTTGTGGGACTATGTTTTGGGGATTTCTCTAGTGTAGTTGGCTACTTTCTTGTGGCTTTGCTATCCGGTTGAATATCTTTTATGAATGAAGAACTTAATATCAGTTGTCTATCTGTTGTGTTTCAGTAAATTGTTTGATGTTATCATTTGAATGGTTTCAACCAGTCAACAGAATGGAGGGATCTTTTAATTTTCTTGTAGTCCAAAAGATAAGACAGCTTAAATCCCTAATGATACGTTATCTGTCTGATTTGTTGGGCGTGCATTATTAGAGGAAATAAATACTAATAGATCAAATCCGCTACTAAATCAAAGCGATGATATTGTATACTTGATCAAAGCAGATTTCTTTATTCAATTAGCTTTGCAAAATCTCTGCAACTTCTTAAGAATCTCATGGAAAGAGGAGATAGATGTATACTAAATAATAAGAAAGAGGAGATAGATATATACTAAATAATAAGACCGGCACCAGAAATACAAAGGAAGATTAGAAAAAGGATGGTTGGCGTTCTTCTAATTTGAAATTGAATGAATTTATAACCTTGAGATAACCGTTCACCCCACTGCTTTAGTTTGAAATTTCTCATAGAGTTAATAATATTTACTAATTGTGTCTAATTCTGAATTGAAATTAGGTATGATTATGATTTTGAACGTCTCTGCATTGATTTTTCGGTCCAAAAATATTTCTTTGCGACTTCGCGGATCACTTCTGATCTTTTGGGCGATGGAGCTGGATAATGGGTCCCCCAAAAAAAAAAAATCACGAGTTTGCGGCCCACTCTGTCAAGCACTCGCTCCATTGCGAGTCGTGACCTGTCGCCAATTGCACGCCAGTTGCCAGCGATTGATTTTCCAACCTTAAAGCCTACTTCGTGAATCGCAACAGTTGACGTGCCCTCATCCGATCGTCTCTCATCGGCTCGTTGTCGAATCTCCCTGGATGAAATTGTACTTACGTCTTGATGAAATCCTGAATCCGCCTCTGCTGTGAGGTGTTTGACGCCCCGAGTCATCATATTATCCAAAACTCGTGCCAGCCTGGATCAGAAGACTAAAAGGGACAGTTCACGACCATACTATACACAGGCCCAAAGCGAGATGGACCAACCAGATGGTGCAGGAGCACTCTAGTGGACATATATAATCCTACCTTGTAACAGTCATCAATTAATGACGTAGATCTTTTGAAATAGAAAAGTCAAGTCACCCAACTTTATCTTCAAAACATTAAAAAGTTCATAGTTTTTTTTTCTAAAACAACATAATTTCAAATATTCAAACAAAGAAAAATGCACTTAAAGACCGTTGTTGTAACCTTAATTTGAGAATTTGGATCTAGTGCAGAATCTACCCATCTAATATATTTAAATAGGTCTAAGATCATTTGGTACTTTTTGCAAGGACACAGTTGCCTGTCAAGGATCAAATTTAAATTCTACAATTTTTTTTTATCTTATGTGCACCGTGATTGTTGCAAAAGATAACATCCGTTTGACATTTATCCGAATTAACTCATTAACTAAAGGGAGGGATCACTTCACAATGAATTATGTTAATTCTTGACAATGAATTTTGAAATAAATATGAAAAAAAATCTTAAAAATAGAACAAAATTTGTAAAATATTTTTCTACTTATAGATTGATAGCCATTCAAATTTCATGTAATTTCATTATTATTTGATAGTCCATCGAAAACCGTTAAGTTGAAACTCTTAAAAATTGCATAAAATTTAATTCACGATCAATCTATAAGTAAAAAAATATTTATAAAATTTTCCTATTTTTAATTTTTTTATATTTATTTAAAATTTATTATCAAACTGTCAAGATAATCCATTGTCAAGAGATCCCTCTCCTTTTAACTAAATGCCAGAAAAAAGATACTAATTTAATTTCCTGCAAAATAATCTTGGCATTGGGCCAGTAGTCCCGTTGGTTGTATAAAATTTTATGGGCCTATATTAATGGGCCTGCCGCGTGCACCCGACCCGTAAAACCTTTCAAATAGATCAGAGGCAATGAATTTGATCATTCAAACATTCCCCAGTTTGATAGCACTTTGTTTGTTGCCATCATGTCAATCCTTTGATTTGACAAAATTGCCAATACGAGCACATACTATAATGCAAAATTCGTGATGCCATCAAACTTTTTTAATTCAAATTAGACAAAAATTGGATTTGAATCCATGACAAAATAAAACTCAAAATTCTCCAAAATATCTTAAGGCTATTCAAACACCAAACTTCAAGTACCAGTTGTGTACCAGAGAAATATAGAAATCTGAGTCTTATTGTTCACAAGGCTCACATCTCTTGACAAGTTGAGAAGCATAAAATCATTTTAGATCGACAAAAACTCTTAATCAGACACAAAAATTGAGAAAATGAAAGCCACCATAGATCGATAACGTGGTTCTGATACTCAATTGTTGGGAGCAGCAGAAACTCCAATGCCAATTGTTAGGTTTAACGGAGAGGAACTTCATCAAAGAGAAAAACGAGAAACATATATTATGAGAACCTTAATTGTATTCTTTTTTACTTGACTTTATATTACATAGGTTACAAAAGACATATTTATAATAAATAAAATATTTAAAAAAGAAATTCTAATAAAAATAAATCTTCATAAAATATTCTATTTCCTAAAATACAAAAAACTTTTTCCTTTATAGAGATGATGAGATGATAGGTATATCTAATAAATCCAATAAAAATATATAATAAGAATTTATTCAGGTATGAATTTGAATAAAATTGGATAAAATCAGACACATATATACCTTCGGATTATATATACATATATATACATATACATATATATGTATATGTATATTTTATCGAATATGGATAAGTAATAGCTAAATAATATCTTTATCCATTATAATTTTCGGTAAGGATACAAATACAGATACAAAAATGATTTTTGGATATGGACTAAATAATTTCTTTTATTTTCGATTCAGACTATGAATAAAATTTGATATATTCTATTCATTTACACCCCTTGACAAGTCCTCCTATGGGCTTAACTAATAAATGTATCCAGTCATTTTTAAATTATAATTTATATTACTCAATAAATTTTTGATACCAAAATTTTATATTTTTTGAGCTTTTTAAGTATTTACTTTAAAATTTTAAGATAACTTTAATTACTAATAAAATAATAAATATTTACTTATTAATATATGTTATTTTTGAAAAATCAAAATAAATATTAACTTTTGTATCTCATAAGATTTACTGCGCAATATAAATTGAAATTTAAACATATTAAATATAATTCTTTAGTTAAATTTTTAGAGAACTTATAAGTAGGCGTCATAGCTCTTAAGGGCCTAGTTGTTCAACCTGGTCCGTCTGGTCGTCTAGAAATCTAACCTTATTTGGTCTCCTCCAACACGGTCCTGTCTTTTCCCATTGTAAGGGTTGAATTTGGTATGGGTCGGATCAAATCTGGGGGAAATGAGCTCTTTTCAATCTAGCTCTTATCAAATCCAATCTTTAACAAATCTGAGTATGTCCTTATCAAATTCAGTCATTCTCAAACCCTTAAGTTCTTTTCAAATCCAATCATTTTCAAACCCTTATGTTCTAATTATATTTAGAAAATCTAAAAAATCAGAAAATATTTTAAAAAAATATTTTTCTACATTTATAGTTATAAATTATGCTTTATTTTAAATATTTTGTGTTGTATTTGAGTTAAATTTGAAATGGTCTGAAAATAATAAAATCTTTTTTCAAATCTAATTCTTAAGACTCGAAGGACTTGATAAGGGCCGGATTTCTCAAGGATTAGACTCACCTTTAAAAAAATAAGTACTTTAAATCTGAATCTCTAAAGACCCTCTCTAAATTCGACTCTCTTGTGCGCCGCTAAAGCCGGCACTTAAAGAGGATGCCTACTTATAAACTTCAATTCGGTCTATTTTTTCATCTTTCAAAATCGACATACATAGTCCCAAACCCAATATATCTAAATCAATTTTTATATATTTAACTATTAAAATAATTAGATTATTAAAAATAAGAGTGATGAAATGTTACCTTTAAATCTATGAATGATAGCGCTCCACTGTCATTGAAGTTGAGCAAATGCACCACTAACAGTGATATCTTTGAGAAAATACGCCATTACTAGTAACATCTTTGAGAAAATGCATCACTTTTAGTGACATCTTTCACTCTCCTATCGCTATCATCATCTCACAAACAATTAAATTCTCTCACTCATCTAATGAAATATTGATTCAAATATCCAAAAATTTTGTATTTCTTAAAAATAAGACTTGATTTAAATTTTTATCCTACCGACGAAGAAAATTACACTGTGGAGGAACTGAGCAGTAGTAGTTTTTGGATCAAAATATTTTCAAACTATGATCAAACCGATTCCTATTCAAATCATGTTCAATATACAATATTAAATTTTAATCAAGATGGATATTTATCCAAATTCATATTCATATGTTTAGAGTAATAAAATAATTTACCAACAAGCTGAATTAGCAGTTCAACCATATCATACCTATAATTTTTTTGATGGTAGTAATAATACTTATCAGAATTAAATTTTGAAGATAATTGTGGTAATTAAGGTGATGATTTTAACTTAAATATTTTTGATGATAATTGAGTCTTTGTAGGACCGAAGAGCAAAGTACCATTGGTGGCATTAGTAATATTGATTTGATAGTAACAAAAGTTATTTTAACACCTATAATGGAATATAGTGATGATCAGAAGGAGGAAGATGATCATGATTCACATTATTAAATTGAAGTAGAAATGAAAGAGAATTACATTGAGTAGTCTGATATTTTGAATGATAAATCTGAAAATAAGAAAATCTAAAGAAATAATATCACATTATTAGTTACCAGACGAACCGAGAGGTAACATCCCATAGAAGCGTTGAACAATTTTGAGATGTTCAACCATTTAGGGTCAAATGAAGACCGATTAGGATCCAATGATGAGTTAGCTGAAAATATAATATTTACTTCTAAATCAATTTTAAATTGGGTAATTTATAATTGGAGTGTTAGGAAAATTGTTCAATATTGGATACAAAAAAGTTATAAAACATGACTTATTATGAAATACAAAGAAGATAGATGCCCTTGGATATTGTATGCTAGACTTAAAAAAGGTTCGACCACATGGAGGATCATCACAAATAAAAAACCTCCACAATTATAGAAGACTATCAGAAGCTGTAAACACTTACAACTCATATTTAGTTTGATTGCATGATGTGTTCGATAACATCTAAAGAAGGAACTATTTCTAACAGTACAACAAATCAATATACTTATAGAAATGAGATATCTCGGTGTGGACTAATGTACAATAAAATTTGGTGTGATCAAGAAAAATAATAAAATAATTATTTAGAACTTGGGAATAATCATATACATTGCTCTCATAAATATTGAGAGCGGTTGCTCGATCTACTTCAAGTATAAAATATAAAATATTGATGTATGATACTTCAGATGACTATGTAAAAATGTTTAAATCCATAACTTGGGCTTATAGACCGTGTATTGTAGTGCTTAAACATTTAAGACCCATTATAACTATTGATGTTGAGTTCTTATCGGGCCGTTATAAAGATAGATTACCGATGGTATGCAGATACGATGTCGAGAATAAACTTCTTTCTCTAGCATTTAAATCAAGAATGAAAAGAATTTTGATAATTAGGGTTAGTTTATGTGATGAGTCCATAATGAAGTGATCTAATCTAACATAAAAATATGTGTTATATCTGACCACATGGGAGAATAAAGGTTGTTTTTGAGTTGTCGTAATAATTAGGATGGTTTGTACAACGTGAAGAGGCGGTATACCGATATTATATGCAACATGTCGAAGAAAATTCATATAAGGAATCCGAAAAAATAAGAAAGAAAGAAGATAATCTCAGAGATAATTTCAGAAAGGGATTAGCAAATAAGAAGAAACTGCGTCGTTTCATAGAGAGTTGATGAATGCTGAGTAAATAAAAAAAATAGGTTAATGATTTTAAAAAAAGGTCAGAAAATGATTAGAAAATGATGATAAAGAATCTCCTAATTTTATTTCATGGGTACAAATTTATGATGGAGGACATCAATTGGGTATCGATAGAATACCTCGAAGAGTGGAGGAGGAGATGGCTGATGTATATCAAACTGTCACTTGATTGGTTCGGGATAATACAACTACACTATTGGAAAGTAAATAAGTGAAAATTAGCAAGTATATGAGTCCACGAGTCATATACCAACGTCTACAACAAATGATGTACCGACTCCTACATGCGCCAATTGATATACGCGTGTGATAACATAATCAACTTAATTAGCTGATCACTCACATAACTTCACATCAATATGTAAAGGATTGTGGTACCTTATCTTATCAAGTGCCCATTTCATATTATCAGTTCAAATTATGATTACTTATTATAAATATATTTTAGTCAGTGAATACATTTTATTCATTAATTTTATAATTAAATTTATACCTGCCAAAAGGAGCATATGTGTCTCAGAGACGCGTGATGGACGACCTGGAGGTAGACGCGTCCAACTTCACAACATCGACAATAACTATGGACCACCAATGCTCTTAGTCAACCCCTGATATGTTTCATTAAGACGCCGATATAGATAAGCAAGCACAATAGCGCCTTAATTTCTTCATTCCTCGGATTGCATATTTCTTTGCAAAATAAATATTTATAATAAATAATAAATAACTATAGTAAAAAATATTCTATAACACTTACGATCAAAATCGACAAAAGATACGTTGGTACCGAGTCTCCATTATTATCAGAGAACATGGTAGACCCTACCAACTCCAAAGTAAAAACAATCGTATATAGATCCAGACTCTAATGATCATCAACCTTTGGAGCATAGGAGCGTATCTCTCGAAGGAAAATATAATGTCTGCCAAATTTAAATTTAATTTCAATTAAATTTGTTAACAAAAAATGTTAAAGTTCAGATGAAATATCATCAATTACCTCATATCCTTACAGAATGTTAAAATATAATCCTACCCAAATAAGTGACAAATATAACATAAGAAATCTCAGTCGGTGTACCCGATCACCGGCTCATCGATCGTCGATAGGCTCTATAGACATGCAATATCCTAAAAAACATTTTCATTACTATAAACCCTATTTAATATTTTAAGAAAATTAAAAAATATTTGACTAATTACATCTAGAGTCACTATCATCTCGCCAAAATTTAAATGAAACGTGTGAGTTTTTGGCCTCCAAAACTCGATTAAGACGCTTAATAATCCCGTATTGGAGAGATGGAGAAAGCTGAGACCCTGCAACCTATCCCAAATTTGTGAGATGTACGATATCATCAGACGATGAGTGCGAAATCGAATGATATTGCAATCTATCTACAATTTTAATTTTATATTTAGCTTATCATATACATATATTTTTATTTATAATTATTTTTACAAATATATTGTACCTCTGCCTGACTATATTATGTCTGATGTTAATTAATTATAACTATAAAATTAATATATAATTAATCAACTATAACTAAAATTAATATACAATTATTTAGCTATAAATATAGATAAAAATAATATAGAATTAATCAACTATAACTATAATTAATTAATTATAATAAAAAATTATTTATAGTTAACTAACTATAATTAAAATTAATCTATAATTGATTAGCTACAAATACAAATCAAAATAATATACAATTAACCAACTAGAACAATTTTTTTTCTAAATTTAATTAAAAATAATTAAAAAAACTATAATTAATCAATTACAAGTACAAATAAAATTAATCTATAATAATCTACAATTAATCTATAATACTCTACAATTAATTTATAATTAATTTAAATAAACTACAATTAATCTATAATTAATTTGTAACTAATCTATAATTAATTTATAATTAATTTAAATAAATCTGCAATTAATCTAAATAAATGTACAATTAATCTAAATTAATCTACAATTAATTTATAATTAATATATAAATAATTTATAATTAATCTATAATTAATTTATAATTAACTTATAATTATTTTATAATTAATCTACAATTAATTTATAATTAATCAACAATTAATTTATAATTAACCTATGATTAATTTATAATAAATTTATAATTAATCTATAATTAATTTAAATAAATATACAATTAATCTAAATTAACCTAAAATTAATCTATAAGTAGTCTACAATCAATCTATAAATAATCTATAATTAATATATAATTAATATATAATTAATTTATAATTAATTATATAAATTAAAAAATACTTTCAATAGCAAAATTAATTATCAATTCCACGCTTTCTCTCCCCTCCCGCACCATCTACTTTCTTCTATTTCTTTTTTTTCTCTCCTAAACGCGCAGGGGAAGGGCTGATGCATTTGATTTATATAAGAAGGATCCGCACCAATCCTGGAGGCGCGTTTGGTCAAAGACGTCACTGCCAGTGGCGCATTTCCTCCACATCGGTGCAATGACGCGCTTCCATTTATAGATTTAAAAATAATATTTTATCACTCTTATTTTTAATAATTAAATAAAAAATGTGATATGCAAATTAACTTCTCATGTCGAGTAATTTAATTTGGTGCATTTCCGGCACGGTAAATTATTCGATATATGCTATATTGAACGTACTGAATATACATTTCGGATTGTCTAGATTTCCGGAAATAAGGAATTTATTGATGGTCTTGGATAGTGTTTGTTGTCAGTTTCGGATTCATTGAATGTTGTCGATCGGATCAGATGGCACAACACCAGTTCATTTCCGGTCTGTTTCTTATAGGAAGCATCAGAACCATCTTAAACCGTAAGATCTGATATGTACCACCCAGATCAACACCGTATATGATGAACAGGAGCAGAGATGTGAGGTGGATTCTCTCGCTCTCGCCAGTGAAAGGAGAATGATATCTTGGCTTATTTGCCTGTTGCAGATTTAAGTGATAAGGCTGAGAAGATATGATGCATGTGATGTCAATCATGCAGGAATTCTTGGCCTCTCTCGTGGTACTCGCACGTGAAAACAAACATTGCTTGTTTGCTTGCAATTCAGAGCATGATACAACATACAAGGGATTCACTGGTTTTTGAAAAATATAAAAATGATGCTAGGCCAATGTGATGTGTAATGGCCCAGTTTATTTTTTTATTTCATTATATTATATTTCTTCAAATGAAATTTTGTCGAATTAGATGTTTCGTCTTTCAACCATGGTCGTATGTAACATGGCTTCATACAGTTAATTATATTTAAGTTAATTGGTGGGGGTTGAAGGTTTGGTCAAGTTGGTTCCAACCGAATTGGACTCTGTATGGAATTTCAAATTTGTATCCTCTGCTGCATCTCAGGGTGCAGGCCGTGTGGCATTCATTTGATCGGAATTGAGATTTGTGCAAACACAATCTCAACAAAATCTCCTATAATCCAACAGGGTGAGAATCGCAGCGAGGTTCAGGTGCTGTACTGTGGAGGGTGAATTTCCCAGATATGATTTCCCCCCCCCCAAAAAAAAAAGAAATAAAATAAAACAACAGAGAATTTGATTATAAGATGATCAGAGGACGGTGGAATCAGGTCTTGCCTACAAAAAGAACCTTTGACATGTATTCCTCATCATATATGTTTCACATTTAGGGGGTGAAAATTAATTGATATAAGGTATATATGTTGCAATAAATATTTAAATTATGTTTCAACTTTCAATTCATATTTCATTGATCAGGAGATATGGATGTTACATTGATTAGGTGGGATCTCTTGATAATAAATTATGTTGATAATCCCTAAATAAATATAAAATTTTAAAAATAAAGAATATAGATATACTTATAGTTTGATAGTGTTTTAAATTTTATATAATTTTATTATCGTTTGATAATCTATCAAGCACCGTTAAATTATATAATATTTTGATAGTCTTTGATGGACTATCAAATGATTATGAAATTATATAAAATATGAATTAAAAAATATATCTATGATTTTTTATTTTATATATTTTTATATTTATTTAAAAAATCATTATAAATATCCTTGACAAATCGTTGTCGAGGAATCCTCCCTTAAATAATATATTTGCATTAATACATGCCCGAAACGAATAAGGATATATGTATTATTATAATAGTGAGCATTTTACATTTTTACTAGATGAATATGATAATAGTATCCCGATAATTGAACCTCGAAGACCCATATATGCAATAAAAATTTCCTTACTCCGGACAAAAGTTAATGTAATAATTGCTACATTCTATTTAGAGTTGTAAATGAATCAAATTCGATCTAACTAGTTAGTTTTGAGCTTAATTTCAAATCTAATTGAACTAGTTTGATTTAAAAGTGATATGTAGTTTTAAACTAAAATGAGAGTTTAAAATTTAATTTATTTAAATTTGAATGAGTTTGATTTAATTCGTAATAGTTTGAAATTTAGTTGAAAACTGAATGTATAAAACTTGATATTAAAACATGTTCCTCTTCTACTATTGTTGGATCCTCCATTCTGCAATATATATCTGATTTTCAATTCATGTGCTCGATTTCTTCATCATTTCAAATTATGGCCATGTTAGAATTTCTTTAAAAGCTCGTATTGCCCTAACTAATTGAAAGTCTGTGTTATCAGATATAACTAGAATTCATTAATAGGGACCTAAAATTTAAATATTTTCTTAGATATCGAACAATCCAAACATCATCAAAATTTGAACTTCATTAGTTCGCGAACCACTTTTGAATGAACTATTTAAAATTTAAGTTTGATTCGTATCTAGATCGAATCAAATTACTTCGATTTGAAATAGTTTCGAGCTAAATAAGAAACTAATTATGATTTTTTTCAAATCGAATATGAACGGATTACGAACAATGAAATTTTTTTTGCAGCCCTAATTATACTTAAATCAAGTCACACTTAAAATATGATCCTTTTAGAAGGAAATACGTGTTCTTAAAAAACAAAAAATCAAAATCAAAATTGCATAATTTTTTTCTACAATTTGTAATACTATTACCATTATAAAACACAAGGTTATAAATAGCGGCGCTAAAGTATTTTTCAAACTCAGAATCTATGCTATACACTTATATTATGCTATTCACGCTATTAGAGCTATAATGGTGATAGCGAACCGCTATTGTGTGTAGTGGCAATATTGCACGCTATTGTATATTTGTTCATAATAAATTTCAAGCGGTTCTAATTTTTTCATCCAAACTCCCATTGAGGTGATTCAAAATGCGTTGAAAAAATAAGAATAAAATCTATTACATTGACATATAATCTTAATCACTTCATATAAATTTTGAATCTAAATTCCTTCATTCTTTATTATCAGCATTCTGGTTTAACCCCGACTTGTGTCTTTTTCTTGTTTTCTTCTTTATCTGAATAATAATTAAAACTAGACAATACCTTAAATATGAGTAATTTAAATCTAATTTAAACTAAATTAACCTAAAAAACTTTATTCTGAGACTTAATCTAATCAAAATTTAATATTTTAATCAATTAATTATGGACTTTAATTAATGTATGGAATGCCTTTGATGAAAAATGATATATATTGTTTAATATAATAATTTATTATATTGAAGATATTTTGAATAGTACTTTGAAAATTATACTTGTTCAATGTAAGTATTATCCTTTAATTGAATTTTATGTTATTTATTTATTTGCTCTATCAGTCTTTAGGTAAAAATATTGATATTATTTATTTACGGTATTATTTATTTGCGCTATGTCGGATAACTTTTGCTGTAGCACGGTATAGCGCGATAGTTTTTTTGGACTATATCATGATGACAAGATAATCGCTATTTAGTACCTTGATAAAACATAAAAGCTCTCACATTTATCTTTCTATTTTTTTAAAATACATATATTCTTTTTGAAAAGTAATACTATCAGTTTTATTCTCGTAGAACATAAAACTTTTCATATTTTATCTTTCAATTTTCAAATCCACATATTTATGTCCCGAATTATACCGATTATTCAAATCTACAACAAACGGGGACATAATCATTTAATCATGCTGGTGCTAGAAACATTATGGATGGATGAAGGATGAACCAAAAAATATTTTCCTGGTTGGAACAATCTAGTCCCTTTTCCTTAGGTCGATTTGCATAAAGGAAAGTGAAGTGCTTTTTTTTACCTAATCAGGGAACAGTACAGATATAGAAAATGAAGTGCTTTTGTTGCAAACTAGCAGTAGCAACCATAAGCTGTGCTGCTAGAAAAACATAAAAATAAAGCAAAAATAATGTCAGTATCTTTCTATTTCCTATTCTCTGTACTGGTAGTCTATTGAATTTTGATTAATCGAAAGTACACTTGGCCTATGTCAACTCTCTCTCTCTCTCTCTCTCTCTCCCTGGAAATCTCTTTCGTCCCCATTTTTAGTCTTCAAACCACCTATTTTCTATCAACAACAATCCGATTCTCAGTCGGATTTATCCATACGACTGTTAACAGTCCACAATGTTGGCCAGTTTTAATATAAACCACGAATTTAACTTGGAAACTGGCCAAAAGCAGATTAGAAACAAGGAAAAACTTTTTTCCTACGACCCACTTTCAACGGCTGTTCACGCGTGCTAGGTGCAGTTGCTTAAAAAGTGACTGACATTTATCGTCTAATCTTGTTCCACAACAGGTTCAAATACCTTTGCAAATGAGATGTATCATTTCTGTGGGCCAAAATACACTTGTTATACGTAGTTTGTGATATATACAAGATTTTTTTATATGTAGTTTCATTTGCAATTTAATCACATTCAGCAAGTAGAAAACTATACCTCTTAGATACTCTAGTAAGAATTAATACTGTAGAATCAATTTTGGATCGACGGCCTTTTTCTTTTAGTATATGTCTGATTTTTATGATACGTCAAACTCTTATAGTACATATATTTAAAAATATCATTCAAATTTTAAAAAAATGTGCTTCTATTCACAATTATTGAACATGCCATATATCAAATTACAATACTAAAATTTATCGTATAAGTATGCGTATGAATTTTAATAGCGTGAGTACTCCAACACGCGTGCTAGTGGGACTTCATTTTAAATTATATTTGACTTATGTTGCACGAGTGCGAATGTAAGTATCGTATCAGATATAATGCGTGTGTGACGATACGTCAATATAAAAAAAGATACATATATGAAAATATATAATATTTTTATATAAAAAATATAATACACAAAAAATAAATAATAGATAAATATATTATTTATATTAATGACAATATTATATATGTCAAATTCACTACTAATACAAGTGAAAATTTGATGTAATAATCTCATGCACTAATGGTCGTAGCTCATTTTTTGGATTCAAATCCCAATCATGCACTCAATTTTTCTGAATTTGAACCGCACACAGCCGTATCGAAGAAAATACCCAACCACACCCAGCTGTACTGAAGACCTGACCAACTGATTAAACCGATTAAAATAATCAGATACGCCACATGATGTACCCGATAACACCCATGCCGTACCTGACGCTTACCCATAACCCACACACACAACTGATACTTGTTCTGCTAGGTATATAAAGTCCTGAGGTAATATAGATTTGAACTATCCTTTTGTGCATTTATGTACATGACACCATGCACGTCATTGCCTTCCATGCTACTATCGTATAATGTGGGTATACGTAGAGGTTTTGAAGATGGGACATGACGGTTCGGTACGGGTCAAACCCCCTCCCCCTCCCACGGGCCACAATGAGGATGGGTGGGGTGAGACAGATTTGAGCGGTCCAAAACTAGAAAATTCTTATCTGACCCATATTGGACTCCCGTGGATAGGACCCTCATGGGTCGGGACGGGTGGGCCAAGGAGGGTGGGGACGGGTCCGATTTTTTTTTTCAATTTCAGAAAATTCCAGAAAATTCCAAAAAAAATCAGAAAATTCAAAAAAAAAATAGAAGCTATAAAAAATTTAATCATAAAAATTTATATAAAATTTTCTAACTAATTCGATTTTATTAATTGTAATTGTTTAAAAATGAAATAAAATTTGAAAAATTCCAAATAATTCTAAAACAAATCAGAGAAATGTAAAAAAATAATCAAAGCCGAACATATATCATAATTTTTAAAATAATTAATATTAACTAATTTATTTTACATATTTAATTGTTTAAAAATCGATCAATATTAAAAATTTGAAAAAAAAAATTAAAATTTATAAAAATCTAAGTTATAAAATATATTTTGTATAATATTTTAAACTTTAATATTTATAAGAATTATAAATTATCCTCCTTAATTTTGAACTTGGACCGGCTACGTACAAGAACAATGATTAGATGACGGAATTATGTCTAGGAATCAGCATACCTGGCGCTGTCGCTATTACTAATTTTGTTTACCTCTTTCTCCTTGGCTTTTTTAAGTAATTAACAAAGCTGACATTATGTCGTGTACAGTAAGAATAATTTTAGTATACAGACATCCAATGCCTGCTGTAAATTTTTGTAAGAGATATTATTTAAATGGAAAATTTAAAATCATCATTATATTTTTTATAATTTATAGAGAATATATATTAATTTTAGTTAATTTGAGAGAAATTTGGCTCTCATTATATAATTTTAACAGTAAATTTAAATGATCATGTAAGAGATTATCATGTAATTAAGAAAAATAATAGAAAATAAAAGAGATTCGTAATTGCCAATTAGCTTCTTAGTTATTACTACCTACAATTATATACCGGTTTTTTGAAAAAAAAAAATTACAGCAGATTTTGAGAGAAATTCTTGAAACAAATCTGTCATAATCTTTCAAATAAATGAATATATTTTTTAATAATGTTGTATTGATAGATATAGTTGGAAATAATTAGATTTTGTATCTCTACTCTTTATTATACACGTATGTGCCCTGATTCTGCAATGATTCAGATTTTTTATTGAATTTTTAGAGCTAATATCACTCATCGGATTGAGTTATTTATCAAATAATGTTACTATCTCTATGACCATTTGTGTTGAATTTAGAATTTTCTCTCAATTTTATATTTTACACGAAATACTATATAATTTAGGAGTACAATTGCTCTATTTCATTTTTCTTAGATTGTCATCAATTATTAATTTTAACTTTTCTTAAACATTGAATATTAACTTTCCTCTTAATTTATATTTATTTTGCACTAATTATGTATTTATGATTGAAATTTATATTAATTATAAAATTATTTTCTTATTTTTCACATGAAAATATAAATTTTTATATTTTTGAAAGATATCACCGTAACGTACGGGCAAGATACTATATTAATGTAGGTTGTACTTTTTAGTTGGCCTGTTATGAAATATAAGACTTGGATTATTCTAATAAAATTATTGCTCCTACTTGCAAACGTCACCGATATTTTATTCATATTTGAAATTGATGTCCCTCCTTTTTTCTTCTTGCTTCCATTTGTGATTTTCCAAGTTGGCAAATCGAACTTTTCCCCAGTTAACTTCTTATTTAAATATAAATGGGAACCAAACTGGGTATCAATGATAGAGATTGAGGTAAAATTGAAATTTTTTACAAGGAGCTTCAGGACAAAATCATTGTTGGGTTTTATTAAATAAGTTAACATCTGGACATATCTATGCAATTGGTCGTCAAATAATATTTAACCCAGACGGCAGCTAAAAGAAATCCAATATAGAATTGTATTATTGAGCCAATCATGCATGAGACGGGTAACGGGTTTGTGGGGTTAGTCCGGGTCCATCCATCCGGGTTTAACGGATCTACCCATCCGGAGTGGAGGCGGGTTCCGGTACGGATAAGAACGAGTGGGGGTTCGAGTAAGCACGGGTGAGATCCGGATAGGTAGGTCTAAGAAGGATCGGGTAAGAACTGATTATGGATTAGAGCGGGACGAGTATGAGGGTTTTATTTTGAAAATTTTGAAATTCGACCCTTGTTAGGATCAGACTTTTAACGGGTCTGGTCTACCCATTGGTCTCGAACAGGGTGGTCTGATGGGTGACGGACACAGATTTGTATGGGTCGGGTATACCTGTCCGGGTATTTTCAAATCTATAAGTATACACACATAAAAATAGTCAAAATATAGTTCAAAATGAAGCTCACTAGCGTGCATGTTGGAGTACTCACACCAATCACTTTTGCACTCACGCTACAAAAATTCACAAGAACGCTAATACAATAAATTATAATAGTGTTTTATCAATTTTGAAAAGTGATTCCTCCGTCATCATATAATTTATTTTTTAAATTATGAGATTTTATTAATCTAACGACTTTACAATGAATAACCAATTATCATTTACAAAATGACTCCGGTCTGCAACAAGCTTTACCTAAATAATTATGCAAGCATATACTATTATTTACTTTCAACAATAGTTGTCAATACTCATTGTATCATAATTAATCATCAGAGGCAAAAAATGGAAACTAATGAATCAACAATTAATGTCCATAAGTTATCTTTGACAAAGATAAATCGATTTTAATTTGGTTCAATTGATGGACATTTTCATAAAAATTAAATAATTCCACTATTTTTATTGGCAAAAGTAGTAAAGAGCGACGAAAAACCGAAGAACTCATTATTATTATTATTATTATTATTATTATTATTATTATTATTATTATTTGTTTCCAATAAAAAAACATGATCTGTTCCCACTTCCAACACATTGATGAACGCTAGAGGTGTCAAAATTCGGTCTGATCCGAGAAATTTGTCTGATCCGTCCGGATTCGAATCCGACCCGATCTAATTTTAAAAAAAATCAAATTGATCTGACCCGACCCGACCGAGATCAAATGACCTTCAATCTAATCGAAATCTATCAAAGATTTGAAAAAAAAATTGACCCGACCCGACCTGACCCTGACCCGACCCAGCCCGACCCGATTTCTTCCGAAAGGTCAAACTGACTCGACCCATCCGATCTGAACCCAATCCGCCCCGTCCGATTTCCACCTCTAATGAACGCCAAAAACTCTCTATCATTAGTAATTATAAGGTTGGTTTTAAAAATACTATCTGTAGCAAAGGATTCGATTCCATGGACTTCTCCCATAACTGGATTTGATACCAATGAGTAGGGGTGTTAAACGTTTATAACGGTCATAAAAATAGTAAATTATGTTAACTGTTTCATTTAAAAAATAATTAAGAATTTTCATTTCGTTAACCGTTTAAAAGAGGAAACACAAATATTATTTATTGTGTTAACCGTTTCGTTAATTGAAATAAAATAAATGACTAAAACGATCAGAAATTATTAATCATTTAACGGAGCAATTGAACTTTATAATTTATAAAAACCAGATTTAAATATTTCAATTTAACAAACTAATTCAACCCACATTAAGTACCATTAAAACTTACATATCAATACCATTATTACAAACCAGATTTAATTAATATCAGATTCAACTCATATTACAAATCAGATTTCAATATTCAATATACAAAAAACTTACATATCAGTATCATTAAAACTTGCATATTACAGCTTTCAAATAAGCAAAATGTACTCATTCATCTCAATCTAAATCTCAAACTCTTTTCTCAATCATATTACTAATCTCAACCAATGACTAAATTTGTAAATAATTAAATTTTTATCATCATTGAAATTCATTGCTTGAGATCTAAGGAGCTAAAGAGAAATTGATACTCTAGACTACAACTACAAGGCAACATACAACAAGGCAATAAGACAACAATGCTACAAGGCAACAAAGCAACAAATATACTGCATTGTTGCATACTAAATAACAAACTAGTAACTAATAAACTTGAAAGGCAATAAGGCCACAAGCCAGCAACAAACAAGGTTACAAACGAGCAACTAACAAAGCTAGGAAGACAACAACTAACAAGTCAAGTAACAACCCAAAATAGAATTACTGATAGATCATCAAGCCTTCACATTAGTACAAGTTCAAGCTTCACCATCACAAACATCATCATTCGGTGCCACTTCATCACTAGGTCATAATGTATCACCAAAATCTTCACCATTTTCTGGCATAGACAATACAACAAAAGAATATAAGAAAGTTTCTAATTGGAGATCATAATAGCATGTCAAATATATAAGTAACAATAATCGAAAAAAATATATCGATAACTGAAGCATGTAACCAATCTTGAGTACATACCAAAGCTTCAATACTTTAATCACTAAGAGAGTTCCTAACTAAATTTATTGAATAATTCTTTAATACAAGCATCATTGGCAGATGAGTTATCAAGTACGAAATAGAAAGTTTTTTTCTCCAAATTCCACAACACCAATTTATCATAAATGACTTGAGATATGTTTTTATCAGTGTGTGGAGATGACAAAAATATAAAATTTATAATTTTTTTCTTAAAGTTCAAGTGTCATCAATATAATGATATGTAAGAGCCATGAAACCTCTGTCCTTGCTCTTATTGGTCCATAAGTCACTGATAAAATTAAATCTACAATCTAGCTTGTCAAACAACTCATACAAACTACCCCTTTCTTCTTCATAAATATTCATGCAATCAAGTTTAACTGTGTTCCTTTATATCATTTAAAAATAAGACTGCAAATCACTTAGAAATACTTTCAAGAAATAATGTCTTGCACAATTAAAGGAATATTCATGTATAATTATCATCCTTGCAAAGTTTTTCCTGCATCTGACAGATCAAACTCCCAAATAGCAGTACTTGGCTTACCTAATAACAAATCAGAGAAACAAATTATTATTAGATAGCCTTAATACACTGTACTTGCGCAATTAAAATTCAATTTTTTTTTAAAACTTACCTATTGTTCTTATAACTTTTCTTAATCTGATGTTTCATTGAGCTAGTGCTCCTTTGATTCTCTTGCTTATAATATTTCTCATAATAATTACATACTGCCTCATAACTACCATTCTCTCTCATTTCTCCTCTTTTGAAATGTTTCAAAACATCATAGTATGTTTCACGATATTTTCTCTTTTTTTGTGGGTTGTTCAGAGGGTTGTTGAGATGCATTAGGATTTTGAGATAATGATGGATTAACACTACCAATTTCTATCATATCAATGTCCTCTTGGGTTTTAAAATTCAACTCTAGTTCTATACTAAATTACAAGTGCAAAATAATTTCTCAGATACTAACATATTAACAATTGATCAAGCTAACAAGCTAATAAGTACTACAAAGTTAACATACTGATAATTGATCAAGCTAACAAGCTAACAAGTACTAACAAGTTAACATACTGACCATTGATCAAGATAATAAGTACTAACAAGTTAACATACTAACAATTAATCAAGCTAACATACTAATATATTGACAAATGTAAAACCATTACAAGTGCCATCATTTCTCACATTCTTACATTACATCTAATAAGTGCTCAATCTCAATTTAATTTCTCACATACTGACATATGCACCAATCTCAATTCAATTTTAATTTTATTTTTTAGATACTGACATCTAACAATAAAGACCAGCAAAAATACAGACAATAAGAGGACTTAACTCACATCAGAAATATTAGACTCGAAAATAATAAAATCTTAATCAATCAAGCTTATACAACAAAGTGCAAAGACACCAAGAACAAAGACAATAAAAGCAAATAGAACCAAAATCAGTCAAATGAGTAACAAAAAAATGAAAAAAATAATAAAGGGATATGGAAAATATACCTCTTGGACTCTCTTTCTTTCTCTCTCTTTTTCTTTCATTCTGCCTTTATCTTTTCCTTCAACAACACAAATACACAATATATACTCAACGACTTGATCACCTGGTTAATGCTTGGTGGTGATGACGAGACCTCCGTCAGCGACTTGTCATCTATCTCTCAGTTGGGTTGATCTATTCTTTCACCTTTCTCTTAGCCCTAGGCACTGAAAACTGAGACAGATCGCCGAATGGAGGCTCGCGCACGCCTTGCCAGGTCTTACAGCAAAATGACGAAGGAATAATGAGTCGAAGGTTCATCTGACTCTTAGCGCTTACAAGTTACAATCAAATCATTGGTTTCTGAAAGAGAGGAGATCGGTTGAACGAGACAGCGAGAAAGTATGTTAAGGTGTAATAGAAGAGATCAACTGAGTGAGACAACAACTCAACAACAGAGTGGGTCAAGGTGTGAGAGAGGAGAAGAGCGAGACAATGAGTTAGAGTTAGAGTTTACTGTCGTCTCTGTGAAAAGAAAGGAGAGCGGCCGAAAAAAAGAGAGGAGCAGCACGTGCAAAAGAGAGAGAGAGAGAGAGAGGAGATATATAGTTGGTTTAGAAAATAGCATCTGTTATATTTTTAGTAGTAGCCATATAGAATATTGGACGAAAAAATGAAATTAACGAAACGAAACAGATAATTTGTGTTGATCATTTCGTTCCATAAACGAAAGTATTTATATTTTCATAAATCATTTCGTTATTAAAATAAAATAAAATGTCTTAACTGTTATGTTCCATTTCACACGAAACGAAACAGCAAAACGGTCAAAAAAGATTTCGTTGACACCCCGACCACCGAGTATAACCATATGGAAAGTACAAAAATATCAACCTTGACCTTGAGGAAACAAGACTATGGAATTGGAATCATGTGTTTGTTACTTGGCTACACGCAAAGAATCGTCTAGTCTACTAGTCCAATGCTATAGGGCCCAACGCTGTATATTCTATACATGTGCCACAATACAATAACTTCGACGGGACCAGCAATTAAAGCATTTGTATCATTACAGATGTTAATGGATCCGATACAGATCGGAGTCTTTGTACGTCCTCGTTGAACATTAATTTTATTCTTCTTTTGAGAAAATAATAAAGTAAAAAAATACAAACCCAATAACAGATAATAATCAATAAATTGATAATTTATATTATTTAACTAAACCAATGTAACAAACTATTAACTACGTATAAAATACTTTGAACGTACATTTTCTGCATAATTAATAAAATATCAAAACATTGTAATTATTGGTCCGATTATCTTTAGGATAAATAATTTTCTAGCTAAACAAAGTTACTTAAATATTGTAGACAACTCAATCTCAAATAATAACCGCTTTTGATGAGTGGTATGACTTTTTATGAAATATGATTATTTTCGTTAATTATAAGTATATGTATCACATATCAAATGTAGGATCTCAAAATTAAAAATTATTTTGAAAATTGTATCGAAATTACCAAATTAATTCATTATCAATAGTTTCAATATTGCTGATACTTTCATCCCCCTTTTAGTACAATCTTTCAGTTCCGTTTACTATGCATTTGAAACAATACTCCTTTTTTTTTTTGAACTTAGCTAGCTTGTCCTTCTGACCTTGCTTTTGACAAACGGGTTTCCTGTCCTTTTCCTTTGTTTCCAATACTATGAAACCTCTAATTTTCCAAGAATTTTTCCTAGACCAATAATTAATGTTTTCTAAGTCAAAACTTACATAGATATCTATATGGAGATGTTCATGAATATATTAACATGGATACGTAAGATATAATTAAACATTAATATTTGGTCTTATTCTCCAATTTTTATGTATGATAATATATACAAACATTTAACTAGAAATGTACACATACACACATAACAAACTTTGAAGAAGCACAAAATATTTTCTTTTATGATACGACATTTTGACTTAGTTTCTTCAATTATTCAGTTGAGTTCATTGAAGGCGAAGTAAAATCCACCTTCTATTATGACACAACACCTCATCTCATAAAGAAATGCTGACAATTTTCTTATTAAATTAAAACAAACAAAAATGACTATAAATCGAATGAAAATAAAATGAAAAATTAAACTAAGAAACAAAATTTAGAAGACAATCGATAAATAGGGTAGAAGTAAAAGTAAAGGGAGAAAATAAAGATACGAGAGAGAGAATAAAATGGTCACCCCGCTAAATTTTCTCAAATGAAGCTGGCTGAGGAAAAAAGTTCACTGACAAGAAATTTTTTTCCCCATATTAACCACGCATATATTACCCAAAAAAATAAGCACATGATAATATATTACGAATCATGTGACTATATTAATTATACATATATGTTGTAAATCCAAACTGGAATGGCCGAATAGACAGGCTTTGAATCTGAGACTTATGTTGGGTGACTTTGGTCCACAGCACGTTCACCATGTTTCTTACTTCCAAGTTCAGAAAGGTGCCATTGACTTCATGAAAAATTGCCAGGCAGCCACTGAGGACCAACATATGGCATCACTTGACAATAGGCAATAGCATAGGCGCTGTCAGAATTTAAAATTACATTGATGTTAAATGTTTGTTTAGCATGCATGCATGCATGCCAACTTGATTCTTCCTTTCTTTCCTTCTTTCTTATTGAAGAGATCTCTCTTCGTGTCTCTAGCGCTGTCTGTTGCTAGCTAGCACGCCAATGCAAATTATTAGAAGGTGATTATATTGACCTCATAAAGTATGTATATTCGTAGTCGTTCCTCAAGTCAACTTTTTTCAGTTTGGTCCTTGATGTTCATAATTCTGATGCGAGCAAAATAATTGAATAACTAAACATAGTAAATTTAAATAATTACATCCAAATATATATTAGTATTTAGTAGTAGCAAATTAAGTAGATGAATCAGTGACGGAGAAGGACATTTTCAGTCTGCCAAATACATGGAGATTGTTTCAGCTATGACAAATAAATTGACAGGTGTTCATTGCAAATAAAATACTTTCCGGGCTTCATTTGAAGAAGAAATGGCAGTTTGGTGACCACCTTCAAGTAGACACCTCCTTTAGTTTCTAAAATGGTGCTCAAGTTGGATGGCTGAGAAAGGGAACAAAATTGACGCCTTGTGTCTTGTTCCTTGTGGAACTTTTCTCATCTACTGAATCAAAAATCTTTTCACGGTGTCAAAATGTTTAATTCAATTTGGAAGTTTTCTCCTGTTCGTAATCATCTTATTCTGATGTCATTGTGACAAGAGATATTGTCGTTGAAATACTGTGTTTTCTTAACTCTTAATTATTAGCGAAAGCAAACTGCGCACATATTATATTTTAGTTATTTATGTATGTATATCGTAATCTCTCGCTTTCCACCTGACTTCTGACATTTCACTTCCAACGCGCAAACATATAAAATAATAATAATAATAATAATAATGTGTAGGGATAATCTATAATTTGGTCCACAAATTTTCTCAAAAAAAAAAAATAATTTTCAATTAGACAAACTTAATTAAATTAGTCCTTCAACTTCTTAAAAAAAGTTTTTTGAAGAAGCTTTTGAGTGAGTTTAGAATTTTTTATTAATTTGGCAATTAATCAAGATTTAGAATTTTTGAGATAATGCCCGATCATTTTTCTTTGTGTGAGAGGAGGTCACGCGATGCCTAGTGATCAAAGCTGATACAAAAATGTCAGTCAAATGACCTTAAAGCTTTATTTTCTGTAATTTTAGCATAAATAATAAACTGATATAGTCAAATAAATACTCAAGGATAGCTGATTTGTGATTAGAGTATAATAGAGAAAAGAATGTTAGGGAATGAAGGTTTACTTGTCCAGAATAAGAGGAAAACCCAAAACAATCTAAAATTTTAGATTTAAGATAGAGCTCAAGATTCTGCTTTTTTGTGCTAATTAGGATTTGAATTCATAATTTCTTTTAAAGTCATTTTGGATAGCTATCAGTTACTAAGTCATTTGCAACAGACTAACTTATCTTCCAAAGATATTATTCATTAGAATGGGTTAATTTAACAAAATTTAAGAGTTCAGGATTTGATTGAACTGAAAAAATTCAGGGGTGAAGCAAATGGTTTAGATACTGAGTGAATACAGATCTTTTTATACGGTCCTCAAAGTTTTGAAAAAAAAAATTATGTATGTCCTTGAAGTTTTCGATTTACAATAAAGGTACCGTGTATGATGCTGATATCAGTGTTAATATTATCTATAGCCGATTACTTGGATGTTGTTATCGATTTCGATGTCAATGATAGGGATGCTGACTTTGACGGAATTGCCAAAGTATGTACACTAAAATAAAATTTACATTCATTTTGGTGGGTGTACACACAACCAGGATGGACTCAATAACAGTGAGGGTCAACTCATTTTTGAATTTTCAAAAGTAATATTTTTAAATTAATATTTTATTAATCTGACCTCAATAGATTTAATTTTTGATGTCCTCTGAATTGTCTGATTCTTTTAGTTTAGAAAAAATATTTAATATTGTGAATAATGAGTAATTATGCAAATATTTTAAAATTTTAAGTCCCATAAAGAATTTTTTTTAATAGACATCATTATTTATTATTTTGAGTTTTATTTTTAATATATAAAGAATATTATTTTGATATTTTTTTATTAGGTAAAAATATATATTGAATTAATAATTTTTTATTTACTATCCGATAAGTTAATGAATTTAAATCCAATAAATTATTACAATCTGATAATAAATTCCTTATTGAAATCCTGCATTTGCCCCCTGTACATAACACATGAAAGTGTTCCTAATACCACAAATACACAATGATACAAATTTTCTTTAACATTTTAAGTAATCTCAATCTGCAGATGATCAGACAAGATAAAACTGAAAAAAATGAATGTCCCAAAAATGAGAGTTTTGAAATATTTAGAGCTAATATAAAAAAAAACAGATATTTTAAATGAGCACTTGAATATTCTTTTTTTCAGAAATGATCTACTATACAACATGTGACATATAATACATACAAATCAAAATACAATACTAGATTTTTGCCTCATTATTTTGCCATGGAAAGTAGACGTATTGAAGAAATTTTCATATTAAATGGATTCCAAGAAAAGGAAAAGAATAACACATCAAAGTTCAATCGTTGATAATTAACATTTGGACTAGTGAGTAAGATTAATTTAATTTGTATAATAAATCATTGGATCAAAAATACCAGACTGACATATCTCTTAAAAATATTTAAAATCGGAAAACTTGATCATTGTCTACATCGTAAAAAAGTAGTTGATATACATGAAAGCCCGAGTTGGAGAAAAAATTAAGATAGACAGTCTTGAAAGTTAAGTATATGTTTATAATTTTTTATAATATAAGTATAGTTTGAAATATATTTTAAAAATATTTTTCAGATCAGTAGAGTATTTATAACAACTTTGAAACTCACGCATATTTTTAAAAATTCTTTTAAACATCAAATATATATATTTTTTATTTATTTTTTGGGCCGGAGGTCAGTCGTCTCCTCTGCCAAAGCGTCGCCACTGATGAAAGCAGTTATTTTATCAGCAACATCTTATTTGTCTATAGTAACAGAACTAATGATACCACATGTTAAGTGCATATAAAAAGCTGTATAAAATTTGGAATGCAACATTTTATCGAAGGTAAACTAGTAACGCAAAAAATATGAAATTATTTTAGCCCATCTCAAATGAGTTCCAGCGGATTTTAAATTTATACTCCATGATTACGAAAGAAATAAAATTACTTGCGATTTATTGCGTTTGCTAATGAGTATACCAATATCGTCAATGCCCGATGATATCAATTTTCATATGCTTGGATCGACTTCATTTTGACAACCATCAAGAAAAATGGTTGCATTCCAAACTTCTTGAACCATCACTACCAGAAAAGAAAGGAATTAGGATTGGTTATTAAAGAGATTTTGTACCGGTTATACAATTGATTTTAATTACAAAGCTTATTAAAAGTTTTCATAACTGTCGCTAAAACTCTCTCTTGGAATCAAATTTCTCAAACTCTTTAGAACTAATTTTTAACTAATAATCGGCTCTAAAGACTATCATTTATAACTTGTTTTTAACTAAAACCGACTCTAGTCTTTTTTAAAACCGATTATTAATTAAAAACCAGATCTAAAGGTATCATTAGAACCGATTATTAATTAAAAATTGACTCTAAAAATATCTTTAGAATTGATTATTAATAAAAAAAATCGATACTAATATTGTCATATATATTTTTATTAACCGCACTAGATTGGCTTGAGAAGGGCTAGTGCTGAAAGAATTGTTCACTGATGTGCTAATTATATTTTTAATAATCATTGCTTCTTGTGCTGATGCTGGAAGAATTTATTTTTATTAAAAATCACTATTTTTTATTTTAATTATATTTTTAACAACAAATAACATAATAATATATATTCTTTTGAATTTTTTTATAAACATTTAAAAATTGAATAATTTAGACTTTCATCTTTACTAAGAATAGTTGTTTGAATTTTAATTTCATCGACACCGATTTCTACATTATAATTTTGCAAAATGAACCTTCCTTTTAATTAATCTGAGTAAGGAATAATTTTATCGTGATTACTGATATTTTATTTCATATGTAACTAATGCAAATTTTCTCAGTTGTCAGTTACGTTTTCTGGTTTGTATGTTTTTACTCATGTAACCAAAAGAACTAATACAAAACGGATTAGAAACTATACTTAGTTGACTATCCGTTAACTATCTGATTCATTTTCCTAAGTGGGGAATTCGAATTTCACAAAGTAAAAGTGAAAAAATTCTCAAGGGCAGTCAGAGAATTAGAAGCATATTGGGGAGACTAGATTGGAATCTTGACTGCTTCTGATTTTTTGGTGCTTGTAACTTGTTCAGGAACGCAGATGGAATTTTAAGGTTGTGCCCTTGTTGTTTCTTGTATTTATAATATATATGCCCTGACTTCTTGCAATTGAAGCATTTAATGACATTTTTGCATTGTGATTTGATATGTCTAGGAAGAAAATATTTGAAACGATTCACGTCCTTTGATTTTCTCACAGATGCTTCCTTCCTGGGCTTCTTTGCTACAATCTGCCAATGAGAAGTCGCTACAGGTGGCTTGATGAATCTAGATTTCTTTAATATCTCACTATTGAAATCATTTTTGTCCAGTACAGCATCCTGTCCTCTGCCTTCTTTACCCGTCGCTTGGCCTTCAAAATAACTCGCATCTTGATTGTTATGGCCAGTCAATCGTTCAGAGCCTTTAATCTCTTGCAAATCCTTCAAAACCTTAGTAACGATTCCATGTTGTCTATTCTCCTTCAGCTTTGACTCATCATTCAACTTGAAAACCATCTGCTCATTCGCGTTGAAACTCACCTGATACTTTATCTCCCCTGTATTCTCCCTCCGTGTATCAATTTGTTCCTTCCCCTTTTCCTCCGTCCATAACGTTACTTTTGCTCTTGATTTCACCTGATCTTTCGTCTTCACAATCGTCGTCAGAGTCGCTTGTTGTTTCGCCTGCTCTTCCATCGCCCTCTTTGAAGTGTTAGGTTTGCCTTTATTAAGCACATTTTTTTTGTTTAAATCCTTTATAATGCTTTAAATATGTTTCCATAGTGCGATGTTTGTCCGAACTTCTTGTATCAGTGCTTGCGCATTCTTGTTCGTCCTGCAAAAAATCCTCACGTTTTCTCTCTTTCCATATCACCCACATCACTGCTGCCCATGTAGCGTGGAATTTTGTTGCATATGCATGGTCCCACACGTAAGAAATAGCATTGCGCTTGAAGTTACATTTTTGAAATTTTGAATTAAGGGGATATAATGGAGTTTTCTTAAAGGTTTAGGAGATAAAGGAAGATGTAGGTAATTGGTAAGAAATATACCTGCTTACACCCTAAACAGGAAGCCCAATATTCAATTTCTGCTTCATTAACAATTGACAATTCAGATTTTTCATGTTGAGAGATCAATCGGTAACCTTCTCAAAGACTAATAATGGGAACTTTAATATTTGAAGTTGTCTTGTGGACGGTTTAAGAAAAAATATTAGAGTTGATACGGTTGTTACTGAGAGAGGAGTTTAACAAAATTTTACTCTTTTTATAGACTGTCTTGTGTGTTTGCGCGCGTGTATGAAACAATGTTCAAAAGATTCTCGGGCATATCAAGGGTAAGCTTTATATAAGTTTAATTTCGCGTCATATGATCGTTGGACTGTTTCAACCGCTATCTTCGAGTTTGTAGTCATGACACTTAATGTCGTTCATATACATTCATGACACGTTGTGCATGGACATTTATGACGCTTAATGTCACGAATAAGCATTCAATGCGTCTTATTTCAAGGTTGGGCCATCGTAACGAATAAAAAAATTATGAGTTTGTAGAAGTTTCCGAGTTCGATTTGTGGGTCTATTCGAGACCATTAGATGATCTCAAGTAGGAGAACCTATCAAGAGTCATAAGCATATAATAAGCAATTTTATGCGAGTTTGAAATTGGGGAAGACCAATCACCTGTTTGAACTAACTTATAAATCCAATATGGCAATAAATCAAAAGCTAAAATAAATACACAACGGGAACCGTGACGACCAGCTCTCTTTAAAATGATTTTTCCCCCACAATGCTATTGACTATTACTTGTGAGTTCCCTTTAATACTGAGTTTTCAATTCAATCTATCCACTTTTTCTGGAAATCCCTTTGCTTCTAAGCATTTGAATAACAAAGCCCAACTAAGCGTGTTAATTGGGCGTATCAAAGTATGAATGACTGATTTAATTTATTAGAAAGAATTTTCGAAAATAGTCGCTGAATTGCATGAACTAAACTAATGGGTCTAAAGTTCTTTGGTTGAACTGAATCATTTTTACAGATATGTTGCTGGCTTTATCCACGCAGATAGGAAAGTTTTCTAATATTTTGTTTTTATTAATATATTGTTAACTGATAATTGTCAAATAATCTAAACATAAAAAAATTATGATAGCGATTAGTTTTTATGTCATTGACATATCATATATCGGACTTTTATATTTCTGTAAAAAATATTCAATTAATACATTTTTGGCATATATAGGTATCCTATCTCAATAGGACTAAAGTTGGATTATGTATGTTGGCTGATGCGTGTTGGGATCGTCAACTATTTCCAATCCTTTTATTGAAATTTGAAAAGTTTGTACTGAATATAAAGACAGATTAGTCCTTAGCAATTTAGCATCTCCCAAAGACTATTGATCTCTGAAAGCAGTTGTCTCAACCATTTTTCCAGTTTTTGGATTTACTCGATGAACTTATAATTTTGTAGTTTTGAGAGAATTAATTAAGTTATTCGAAATGCAGATTATGACACCGCTTGGACCCTAGTCACTGGATTTAAGCTAGGCAAGGGTCAAATAGTGGGTCTACACTCTACAGTCTATACATGAAACAAAGAAAAAGTAGAAATATAAAATTCTTAGTTCAATCCCTTCCACTACAAGAAAACAGTTGCATGGGTATTTTGGATAAACTGCATCCCTATAAATAGTCAATGTAGAATTGGTGTACTGCATCGGTACGCTGATGCTGTTGGCGATTTTTTACCTATGTAAATGTTGTATTTTCTCGTTGTTTTCCGAGTTCCGAACAAATTCAAAACTCTGGTAATAGTTAATAAATTATGCTCCAAGGATATATAATTAGGGTCGTAAACGAATCGAATTCGATCGAACTCATTGGTGTTTGAGTTTGATTTGAAATTATTTCAAACTAACTCGAATTCGAACTAAATCGAACTCGAACTAAATCGAACTCAAACTGAAATCGAACTCTAAACGAACTCAATTATTTTAATTTTTATATTATCATAAACAACTAGAGCTAAAATAATTAATATTTTATCATTTTATAATAAAATTTAATAAAATTAACTAATATTTATTAATTTAATAATAAATTAATAATATCTTATTAATTTTATAATAAAATAATTATATTATTATATATATTATTGACTAAATAGTTAAAAATATATGCAAATAACTAAATATCAAAATATTACGAATTGAACTCGAACTAGTTCATTAAAAAAATTATCGAACCGAATTCGAATCGAATTAACAAAAAAATCTAATTGAACGAACCGAACTCGAACTAAAATTAAAACAAACACTGAACGAATTATAAATTACAAACTTTTCTTACAGGTTTATATATAATGCACCCTGCACCCACTCGTTCAAAGACCACAAAATAAAGATACAAGATATCTCGATTGTTCAAAAAGTTGACACAAGAATTATATCATAGGTCTGGATGGTTTCACTATTGGGCGACTGTATATTCACTGCAGCATAACTGGGCCAAATTAATAATACTGAGATGTATGTTTTAATTGCAAATCAATATATTCCGTATTGATAATGTGGGAGATTTCTATGTACCGTTGCAAAATATGAAAATATGAATAACCATGCATGACTAGTAAACCAGATTTTGTTTTGGTAAATAAAATAAAATAAATAGGGAAATGATATGAGTACTCTAATTTTTTTTTGCGGTAATAGTCTGGACCGAGTTTGAAACTCGGTCTCAAATGTCGGCTGAATTTAAAACTCGGTCCCAAATTTTTTTTACGTTTACTTATTTATTTATAGCTAAAAACCAGCACGAAGTATGGACCGAGTTTTAAACTCGATCTCAGATATTTTTTTCTTTTTTTAACGTTTAATTGTTTATTTATAGTCAAAATGAAACACGAAGCATTAACCGAGAATTATAATGTGAAACAAAAATACTATATCATATTGTTCTCAAATAGCAAAAAAAATTAAAATATTATAATAACAATTAAAATCAAATTATTCTGGCAATTCTAATAATAAAATATAAACACTATATCATTAAACATAAATCATGTTCTACTCGAACGTCCTCGGCCTCGAGTTAGAAGTATGTTGATTTGACCCTCCATTTCATCTATAACCATTGAAATGTGTATCTTCCTTCTCCTTTTTTTGTTGATTTTTGCTGGATCTGGCCTGATGATTGGACCGTTATACATTGCCCAATTTTATTTGTTGTCATAACTATGACAATGACCAGACCGCGTGTTAATATAATACTGAATGCTATAATATACTAACGTGCTAAGTGTAATGCAGCCTTCTGAACGAACAAACAACAAGCAAGTGATCGCATGAAATGACGGTTAATTATAATTTCTGACACTAATAATTACTAATTTTCATGATAGCCAATTCAATGTCATATTATATTTTACTACTTTGTCCCTATTATTTGAAATAAAAATTAAAAAATATTACTTAAATTTTAAAGTTAAATAAAAAATTTATAGGTGTAGAATATTATTGTTTCAATAATTTCATTTCTGTTATAAACATCAAAATTATTTATATTCCAATCTAGTGGTATGATATCATAAGTTCTCCCCTTGTCACCGTAATATTTTATCAGTTCTTCCCTTGACACATTTTCAGTTGAAAACTCTTGCAACATTAACAATAATGATTTTGAAGAAATGATTGGAGAAAGAAGAATGAGAACACTACTAGGTGTATGGTATATATAAATAAATTATTTGGTACAGAGTTTAAAATTCAATCCATATTTTATGCTGCATTTTTACTATAAATAAATAAACAAACTTAAAAAAATTATCTAAGATTGAATTTGAAATTCGGTCCCGGCATCTAGGACTGAGTTTCAAACTCAGTCCAGACTATTACCTAAAAAACAGAGTACTCATACCATTTTCTTATTTTTTTATTTTATTTATCAAAAAAATCTACTAGTAGACACTACAAGACCACAAAGAATTTAACCAAAATTGAGCTTGTTATTATCTATTTTCCTTCCTTAACAGTGGTTCTATAATCAACCGTCTTAAAAACTAATTGATATTTAGCAGGGAGGTGAATTTTCAAATTTTCTTCAAGACAACATATGTCAAACCGTGAAAATTCAATTAAGAAATAATGAGAATCAAAATATTTAATAAAAGGGTTAAACACTCATTAGTAAATATCATAAAACCCCAATATAAAAGAGTGTATATAAATATATATATATAATGATAATACCAACAAATTCAACATTTAATTTAAAATAAACAATAAATGAAACGAAGGAAAAACACTAAATATAGACAACCACGCTCTTAAAGAAATTAATTAAATCTTTAATAAATAAATAAATAAACGAGTTATTATCAAAATTAAGTTAATAAAAAAATTTAGCAATGATAATAAGTATGATAATAATTAAAATGATTTAACGTAAATGGATTAGTGATATCCCTAAATAAATAGTAATGAAATATGATATATATAAATAAACTAAATAAAATTCATTTGACTAATTTAAAATCAAACGAGACTATATATATATATATAATCCCCAACGTGATCAAAAATAAATAAATTTATTTTAACGACTCTAATTAAATCTAATGGAGCATGATCAAAATAACAATACTTAACCCTTTAAACACTCCCTTGACACGAAACGCCACACCACCTGGCCACAGAGGATCTCAATTTTGATCCCATCTCCATCTCATTAATTCCCCCACTCACTCACCCTCTCACCGATCTCTCTCTCTCTCCCCCGATTGGGTCGCCATTAATAGGGCGACGACCCATCTTTTCTCTCTGTCGCCTCAACTCACGCCTCTCTCTTTCTATTTTCTCCCTTCCACTCGCTAATTTCGCTCCGATTGTGCCGCCTTCGTCACCTCTGGGAGCCCCCCTCTTCTCCAAGCTCGCCATCACACTAACAAGTGCTGAACCGAGCAACCCTCCACTATGTCGCCTCCATCGTTCCCCTTTCCGATCCGCTGCCCTCTCCGCTCCCCTCGTACCTTACCCACTCGGTCCTCTCTCCTCTCCCCGATTACTTTTCCTTCCTGTGTTGAGCTCGGCCGAGCCCCTTGGTGCCCTTTGTGCTAACCCGTGCTGCCTCCTCTGACTGCCTCTTGTGCAAATGGGCAATCCCTTTCCTCTCTTACTGGATGTGTGGGCCTCCTTTGTGCCAGGCTGAGCTTGTGCTTGCCTTCTTGTGGCTAATTGTGTGCCTTGTTCTGTTTGATTTTACCCCTGAACCAGTAAATTGGTATTGTTGAGATCTGCTGTTGAATGCACTGATGAGGTTTTTGCTTTGATCTTTGTCCTTGTCAGTAGGCTGAAATTTCTATTTGTTTGGAAATTCTTTTGTGTGTAGTACCTTGGTACACTGGTACCGATCGGTACCAGTGAGGCGAGGTCTCACCTTGCGTCTTGGCTGATTTTCCTTCTAGGGTAAATGAATTGCTGTTTTGTGGCTTTTACTCATCCTTTGGAAGGTGTTCTGGTACTGTGTACTAGCACAACAGGGTTGGGGTTGCTTTTCTGAGCTGCTGTTAACCTGTATTGTGTTGTGGCTGTGGGATTCTGGGATATTGGTGCCATTTAAGGCATGAATCATTGCTATCTCTAATGATTGGTTCCCTTGTTGCTTTTTTTCTAGTATAACCCCCTCTGTTGTCTGATACTGGCTCTAGCTATTGATTGGGTTACTTCTGTGTTGTTTGCCTGAACTGTTGGTTCAGTTTTTGGATGATTTTTCTGGTAAATAAGAACTGATGCTACCCCTTTTGTGCTTTGCTGGGTTTGACTTGGCCCTGTTGTCATGGCTTGGTTCTGACTAAGTGTTGTCTGTGCTTAATTGTTGTATCAACAACCATTACTGTTGAGATTCTGGTATGATGCCCCCTTGTGAGGGACTAAAGTGCAAAATCAAATAATTATAAGGGTCTAAATAAGTAATGTGGTAATAACTCTCGATTAGAGGGTTATATGCGCATAAATGGTTCGATTGACCTTATGACGGTTCAGTGCTGATAAGTTTTATTGAATGGGCCAAAGTGAATAAAATGCGGGATGAATTTCTAATCGATTTTTGTCTTATGGGCCGAAAGGTTAATTTGGATAAAAGTGTAATTAATTAATTAGCGAGTGCCGTAAACTAAAATATGCGCAACTAATAATTAATTAATACTTAAAGATAAAAATTGGGAGATGATTACACGATCTGCCTCAATAATGAAAATCCGAATAGATACAGTGGTTTCGGAGGCAGCCTATGATCCCAAACACATTAAAATACCAACACACTTAATAAAATAATAATATTTAATTTGATTAAATTAAGTTAATCGAGTTTCGTTAATTTCTGTCACATCTATTTTATTTTCATATAAAAAACCTATAAATTATAAAAATAATATTAGTATGTAAAATAAAATATAATTAAGAATATAATTTAAATAATTAAGATTTATAAAATAATAATTAGAATATGATAAAAATTTATATTATAAAATATATATATTAATCAATTTCTCTATTTTTAATAAGAATAATATTAATTATATAATATTATATATTAATCAATTTCTCTACTTATAAAATAAATAAAAGAATATTAAAATATAATATTATCGATGTATAATATACATTAATTAATTCCTCTATTTCTAATATAAATAAAATATTATTAAAATATAATATTATATATATATATATAATATATATTAATCAATTTCTCTATTTTTAATTAATTAATTATGCTAATTATAATTAAATTAATTAAGGGATAACATTTAAGTTAACTTATTTAATTTAAATAAATTAAATTAGTTACGTTAATCAAAATAAATATAATCTCAAAACACTAACGCAGTTTAATTAAAACAAATACGTTAAATTAAATTAAGTTTCATTTAATTAAGTTTTCTAAATTTCTTTTACTTCTATTAATATAATCTCTAAATTATAAAAATAATACTAGTATAACTAAAATAAAACATAATTAAATAATATATTATAAAAAATTTTAAGAGTTATAAAATAATAATTTAAATTATAATAATAATTTAGATTTTAAATTATATATTAATTAATCAATTTCTCTATTTTAAATTAATAAGAGGAATACTAAATATATTAAATATAAAATATTATATATTAATTAATTTTTCTATTCCTAAATAATTAATTATCCTTATTATAAATCTAATTTAATTAAGTGATAATAATTAGTTAGCTTAATTAAGCAAAATAAAATGTAAATCAATTATATTTAATCAAAATAAATATAATCTTAAAATAGAACTTAAATAATAATAATTTCAATTTAGGGTCCGGTATACCTTGACCAAACCAGACCCAATGTGAATATGATACTCGCCAATTTAATCTATTTTTGACTTCATATATTTTCGAAAAATATCTTGACGAGCTGACAAACGAATACACTCAGGATGAGACGGCTGACGAGATCGTGATGCGCCACCGGAGACTTAGCAATTTGACGTTACCGATCTAACCAAATTATTCTCAGGTACGGTTTCCTGGGATTTAATTTTCTTTCTTCAGAGATAGGAACCCAAACCGAAAATGAAACTGTTTTTAAAATAAATCTGAATTGCGGTATTTTCGGACCAAAAATTTGTAGAGACTAAAATCTGACCTGTCATTATGTATCCGGTAAATTGACCAGCATATTTGAGACATACCCGCATTTACATATCATATCATGTCATACTGCACGTAGACATGATAGGAGTAGGATCCGGGAATTAGTCCCGAGGTAGGATCAGATAGAATTAAATAATTCAAGTTGTAGACTATAATTATTAGGAAAATATTATTACTATCACTAATTATTTAAGTCAGGTAGTTAATCATGCATTAAATGCATGGGAGTGCTGAGAGGCGGACCGGGTAATTCTCAGTCGGAGTTGCCTTGCATAACCAGACCGTTGTGGTTACGTACGGTGACCCATAGGCCCGTGGGACCCACCGGTCTGTATATGCACTGCGCATCTTTGCATGTCGGGTTATCCACCGATCCCGTCATTTGGCGGGTTCGTCTGTGTCAGAGTGCTTTCTTTTGATTCTTTATTATATTTTATTATTATTCTTTATATGATTAAATTTTTAATCCAAATTTGAGCGATTAGGATACCGTGTACTTCAGTGTTTAGTGTGGGCGGCCATATCCGAGACTGGGAATCTAGTTCGTGAAACTATATATTATATTTATCCGGCTTATTTAGGATCCTAATATTGTCCGAAGGGCTTTCTCCTTTGGCCCCTGGTTGGTACGAGAGAAAGTCGGGATGCGGTCATTGGTCTTAGTGGGTACAGGTGTAGGCTCCCATTTGTTTATATTTCGTTTTGATACTTTTACGGGATGCGGTCCTCGGCCCTTGGTTGGTACGGTGTAGGCTCCCATTTGATTTCGATTTGTTAATTCACGAGTAGTTATCTCCTTTGGCGATATGGCAACCGAAGACATAATTATCCGCTTGCTTTTATTTTGTAAGGTGAATTACAGATTTTAGAGACTGAGTACGTGCTTATGCACGCTCACTCTCCTAGGGCGTTATCGCCTCGGGAGCCCGAATTGTCGTTTATGCGGCATTGGCGTCGCATAAACATAAAATCCTAAGTTCGTAAGTTGGGTCGCTGGTGGCGCCCGCTTAGGCAAGGCCCAAGTTCGTAAGTTGGGACGCTGGTGGCGCCCGCTTGGGATAGATCTGGTGATTTACGAATCGGGATATTTATTTCGGGTGTTTGATTCTCGTACCTCATATTTTATATTATATTACTATTTCCACTGATTTTCTATTTCGGGGTTTTTGTCATTTCATGTCATTCATGTAGAGGTGTTCTCAAAATGTATAAAATAATAATACATTAACATATATTAAAATATTTCTTTGCATTTAAAATTCGGTATCGGTATTTGGGTCCAGTCTAGAAAAGAAGATCAAATCTTAAGGCTGGATCTAATCCGTACTGAGTAATTTTTAAAATTACTCACGTTTCCACGGTGGTTGTGGGATCCAGGTTTACAGGTATGGGTTCGAGTTTTGATGAGAGTGCTAGGTGCAACAGTCCTGCGTGATATCAGAGGTGCTTCGCCGCATCAGCACAGTGAGGCGGGTAGATGATTAGGGCTTATCGGGCATCGGGTTTTTGTTTCTTTCTTTGGGCTTTATTTGAGAGATTTTGCTACCCATTCGATGGAGTTAGCCCCCGTGTCCGGCGTTGTATTTATCTGTATATTCGGACTGCGTTTTGTTTTGTATTATTATTATTGTTTTGTTTACTCTGGGATTTACTTTATTTTTATTCACTTAGCCTTTCGTACGCACGTCTCGTCGTATGTACGTGGCGGGATTAAGCACCCCTAATCCGTTTTAATTATTCTGAGGTGTGACAACATATTACTGAACATTTTAAACCATTAAATTGACTATTATTTACACTCCAATATAATTACATGTCCCAAATTCTTTAACATTTAGTAAATATTCATCATTCTGAGGATCATCTTTTGTGGCTAAAAAATATCCTCTTTAATTGAGAAATTATTTCTATATCTCAATTTTTTTACCAATATGTGAGATGTAGTTAATTATTTCAATATCCTCATTCTGAGAATCATTTTTTTTTTACTTAGGTCCGTCTATAAATAAACTTAGTTATAAGAGGATCGGAAGGATTTGAGTTATATACGCTGATTAAAATTAATACAATTCAACACTTAACTTTCTAAAAAAAAAATTCAGATTCATATTTAATAAGTTCAGACCTGAGTCCACTTTTATCAAACGCAGATCTGGGTACATTTTAACAAACACGGATTGGTTAGTTTTTAAATTTTTCGTATTTTTACTAAGTTCAGATCTGAGTCCATTTTAAGTTCAGACCTGAGTCCAATTTTTTCGCATTTTTAACAAACACGTATTTAATAAGTTCAGACCTGAGTCCACTTTCGCATTTTAACAAAATATTTTCGTATTTTTAAATTTTTTTAATGTTATTAATAAAACTATCGGCATGAGTGCCATTTTGCATCGGAATGACAGCAAATGATATAAAGAACTCTAGTAGTTAAAAAAACCTGCGGAAAGAAAATATTTTGTAAACACATGTGGGTTTGTTTGGCAATGCATGTAATAGCAAAAAATAATAATAGAATTGCTATTCCGATGAAATAATTTGCCAAACGATTTTTTGACTAAGTAAAAGAGTGCGGAAGAGTGCTAATCCGGTATACCAAGTTATAGATGGTATACCGGATTAGCTCTCGTCGGAATAACGATTATTGTTTGATTATGTTGTATTATATTATGATTATGATTTATTATTATTATATTATTATATTATATTATGATTATTATTATTATTATTATAGTATAATTATAATTTATTATTATATTAATATTATGATTATTATTATTTATTATTATTATATTATCATCACTATCAGTATTATTATATTATGTTATTATAATGATTGTTATTATTATATATTATCATCATTGTTAGTATTATAATATTATTTATTATTATTATTATATTATAATAAATATGATTTTATTATTATATTATTATATTATGAATATAAATATGATCATTTTATTATTTTATTATTATGGTTATGATTATTTATTATTATTATATTATTATGATTATGACTATGATTATTTATTATTATTATATTATTATGATTATGACTATGATTATTATTATTTATTATTATTTTATTATTTTATTATGTTGTATTATATTATTATATTATGATTATAGTTATGATTATAATTATTTATTATTATTATTATGATTATGATTATAATAATTATTATTATATTAATATATTATTATATTATGATTATGGTTATATTATTATATTATTATGATTACGACTATGATTATTATTATCATGATTATGATTATGATTATGATTATTATTTGATTATGTTGTATTATATTATTAAAATTATGATTATAATTATAATTTTTATTATTATATTACTATATTATGGTTATATTTTTATTTTTATTATATTATTATGATTATAACTATGAATATTATTATTTATTATGATTGTGAATTATGATTATAATTATTATTTTATCATTATTATTATATTATTATTATTATTTTTATTATTATTTATTATTATTATTATTATTGTACTATTATTTTTATATCAGCATCATTGTTAGTATCATAATTATTCATATTTTAACTATTCTCATTAACAACTGTCAAATAATATTTTCACTCTTCCAAATAATCAAGAATACCACTCTTCTACAACTATTTCAAAAAACATTATTCTATCACTCTTCTAAAATTAACACTCTTCCAAACCTATTGCTTAATTTGTCAAGCTTCCTTGGCATAATGTACAAGGCTCCAGTGTAATTATGAATCGCATATGCGGCTACTGCATGTACTTATTCGATGGAGGACAACTTGCATAAAGACATGCATTTATTATTCAGTAATAAATTCAAAATGTTCATGTTGTTAGACATACAACATTAATGATAGACGTATTATTTAATAAATATAGAATTATACTTTCATCTTATTATATTCTCTTTTTCTTTTTATAAAATTGTCTCAAATCCGCATATACTGTCGACATAATTTATACTGGTACGTAGTGACGGATCCAAAAGAAGCCGGGAGCAACTGTCCCTTAGAATTTTTTTCATAAGTACCTTTATAATTATATATTTTTCAGAAAAAATAAAAATACATGCTTACAATGAAAAAAAAAATCTTAAATTTTGACCCTCTAAAAAAATAGATTAAAGTTCTGATCATAGGCTCGAAATCTGGATGAAATCTTTTATGGACAATAAATATTATTTTTAGTTTGAAGAGGTATAATGACCGTTTTTTTTTATCAAGCAAACAAATATTAAAAGTTGAACATGTAGAAAAATAAGAGATGAAATTCAGATTATAGGAGAGGCGGTATTTTATTTACCGGTCCTTGAGGTATCTTTTAACTTCTGGTACAATAATTAAATAAAAAAATTATTAGAGTGGGGGGGTTAAAACGACAACTCATACTTTGGATCGGTAGTCAAAATACCGACCTCTTTTTTGAGTTGGTAGTCAAAACTCCAGCCTCTATTAAAATAATATTTTTTTAACATGTGATCTTTTCATGAAAAAAATGTGATGAAATATCAGTCCTCCTATATTTCGAAATCTCTCTTCTCATCTCGTAAATATTTAATTGCTTAATTAAACAAAATCGGGTATAATGATATGGATTGACATAAGCTTGATTTAGTGTGGCGAGTTGCATTACAACAATTTATTTTATTTTCAATGTAAGAGAACATTTACGAAGATTAAACGCTGAAATATTATATATTACGAAGGGCTACTTTAATTCAAATAATAACAAGGAATCATATTTTAATTTTACACTAAAAGAACAAAGCATGTTTGAAATTCAATGAAAAGTTTATATGAGAGGCAACCTTTACAAACATGTAGGAAATACCAAATAATATTTGTTTAAGTGTAAATTGTATGGTAATATTCTAAATCTGGGTGAAGATGTGGTATTTGTACTTTTTTCTGATTATCGAATAATTAAGAATTTAACAATGTTACCGTAAAATTACTGTTTTTTTTTAACTTCACGAGAAAAGGAGTGGCAATATTAGCAGTGTTTAAACAAATTTGCATTTGTTCTGAGTTTTTGTCTGAAGCAGAGACTGAAATCGTTCAATGAAAATGTATGTACCAACATTTTTCCTTGACCAAGGGTGGGCCGAAAATTTAATGCGCCTCTATAATTATATATGTGCGTACAAGGAATTTCTATGTATAAGTAAGTTCGATTCAATAATCGTACTGGTATAAGTGCTACTAGTCAGTTGCGGATATATATAAGAAGACTAAATAGGGTCAATCGACCCTCATTTTTTATTTAAAAATTACTCATTTATACATAATTTTATTATTTTTTTCATAAAATTAGTAAATTCACTTAATATTAATATCCATAAATTTATATATTTTTTACATTATTGGCTTCATACATAAAAAAAATTATACAATTAAGTAATAATTATATAAAGGCTCAAAATATTGACCCCATATCAAAAAAATTTATCTCCATCTCTGCTACTAGTAAAATATATAAATAAGGTTGGGCGAGCAAGTAAAATAGACATAATTTATCTTTTAATTCTTACTGTCATTCAAGTCAAATATATAAATAGGGTTAGGCGATCAACTAAAGTAGAAATGATTTATCTTTTAGTTCTTACTGTCATTCATTCGATCATTTAACTACATTCATTCCGATCCTAGCTACCTACATAAATAAATATATTAAGTATTTAAAAAATCATATACAACTGGCCATTTAACAGAGGTCGTGTGATAAGGATAAATATTATTTCTCCAGAATAAGATCTGTACTTCAATTTTTCTACAGAAAAGAACATTCATCATTTATTGATTGAGGTTAAATAGGAAATACTCCGACAGGATAAAATTATTTACGCTATTTATGTACTTTCTGCAAAGTGCTTTTTTATTGAGTGAAATACTTCGTACAGAGTTCTATATTTCAAGGAGTGGAGTTATGTTGGTACCAATATTTATTTGATAACAGCACTAATTGAAAAAAAAATGATATGTATATATTAAATTTTGAATAATTGCTAAATTGACGATATGATAAATAAATAAATTTTAGTAATTTTAAGGATGGAGATATTATAAGCAATTTCTTAAAAATAATATCCAATTTAATAACTATATCTTTGAGTTTGAGGTTCGTGGTCGTAATCTGTAATGTTATCCGATATCTTCTGTTGGCACACTTGTTACTACGTGCATGCAACATAATCATCCTTTATCTAAATATCAACAACAGAAAAGACAATCTTACTAAATATCTGATATACAAAAAAATAGATCTGATATAAACATGAAGACTATATCTTTATTTTTTTTAGAAAAGAAAAGTACGCAATACCGACTTTAATTCATTTTCAAAAAATAAAGTTTACAAAATATGACATAGTATATGAGATATCTATACTATATTATAAAAAATATATGTACTGAATTTTTCAAATAATATTCACCTTTCACATTTTTTTTAATTAACGATGAGGATCAAATAATATTCACCTTTCACATTTTTTTTTAATTAACGATGAGGATCATTTTTTCTCCTTATTTTTTTTATCATGCATTGATATGAGGTCTAAAAAATTATTTTTTTATTATATTAAATATCAACTATTAAAAATTTTTATTATAAAAAAGAAAAGTACCTACTATACAACCTTACTTAGAAAAAGGAGAACTATTATAAAAATTGCCTTTATGAAATAATGAATTGATCTTATTTAAAAATTAGAGAGCTTTTATAATTGATTTAGCATCAATTATATCTAAGCAAAATATATTATTTATTTATATTTATAAAAAATAGTGTTGCATATAATTTTTTTTAATTAAGAGGATTCCGCACAACACGTGAGTTTTTTAGTATACCTACAAGCTGAATCAGGGACCGAGCAACGGCTTGGCAGGGGGAGCCGCTGCCCCCTTTGGCAAATTTTCTTTTAAAAAAATATTTTTGTAGTTATATATTTTCAAAAAAAATAAAAATATATATTTATGTTGAAATTTTTTTTTTCAAATTTTGTCCTTCAAAAATAATTTAATTTTTGCCCCAGAAAGTTCGCCCTGAGCTGAATATCCAATGTACGAAACAAAGAAACATAACAGAATGCTACAACTAGGAATGTGTTGTAGTGACTTCCTCAGAACAGAAAAACAGGTAAACTGGCCAAAACAAAGCACTAGGCAATTATCCTAGTAAAGCATGCCTTCATCCACAGGCTCCTCCCTGGTACTGGTACCAGCTGCCGCAATATGACCTTCAGCACCAGTAGAGACCTCAAACATTACCCTATGCAATATCACTGGCATGAGAAGACTCACCAGTCCAAAATGAAAAACAAAAGGTGGAAAATAGAGAAATAGAAAGAGATGAAAAAGGGTGGAAAATGAAGACTAGATCTGTTTACACAAAATTGACATAAGACGTGGATAACCTTGTCCGAGATAATAAAATTAATCCAAATTTCTCTTGAAGAATGTTGTAATTGATGTTATGTTATAAAATTAATAATATTGTCCGTGGCGTAAATGAGTGTATAATTCGTGTACGCCAACGAGGCAGGACTGAGAGTTGGACTGTATGCAACAGAGGCGAGAGACCACCTGGCCGGTGTCCATGTCACGGTACAGAATCTATCGGAGCAAATTTTAATATTACAAAATAATAAACGAGTTGTAATCGTCCCTCCCAATAATTTCTTTCCTCCTATATAAAATATATAAAAAATAAATAAATGCACTACATTCCAAGAATATTTGTCCCAATTAAAATTTTGTTCTTTACTACTTAATTAGCCAATATGACCCCATTCCGACTCTCTTCAAAAGGAGTGCACACACAGTTAGTTCTCTGTCTCTCTTCCTCCATCCATCCATCCTTCCTTCTCAACTCCAACCCCCCACCCCCACCCACCCACACACACACACACACACACAAAAGCCTCCTCACAAAATAAAACGCAAAACAAAATTAAATAGAACAAAAAGCTTCACCCTGCCTCCCTCTGTTCCTCTCTTTGGGGTGTTCATAAGCTCTTGAAATGCCAGTCGAGGCCTTCGAGATAGCTGAAAGCGGACATGCAGCTCACAAGGATGTTGACGACGATGGCCGTCCTAGGAGAACCGGTTCTCTTTACCTCCTTTCTATCATCTCGTTCCTTTTAAATTTTATTTTCAAATTTACAAGTTCAAAATTATCAGTGACAAATTTTAGCCAACTTTCGTGACGTGAAAAACAAAATCCTTGTTTACAACTTCGTATTAAAAAAATCCATAGTTTTCAGAGAACTCAGTATCTGGATTTCGCTTTTACTTCTCCCATTTTTTTCCTTTCTTTTTGATTAAAAAAGTTCCACTTGAAATTCACCGCTATGTAATATAAAAGAATTTCACTTCAATAATCACATTCAGTATAAACTTTTCTAAATTACACATAAATTAAATTTATTGAATAAAAGGTTACGATTAAACCGTATAATTTTTAGTGGGATGAATGGAGCATATCCCAATATTATAAAATATTGGTAGCAGGTTAAAGGTCCCAATACCTTGGAAAAGCACAAAAAGAAGGAGAGGAACATTTAATACAACAATCTCTTCCCCTTTCTTTGTTGACAGAATCCATCTTTTCCTGTCTCTTCGTTTGCTCTTAAGCTCTCTCTAATCTCTGTGTATTTTCTTCATTTCCAGGGACAATGATAACTGCGAGCGCTCACATCATAACTGCTGTGATTGGATCAGGGGTTCTTTCTCTTGCTTGGGCCATAGCCCAGTTGGGCTGGGTTATTGGGCCCATTGTCCTCATTGCTTTCTCTCTCATTACTTGGTTCTGTTCCAGTCTCCTCACTGACTGCTACCGTGCACCTGACCCGGTACATGGCAAGCGGAACTACACTTACGGCGATGCTGTGCGCTCCTACCTAGGTACGCAAATTACAAACCCCATTTTTCTCTTAATTCGTTCTATTCTCTTTTCTTTTTTCTAATTTAAAGCATATTGTGGGTAAAATTATTGGTTTCAATTTGAGAAAGTTGGGTGTTACTTGTTGCATGCAATTCTAGAAGGGTGGGGAACAGACTGCACATCAGAAAAAAAATATTATTTTTTGTTTGAAGAAAGGGAGAGATTTGATGTAACGTTTTTGTTCCTTTTATTTGGTTCGTAGGGGATGTAAAGTACAGATTCTGTTCACTGGCACAATATGTTAATCTGGTGGGTGTTACTATTGGGTATACTATTACGACTGCAATCAGCATGGGGTAAGCAACTATTATTTGCCCCCTTTAATTTTGAAGAACAAGTTTAAATTTCAGGAGGTCTAACAATAAGAAAATAAAGAGCACATGCGCTGATTCTGCAATTCTTTCCTTTTTTTTTTTTTGGTTGACATAGTTGCATTAATTCTGTATTGAGTTATGAAAGTCTTACGTAGAGCAGCCCTTTGAATGTACCAACCACTCAAAAAAATTTCTACTTGAAACAATAAGTGAAAATTTATTTTCTTTTGAAAGAAATATGCTAGTATCATTCAAAAAGAGAAGTATGATAGCAACATCCAAAAAAAAGGTATGGCAGGCTCTTAAGTTCTATAAAGCTATACTTCTGCTAGAGTATAACCAATAATTAGTTTTTCCATTTGGTCAATTTTGTAATGAATACGGTGAACTTTTCAATAGTGAAAAGATTTGTTTTGTAATATTATCTTGTACATAATCTAGAATCTGGTCAGAAATCAAAGTTCACTTTCACCAAAGTGAACTATCAACCCTACATTTTGGAAGGCCTTATAAAACTGGGATGTGATACTTTTAGAAAAATAATATTGAAGAAAAATTAGCCTCTCCTTTTGGTTGTGACTTTTTAGAGAATCTAGAATTTACAATACTTTTTAGAAAAGTTCACTTTGGGTGAACCTAGTTCATGATGTACTTGAGGATATTGTTGTTTGCAGCTCAACCTAAGCCCATATGATTAAAAAACCATATCCTGCAGTTAGATTTCTATATTGAATTAGCTATACATTTGAAATAGCATAAATTTGATTCTTGATAATATTTTTGACTAATATGATATTAGCCCTAAAATTTATTATTGACCATCTTCTATATATTTTCATTTCAATATATACAGCGCCGTAAAGCGGTCTAATTGCTTTCACCGGCTTGGTCACAATGCTCCATGCAAAGTATCAGACACTACAAATATGATTATCTTTGCAGCGATTCAAATAGTTCTGTCTCAGTTACCAAATTTTCATGAACTTTCATGGCTCTCGCTTGTGGCCGCTGTCATGTCCATTACCTACTCTACAATTGGCCTTGCCCTTTCCATTGCAAAAATTGCAGGTATGAAGAGCTAAAAGAACAACCTAAAGAGAAATTTCATTTTCACAACTTTGATTATATAAATAAAACTTAATAATAAATCTATGTTGCTCTTATTAGTGTAATTTTTAGTGGAAATGCCTTGCATTTAGTAACTTAAATCTTAACTCAAAGCTCCTCAAAGAAAAAAGAAAAGTAAATTTGAGACATTTTAGTTCAGCATTTTATCAAAATTTTCAAACAATGTATAGTATGTTAAGTTTCTTTGTGGAGTGTTTTGTCTTAAGCCAATTGACACTGATGTTTTTTGTACTTTTGTTTCTTTGTTTTTTTTAAAAAAAAAATACAATAACAGGAGGCGGCCATGTCAGGACCTCACTCACTGGAGTCACTGTTGGGGTTGATGTAAGTGGGACTGAGAAGATTTGGAGAACATTTCAATCTCTGGGAGATATTGCCTTTGCGTACTCTTATTCAAATGTTCTTATTGAGATTGAGGTAAGAAAAGAACATATAAGATGTAACTATAAGATGATATAAGGACCATTTAAAAAATATATGTAAACTTGACTAATTAAATGCAGTTAAAAGTGCCAATCAAACTACAGTTTCTGTACAAATGGTTTACCAAACGGTACTGGTGTTATTGATTAATGGAAATATCAAACATACTGGACCAATATTGGATGGATAATAAATTAGAGTACCTACTAGTGGATTAATTGGTTGCTGCCAATTTACAGAGTTAAATTGCTTAATGCTTGTAGACTGAGCACCACTAATGTTATTCAATAATAACTTATCATCCATATTGAAGGACCATTATATTATTCTAGAAAAACCAATATTAAGTTTGTCTGAGCACAAATATTAGGTGATAATATTTAATGATATAATTACTATATATGGTTTCTTTTATGGAATTAAGTAGGGGCATTATTGAATCATAGATATAAAGACGAGCATTAAAGAAGTCAGTCAATGATGGTTATATTCCATCTCCTTAGAGAAAATTACAGCAAGTGCAATACTTCTTGGGAAATATGAGTCTCCGGTCCTAAATTTTGCATTTGTTAAATCAGAAAGGGCCGACTAGTGATGCATTTATACTCAAAAACTCAAGAACGGGCTCAAGTGGCATAAGCTGTGACCCAATTTAATTATTTGCATTACTGATGGTAAGTCGCAACTATTTGGTAGAGTCTGCATACTAGCAATAATAAGAGAGGTGAACAGATCACACTAGGGGTGTAAACGGAACAGATAATATTCTCTCCAGTCGGCTCCGTGTCTGAAAATTATCCATGAAAAATATGTCAGCCGTATTCGAATATTAATTATCTGTATCCATATCTGTAAAAAATTATGCGAATACGAATTTGGTTTGTACTCTATTATCCGTATCCGAAATAAAGCATAAATTATAAAATAGTATTAGTTGTCAAAATTTTATTTGTATACAATATTATCATTATAAATATTAACAAATATATGCATTGCAAATATTTCCTATTAATATAAGTGCTTATTTATTATATATGCATAGTTATTAGCAATATATGTTAATTTTTATTTCATAACCATCACAAAATCCATCATTCACTTCGTATCCATATTCGTTTAAGGCGGATTTGGTTTTGAATTTTAACATCCATTTAATATCCGTTATCATATCCATATCCGTCAACAACTGAATACGAATATGATTTCAGCACTATTTGTTTCGTTTTCAGCTCTAGATCACGCTCCATTTTTTTTAAAGCTTTTTTCTCTACTCACTATTAATAAAGCAATTGGTCATGCTGAAAATCTCTACTTATCAGGATACACTAAAATCAAGTCCTCCTGAAAACCAAGTAATGAAGAAGGCCACCTCCATTGGTGTTTCTACAACAACTATTTTCTATATGTTATGTGGTGTTCTTGGTTATGCAGCATTTGGTAATGAAGCACCGGGTAACTTTCTTACTGGGTTTGGGTTCTATGACCCGTTCTGGCTCATCGACATTGGAAATGTTTGCATTGCAATCCATCTAATTGGAGCTTACCAGGTATCAGTATTTACAATATTTTCTTCCCCAAAAAAGAATTTCAAAAGTATACCATGCAAAATATAATTTACATCATCACGTGTTCGGTTTCTTTCAATCTCAGGTGTTTGCTCAGCCAATCTTCCAATTTTTTGAGAGCTACATCCGCAGCCGGTATCCTGACAATAAATTCATACATAGTGAGCGTATAATAAAACTTCCTGTACTTGGGAATTTTCCGTTCAGCCCCTTCCGAATGGTCTGGCGTACATTGTATGTCATTGTTACTGCATTTGTTGCCATGATTTTCCCATTCTTCAATGACTTCCTGGGATTGATTGGAGCACTATCCTTCTGGCCTCTGACTGTGTATTTCCCTGTAGAAATGTACAAGAAGCAGTCACGGGTTCAGAAGTTTTCTAAGACCTGGGTTTGGTTGAATACACTTAGCTTGGCTTCTCTGGTGGTCTCCATTCTTGCAGCTTGCGGCTCTGTGCAGGGATTAATTCAGGCGCTTGAGCATTATAAGCCATTTAATGTTGCCTAATCTTATCAGAATCGGAAGTTTAAAATTGAGGACTTTCTGAAAGGCATAATCAAGTTCAAATTAAGGAATAAAAATCTATGTAGGAAGTGTAATATTATGTAAGAAATGCGAATTGTAGGATTATAATTAAACTGGTATGATAATGTTATGCATACTAAAGTTTGTGGGATCTGCACTTCTAATTAAATGTATTCGCATCTGCTGCCGTGATTCTTTCAGGCCATCCACCAAAACAATATCAGAAGACCCAGATCATACCGAACTTAAAGAGGACCCTTTTTTACTGATTTGACCTGTTCAATTTTGATCAATTACCTTACACTTCTGATCATCATTTATATGTATGGCAGCAGATGTGGAGTCCTGGTATTTCCAACTTTATAAGAGACCACCTTTGACCAAGTTTGAGTTTATTGCTTTGTCTGCTTCTTTGATCTTTTCTTTTTGTTGGGGGCAATATTGTTTGCTACAAAATCATGTTTAATCTATAAATGTATAATAACTTCCGACGTTGAAACATTGTTTGTCTCAGTTGTATGAATTGAATTATTGAAAACAATGAGTTAAATACCAGTGGGACAAGATGCGGACAATGTTTCGAGTCTCACTCTCCGCATGAGAATCCAACGCTTTCTGTTATGCATCTTCAATTCTTTTATCCAGCGCATCTTATTACTAGATTTATGATTTTGCAATTTCTAAGCATTGCGATAATATTCTTATTGAATAAAAAGATTCAGAATGTTTAGACCTCTTGAATCTTGATCTCAAACATAATGGATTGAAATCGATGTGCACTAGACTGGAACTAATCTTTGAAGCAAACTTCGTAGAGAAGTCTGTTCTTACTTGAGGCACTTAAAGCTGTTGCATTTATACACAGTAAAGACGTGCTTTTGCTCTCATTATTCCGAATCTATAAAATAGCCCCCATCTGATAACTGGGTGTTTGAAAAGCATGTGCTTCTTGTTTTGACTGTTGATGCTATATATTTCAATTCGTTTATAAGAAATGACAAAGGTTTAGTGCTCATGGCTTGCATTTTTATTAGATCATCCGCAATTTGAAGTTGACTTCGATGTTACAGTTCCAGAAAGCGACAGAGTTTACGTCTGACACTAAATGATATGAATAATTGCTAGCTCTTGATTGTTAACTAATGTGGAAAACCAGAAACGTTGTGTAGCATTTTAATAAAATGAACATTGATGATGATGATGATCACACAGAGTTGTAGGAATCTCAATCAGCTGTCATATAAAACTATGATATAATCCCATCACACTTAAATGTGATACATCGGATTTGTTTAAACGGTCCAACTTTTAGCAACAGGGGATGTTTTTAATTGTGTATCACTCACATAAACAGGGGATGTTTTTTAATTGTGGGTATCACAAACAGAAAAGCATGGCTGCAGATGTGATTTCGAGTTGCAGAGTATGTGTTGCCTGTAGATATCAAAGAGCTACACATTATTGTTTGAGAACCTCACAAAAATATTTTCAAGTTGCAGAGCATGTGTTCCCCATAATCTCATCCTCAATTAAAAACTCACATTAAACTAAAATTCAAAAATACACCAAAACACTCTCAGAAGTATTAAACACTGCAACTCTCAAACAAAGACGCTTCATAATCTAAGTTAAAACATCATCTTCAATTTTCTCTTATGAATCCTCATGTTGGCTTTACAAACCTCAACTCATTTCAGCGGTACTGCAATATGAAAATTAATTAAAAGAATAAATTAGTTACAAAAAATAATGTTATCTCAACAACAAACATAAAATCCAAGTAAACAGTGTCAATTCAATATTTTAATCCATAGGTGAGGCAAATTAAGTATTTACCTTGATGAACCCAATTTGCTTGGCATTGCTACGGAAGCACTGACGGCAACACATCAGACCATACTTGCGAATAATTGCATGGGGGTTGCCACACACACGACTGTAACAGGACATCACATAAAGTTAATAGCAGAAATAAACATTAAAATTTCAACAATTAACCATTCAGCTTGAACTAATCCTAAGCCATGAATTAAATTTGCAAACCGCCAGAAGCATTAACCCTATGACCATATATAATAGACACTGGCAGAGCTTAGTGGTCAAATTTTGGATTGAGCACACCCTCCAATCAAAAAATACATGTAAATCGTTGTACAAAGCCCTAATTTCATTGGATCTACTCACTATTTTAAAGCCGCCCCCCTAACATTTTTGCCAATCTCCGCTATTAATAATAGGTACTTGTACCGATCCATAATGAATGGTATTGTTTAGTAACCTTATTAATTGCAGGCACTCAAGTTCGGATGTTGAATTAAAAATAAATAAATAAATAAGGGTTTCTGTGTAACAATGACTAGCTAGTAGCTAGGTAATTTTAATAAGTAAACTAACAAACCAAGATATATATCCTAGAGTCAATATCAACGAGTCATGGCGATGGATATAAAATCAGAATACCAGTAGAAAAAGAAAAGAATCGAAAGAAGGCATGGGATCATATACCAAGTGCGGGATCCAGGACCATAATTCTTCGGATGAGAATTCCACACATTAGAGTGCCCCATTACGTCGTCCACGAATCTTCAATGAAAAAACCCCAAAAAAAACCTAGCTCAATATTCGACAAGGCGGCGGAGAAGCGAGAGAGAGGGAAAATGAACCTTCGGTATTTATACTTCGTTAAATCGCTAAACTTGATTTCCTTTATGGTTGTCTATTTGCATGAGTCATAGCTGTTGACCGATTAATTATTTGGGGCTAATTTGTGCTGGGCTATGATTGATAGTTTATATTCTTAAGATTTTGGGCCTATTTTTGTTATTTTATTTCTTTTGGACTTGTCTTTTTATACATATGAAAACAAATAGGGAGGGAATATTACTTCTTTTTTTCTTTTTTCCTGAAAACATTTTGCTATTTGCCTCGTAGATTCACAATATAGCGTTTATAATGAAGAACGAACTGAATTTAAGCATGCAATTAGATAGGGATGTAATAGTTCGCATTTGTGAAGGATTTATCATTTTATCTTAATAATCCAAAACTGTTTTTTTTAATTGATTAAACTAAAATTTGAAATTAGGAGTAAATTCAAAAGTATATGTTCAAATCGCTACCTAAATGATAAAACACACAAGACTATAAATCAAAATTCATTCATGAGATTAACTCTCAAATATTTAGGACCAGTTTAAAACAGCAATTAGAAAAACAAACTATACTATACAACCAATTTATTTACCAACAAATTGCAAATTCTCTTAATGATTTTATTATAACATAATAGTTACAGGTAAAGATTTAAAAGTTAGTTTATTTGCTTCGTGATTTTCTTAACCACTTCACATCATATGAAATTATCTCTAAAAAAATTAACAGGCAAAAATATAGTTCGTGTTGTAGATTAATTAATATTAGTCCGTACATTTCGTATTTGTCATATTAAATTAATCCAATCTTGTAGTTTGCCAAAATTATTTGACAAAATTTCCGAACAGGTTTCCTACACAAAAAAGATGATCTCTTTTAATGATCAACTCAGGATTGAAATCCGCTGAAATCCATTGTTATACGAAATTCAGATAACATGGGTTTGTTATTCTAATCCGAAATGAATTGAGCGAAGAGAGAAATTTATCTGAGCCGTTTAAGACTGATCTAATCAGAATTATGTTATCTCGAATAATCACTGCAGATTCAGATCCCATGAACCCATAACTCTATTTTCCAGCACAACGTTTTAATTTTCTCTGCCCAAGCGATCAACTCTCAGATTTTCTCTGCCCAAGCGATCAACTCTCAGATCCAATCCACCGCTAGCCGTTCCTGAATTAGGTGGCATGCTAGTGGAAGCATCCATGTTAGATAGCCCGGCACCAACCTGACCAGCAATAGCACGCATCCTTTCATTTACCGCGCATTTGACTCGGTAAAGAGACCCGAGGAGCTGGAGGAGCTCATCTCGACCCAACTGGTCTATTTTGTCCACCCACTCACACTCTTTCGTCTGGGAAGCGGCATATTTCAGCCGCTCTTCCAAGGCCGCCCTTCTGGCGGCTTCTGCATTGAGTCGTTCAGTTAGCTCCATGTATTCTTGATTCAGCTGATTAATGGCATTAATCACATCTGGATCTTCTGGAGTAGTGTTTTGCTCTCCAGACATGAACTTGTTGAGAACTTTGTCAAATGAGGGACTTCCAAAGGTGTACGGAGTACCTTTCGGTGAGTGTAGGAGCACTGCAACCTCTGCACCACACATCGTTGACAGTTCAGCTGCCTTTGCGAACACGCCCTTTTTGCGCTTGGAGAAGCACACTTGGCGTGCATCCTCGTTCTCAATTTTCTTCATCTCAATCTTCTTCCGGCCTTCGCTCGATTTTCCCTTTCTCGCCATTTCAGTTTGTTATTTGGTTTTAGAGAATTTTGCAGTAAAAAGAGATCGGGTTGGCTTGATATTTATAAGAAGTTGTGAATGTTCATCTTATGGAACTCGGGTGTAAACGGGTCATGTTGATCGGGTTTCCTCAAGATTGTTAATTGACTTGCTATAATCGGGTTATAATATTTTTAAACCGTAATCTGCGATCGATCGATTTGAGTTTCATGTTAGACGGTCGGGTTTGATGAGTTCAGTGTGCGATTTTTTTAATAACTCACTATAAAAAATATCAGTAAAAATAAGTTCTAATGAGAAAAGTACATATGAAAAATACAACATAATCTAAGTAACAATAAAATAAAAGAGGTTCTAATTAAAGAAACTAAAACTCAAGAAAACATTATATAATTTCTGTAATGTTGTGTTGTTATCTTTAGAACAAAATAAATTATTCAAAAGAAAGTAACACATAAAGGCTAGGTGACGTTTTACAAAATCCATATCCAAACTTTAATTATCGGGTTGTTAAAAGTTCAATCCAAGCCTAACCAATTAAATTACAAATCCGATTTTTTTCGGATTGGATCCATCGTGTTAAATGGGCTACATTTACACCCTTGTATAGAACTTGTAGATGTAAGTTCAATGTTTCTCGATAAACTTGACTTTACTTTCGTCATTAAATCTTTCCATTTCATTACTTCCTTCAAATAGAACTTCCAGTTATTAATTAGTAGAAGACTATCAACGGTCAAGCATTTCACATCAATTAGTGAAATAAATTCTTGCATACTAGCTGCGATTGTTTCCATGAATTAACCATATTTCATTTGTCTGTATCTATAATTGCGTTCACTATAGGAAGAACTTAAATTTATGCATAAATTTGAAGAAAATGAACAACAAGAAGCAGAGCTTATTACAATGAAAATGTTGTTTTAATTATTATGTTCCTGCTTTGCATTTATGATTTATTACAACAATATCTAAATTTTTAAAAGTTTTGATACACCCATGGGCCACGAATTCAAATTCTCTATAGTACTTTACAGAAACAAAGTGCTCAAAAATAGTGGTCCCCGTGTGAATCTAAGGGAGGACATTTGATTGTCCTTACTCGCAATTTAAATCTGACGGTCATCATACCCACGGGCCATGCTGATCATTTTTAAAATGGGGCAAATCGTATTGTTCCTAGCCAGTTAATGGTCGACATGTCTTTATTTTTTAATGAAAATGTTTTAATGTCATCATGTTTTCTGCCATCAAATATCATCAATTTATTTCATAATTTTTATTTTAAAATTTAACACTTAAATTTGAAATTCAAATCTTGTTTGATCTTTTTATTTTTCATGGTAGATGTGTATGCTCGTGAATTTTCATGATTTCTAACTTATTTTATAATAAATCAAATGATTAAAAAAATAAAATTAACCACATTATAATTTATAAGGAATCGCGGATATTTTTTGCTTGGAACATGTATATTTGTAAGTCCACTGTTTCTGGAGGAACTTGCCTTTATTTTCCTTAACAATTGACAGTAAATTTTCCCACTTCATTACTTCCTTAAAATAGAACATCCAGTTATTAATTAGTAGAAGCTATCAGAGGTCAACGGTCAAATCTTACTTCAAGTAGTGAAATAAATTCTTGCATACTAGCTCAGATTGTGTTCATGAATTAACCACAGTTGCATTTGATGAATATATCTATAATTGCATTCACTTTAAAAATGAATTTAAATTTATAAACTTGAAGAAAATGAACAACAAGTAGCAGATATTATTACAATTAATTTGTTTTATTATTATGTTCCTGTTATGTATTTATTAAATGATATTGAAATTTTCAAAAGTTTTCTATGCCCACGGGACGTCTTGTACCAATTTTAAAAGAGCGGCCGAATTGTATTGTTTCCGGCTACTTAATAGTCAATATGTCTTTCATTTTAATTACATTTTCTCTCACTAGCGACATGACTGTACTGCTATAATTTTAATTACATTTCAATCAATTCTTTAATTAAAACGAATTTAATTTAGAGAAAAGATTCAATTACCATCATTGTTGGTGTCCATAGTCCTATTTATTATTTATGCTTAAAT